>CM049815.1:2903555-3153555 GCA_027422405.1 Ptychobarbus kaznakovi
ATTAAAAATAAAAATGTATTCAAAATAAAAAGTGGTTGAAAATAAATGAAATAAAAAATAAATAAAAATAATGAAAAATAAATGAAAATAGGGGATTAAAAATAAACAAATACAAATATTTAAGATAATACATACAGATTATGTACTTCATGTCATACTGTGCATTTTACAGACAAACGTAACTACTAGCCATACATGAATGATTAAAAAATATATATAAACTTAGTTGAAGCATTGAAAGCAAACCATTGAACATGTCTGACACATACACTGACCTGCCTGAAGGTCAATCTACAATTTGCTCAGTATTTTAAAGCACAATACAGACAAAAAACCCAGTCAATGCACAATAACATCATGCTGATCTGCATATCTGAACGAGGTTTTAAATGCGTGATCATCGTTCAGTGAGATCCAATCAAAGCCAACGTGTCAGTCCAGCTCTACAACTGCTTTTAACTAGCGCTTCATCCGTCCACACTAACTAGTACCTCTGAGGATTCACTCTGGTGTGTCAATCATTTAAACAGCACAGACGACCAATATTATAAACTCACTCTGCTTTAAAGCCATCAGAAGATCTGTCAGGCCCCGTCTATCCACCACAGAGAAGTTTGTTGCATAAAGAATATTTAAAAGTTAATTAACATTAAAGTTTGAGCGTTTCTGCCACTGCACGGACCATTTCATCTTCTCCAACGAAAGAAAGACATTTCAAATAACACAAGATAGAGCCCGAGTGCTGGGGTTTATCTGGGAAATATCAATCCCGCTTGAGCGGTATATTGAAGCGAGTGCTGTATCAGGTCGACGCAGGGGGAAAATTAGCTCAAAAAGGTCAGAGGCTGACATTTAAAACCAGATTAAGCCCAAACCAGAACTGACCGGCTACACCAGAGGAGTACACACTCACACCTAAATCACTGCAAAGCCAAACACACAGCATCTGTGCTGGTTTACACGGGTTTTACATGCTTCTAGATGAGTGGATATAAAGAAATCAAACTAAATCTCTTACATTTTATTTAATTTGTTTATTTTTATATATAAAGAACATGTTGCTATGCAGTTGCTAGGGTGTACTGAGTGGTTAGAGTTTTTCAAATCACAACCTAGAAACTTAAATCAAGGTTATAGTTAACTAAAACTAAAATCATTATAAAAAAAAGATTTGTATTACTTGAAATAAAATAAAAACGTTTAATAAAACAAACTTTCTTAATTTCAGCTAGTTGCCAAGGCAACATTTTTCATTTGACGATGTACTAAAATAACTAAAACTGCAATTTAATATTTACTAAATTAAATTAATAAAACGTCATAAATTCTATCCACCTTTCTCTTCAACGCGGAAGTAAGCCTATAGGCAAGACTTCCGGTTCGTTAGCCGCTGTAGGAAAATAACGAAAAGAATAACAACATGCAGTAAACCCTAAAACTGTTTGCATTACAAACCAGTGCGTTCATAATTATGATAATACATAAAATAATTTGGTAAGACACACCAATTTTCTAATCCCAAGCAGCAAAACAAGCTGTTTTGTACAGCTCAAAATAGATGAGACCAGAGGCTAGACCCATAGAATTTAGAAATAAAGGCGACCGCTCTCACGGGATAGACATCACACACACACACACACACACACACACACACACACACACACACACACACACACACACACACACACACACACACACACACACACACACACACACACACACACACACACACACACACACACACACACACACACACACACACACACACACACACACACACACACACACACACACACACACACACACACACACACACACACACACACACACACACACACACACACACACACTTCTAAAACTTAAACTGAAATTATTAAAAAAACTGAATATATAAATAGAAAACGCCAATATGAATGAAACTTCTAATATCATCTCACTGATACTACAACAGCACTGCCCTAAATATGAACAACAGTAAAGCGATGCTTGACTTAAACGACACTGATAAACACATCAAACATCCAGGGTTGAGTGTTCCTGCGCTTTATCACTCCCTGTGCGTTACTGTTGTGGAAGTGCGACCAACTTAATTAACAGGTGCGACAAATGTGTTTCCACTTCAGATTAGCAAACCACACTCTACAAGTCACAATTTACACCACAAACAACCTCTCTCTCCCTCTTTCATAAGTTCAAGCGCACCACGTGCATGCGCTGGATTACTATAGTGTTGCCAATTTAGCAATTTTGTCGCTAGATTTAACAACTTTTCAGTCTACCCTAGCAATTTTTTTTCTTACAAAATACACCTAGCAACAAATTTAGCTATTTTTAACATGTACTTGGAAACTTTTAGCAACTTTTGATAAGCGACTGAAATTATTTAAAGGCATGCATTTTTCCTCTTAACCACAAAAAATGAAGAAAGTATTGAAAAGCTAGCCAACCAAGCACCACATCAGCTGCTAGAGAATCGGAGAGGTGCCTAGCAGCACACACACATCACATGTGAATCCGGGTGTGCCTAACATGTCCTGAAAAGTAAAGCTGCGGGCTCTTTGATCGCCCCTGGTGGCTGGTTTCAGTACAGGTCATAAAAGTGTCCCTGTGTCTCAGTGGTAGAGCATTGCGTTAGCAGCGCAAAAGGTTGTGGGTTCAATTCCCAGGGAACACACATACTGATAAAAAAATGTATAGACTGAATGCACTGTAAGTCGCTTTGAATAAAAGCGTCTGCTAAATGCATAAATGTAAATGTAAACCCCTCCCTCTCCATGTAAACAAATGGGACTCGAGTCAAAATAAAATAATAAATTACACTTCCAATACAATTTTCCGAAATAAGTATTTGGTCATTTAAGGTAGTTGTTATCACGCTGATATATGTTCAATTGTTCAGTTTTGTGATAAGTTTAATTTTAGCTAGTAATTTGATGCTATAAAAACGGGGCGTGTCGTTATGGCTGATTGGGTCTGCGGGAGTTTGATACTGCGGCTCCACCTCACGACTCTACTGTGCAGACTAGGGCTTTAAATTAATCTCTACTTCGCAGACTAGCTCCAAACGAATCTCTACTTCGCAGACTCTAGCTCCAAACGAATCTCTACTTCGCAGACTCTAGCTCCAAACGAATCTCTACTTCGCAGACTCTAGCTCCAAACGAATCTCTACTTCGCAGACTCTAGCTCCAAACGAATCACTTCGCAGACTGGCTCCAAACGAATCTACTGCGCTTACGCTAGCTCCAAACGAATCTCTACTTCGCAGACTCTGGCTCCAAACGAATCTCTACTTCGCAGACTCTAGCTCCAAACGAATCTCTACTTCGCAGACTCTAGCTCCAAACGAATCTCTACTTCGCAGACTCTAGCTCCAAACGAATATCACTTTGCAACGCTCCAAACTCTACTCGCAGACTCTAGCTCCAAACAAATCTCCAAACGCTCCAAACAAATCTCTACTTCGCAGACTCGCAGACTCTAGCTCTTTAAACAATCTCTACTTCGCGAATCCAAACGAATCTCTACTTCGCAGACTCTAGCTCCAAACGAACTTCGTCTCTACTTCCAAACGAATATCTACTTCGCAGACTCTGGCTCCAAACGAATCTACTTCGCAGACTCTGCACAGCTCCAAACTGGAATATCTACTCCAAACAGACTCTAGCTCCAAACGAATCTCTACTTCGCAGACTCTAGCTCCAAACGAATCTCTCTGCAGACTAGGGCTTAAACGAATCTCTACTTCGCAGACTCTAGCTCCAAACGAATCTCTACTCTACTTAAACGAATCTCTACTTCGCAGACTCTGGCTCCAATCTCTACGACCTCTACTCTGCGCAGACTCTGGCTCCAAACGAATCTCTACTTCGCAGACTCTAGCTCCAAACGAATACTTCTACTTAGCTCCAAACGAATCTCTACTTCAGACTCTGGCTCCAAACGAACCTGCAGACTACTTAAACAGATCTCTACTTCGCAGACTCTAGCTCCAAACGAACTCTGGCTCAAACTCGCTACTTGACTCGCAGAATCTCTACTGCAGACTGGCTTTAAACTCCACTTCGCAACAAATCTCTACTTCGCAGGCTCTAGCTCCAAACGTATATCCAAACGGGCTCCAAATGACGTCATTTACTCACGATGGCAGTGGCCATACTTAGATGCTTTGGCTTCACTTTTCTACAGTGGAAGGAAGTGGAGACGCCGGTTGGATGTACTGCCAAATTCTCTGAAACGCCTTTGGAGACGGCTTATGGTAGAGAAATGAACATTCAATTCACGGGCAACAGCTCTAGTGGACATTCCTGCAGTCAGCATGCCAATCGCACGCTCCCTCAAAACTTGCGGCATCTGTGGCATTGTGCTGTGTGATAAAACGGCACATTTTAGAGTGGCCTTTTATTGTGGCCAGCCTAAGGCACACCTGTGCAATAATCATGCTGTCTAATCAGCATCTTGATATGCCACACCTGTGAGGTGGATGGATTATCTCGGCAAAGGAGAAGTGCTCACTAACACAGATTTAGACAGATTTGTGAACAATATTTGAGAGAAATAGACCTTTTGTGTACACATAAAAAGTCTTAGATCTTTGAGTTAAGCTCATGAAAAATAGGGGCAAAAACAAGTGTTGCATTTATAATTTTGTTCAGTATATATCCATGAAAATGCAATGTGTAAAAAAAATAATACAAAAAATAAACAGTACACTGTGTCCTATATTTTTAGGGACTTTTCTCAGAGTGTGGCATTTAACTTGTCTGCCAATACACTGCTTAAAATTATAATTTGTTAATGCATAGTTTTATTTAGAAAATACACAAAATTACACAACAAAGTTACACATTTTTGAACAAGGATATATTTAAAAATAAAAATATACGTAGGCTAATAAAATTGTTTATATTACTTTTCCCCAAAAATATATAATTAAATGTTTACATTATTTTTACGAACAAATCTAAATGAACTTATTTTTTATTATATTCTTTGCTGAGATTTGAGTAATTAATTGTATTCTATGCCATGATGCAGTTTTGCGTCATGGTTACGTAATGACATCATCATCCAATGACATCAAAACGTAATTTAGTAACTTTAAGCAACAAATCGACCTGTCTTTAGCAGCTGTACCTGAAAATGAGTTGGCAACACACAGACTGACTGGAGTGTGAGCGCGCGGGAGTCCTCGAGGACACGGTGTGTGATCTACACTGTGGCCTTTTCTCCACATGAAGCGGCACGCGCTCTCTCTTCGGCCTCCTGAGGTGCTCTATCGTCTCCGCCGCGGCGGGAACACAGATCTGAACTAACCTGACGTCTGATCCGCAGGGTCAGGAGAGGACACGCATACTGAACCAATTAGCTTGTGCTAGCAAAGAGCCGCCTCTCGACTACCCACACAGAAATAGCCAGAAAGAGGAACAAGCATTGAAGCATCTCTATAAAGGCAAGAGGTTTTTATGTACAGTGCAAAATGTAATATTTAATGCAAATCATACACAGTTCATTTAAATGAGCCGCTTTTGGAGAAACTGGGGTTTAAAATGAATAAACAAACAACTGCATTTTGATAGTTTAGTGTCATTAACAAAAAAAACAATGTTTAATGTTAAAAAAGTCAAACTCATTAGGACATTCAAACGGTGTTTTGGCGGCAGAAACTGCTCATTCAAACGTGAGCGTGCCACGAACTCTGTCCCGCTGATTAATCGTTACTACAACAACAGCACGAGAAAACATTAATCAATGTCAGAAATGCACAGTAAAATGTACTGATATGTATTATCTAAACATCCAGTCGGTTTAAACCACAGTAAAGGAGCTTTTAAACAACGTATTGCTGCATTACCTCAACAGTTACTTATAGTATTGCTAAAGTAGGATTAATTGGTAAATATTTGTAAACATGACCCAGACATATTCTCATCACGTGAGATACTGGTTAGTGGTTGTCTTACAAATATACTCCTATATATATATATATATATGCTTCTATAATGTCCTCATTTGTAAGTCGCTTTGGATAAAAGCGTCTGCTAAATGACTAAATAAATAAAGTTATCAAGTGTTTATCGGTCAAGGCTAAAAATGAGCTCAAGAAAAGAGCAAGTCCACACAAATGTAAATGAGTATTGACTGTTAAATGTTGTTTTTGGTATGGTTTTGTGAAGTGTCAGAACAAAAACTGCTCATTCAAAAGGGAACGCGCTGCGATTCACATTTTTACTTAAAGCGGGAAAAGGGTATTGAAGAAATGTCAATAAATGTCAAGAATATATTTTTTTTATGAAATAACACTAAGTTTACAGATTGTCAAATTCATCAGGAAATTCAAACAATAAGTGTTATTTTGACACGGTTTTGTGGCGTGACAAAAAACTGCTCTTTTAAGCTTTATTGCAATGTACAGTAAAAATTGCTAAAATTGAATTACCTCGCACATAATCACCGATTTAGACTACAGTAAAAGTCTAAATTATTTTAGACTTTTACTTCTCATTTTCATTTAGTCTGTAGTTAGTAAGCCGAAACACAAAATTAACTAAAACTAAATAAATGAAAACTAAAAACTAACACTTTATGTACTGTATAAAGTAAAAAAAATAGAAAAATAAAAACAACAACAAATTAACAAAACTTTAACATGAAAAAATGCTAATATAATTCAAAATATTAAATATGAAAAATATTCATATAGGGGTGGGCAATATGGAAAAAATATTATATAATGATTTTTTCAGGAATATCATGGTTCACAGTTTATCACGATAGCAGTACTGAGCAGTAAAGCCAAACTAATTTCCCTATTGTAAAAAACAGAGCCTTGCAAGGTAACAAAATATAAAATAAAAAAAGAGTGGCCGATATTTAGGCCAAAATGGGCGAAGAGAAAAATATTTAATCTTCACAAAGTCAATTTATCTTTGTTATTACAAATAAGAACAAAGATAAACATTACAAATACACATAAAAAACAGTGCTTTATTTTTCAGGTGTATTTAGAAGTTGCATTCATGAAATGTAATTAACAAATATAAAAATAAAACACTAAATACATCAATTATACACTGATTCTTATTAAAGCAACTGTATTGAAGTTCTTGTTTTGCTGTTTAATTAAAATTAAAGGGATAGTTCAGCCAAAAATGCATTAATTTACTCACTTTCAGGTTGTTTTTTAAACCTGAATGAGTTTCTTTCTTCTGTTGAACATAAATGTTATTTTGAAGAATGTGGGTAACCAAACAGTTGCTGGTCCTCAGCCACTTCCTTATACATTTTTTTTTCTATTATCAAAGTCAATGTGGACCAGCAACTTTTTGGTTACCCACATAGTTTGAAATATCCTATTTTGTGTTCAGCACAAGAAATAAATTAATACAGGTTTGGGATAGCATGTGAGTGAGTAAATAACCGAAATTAAATTTTTGGGTGAACTGTCCCTTTAATGACAAGCGGCTGCATTTTTAGTCTTCTGTTCCTTTAAGACCTGCACAAATCTAATATACAGGCACTCATCTGTTTACTTTCACTTTAGACATAACCTAGTCAAGAGTTCATTTGCAAAAACCGATAAACGGCACTTTAACAAAAAAAGCGCACTTGTTTTTGAACAGAAGCCGATAAGTCCATTCTAGCGAATCAGCGCGCTGTATTCAGGTCAGGTGACAAGGCTACTTTCACTTTGAAAAGACGTGCTTACATTGTCATCTGAGGAGATTACAAAGATTAAACAAGTGTTTTTTTTATTTTTAACTCATGAAATGTGGAGTTATCTGCTTTTGCCAAAAAATGACCTTTTAATATGTAAAAAAAAACACTCTCCATGAACAACATTAACATTTTTGTTAATTGCCTGTATTTGTTATTATTACTTAATCAAAACAACCCAACTGCAGTTTGATTGATATTACTTGAAATGCGCAATAAAAAAAACTTGATTTCTGAAAGAAAATAAAAATGGAGTTATCGGTTTTTGCAAATGAACTCTTCATATGTAAACGTTGTATGTTTTTGACAGTATCAGACGCGAAAGACGATTTAGTCCAGTAATCAGGCGCTGTTTATTAGTGTGCACGCTTCAGCTGTACGTTCAGAGAAAGTGCATTAATTAATTTGATTGAATGAATGATTCAATGACTCACTCATAAAAGATTTGTTTCAGCCCCGAATGAATCAGTGCTTTTGAACAAGTCAGACTGAATGAAGGGTTCAATTACTCACCCAGTCCTAAATTAAAGATTTGATAGCAAGACATTACGCATTGCCACCCATAGCTTATGAATAGAAATGACAGAAAAAAGACAACTGGAAGTATTTTCACTGTAGGTGTGATCACAATCAGTCAGGCAGCACATCCCAAACCAACAAACTGTACTCTAAACATGGCATACGAAACAGTCTGACAGAAATCAGGATCACGAGCGGCTTGTCGAGCCCAGAGCGACGACGGTGAGTGTGAAGCACGAAGCCCAGAGGCTCTTCCCCTAGAGGCTAAAACACGTCAAGAAAACAGTTCCCGACTCTCACTGAGCCAAACCACAATTCCCACGAGCTCTAAGCCTCTTCTTCTGATTTGTGTTTCTTCCAGAGGAAACAGGCTGTTGACCGGAGAGGGAAAGTGCACAAGCAGTTTAACCAAGCATGGTGGCAGATAGCGCAGTACACAGAGAGAAAATTGCTGAAAAATTAATCAAATCGAAAGATGGACTGAAGTGCCGAGGGGGGAAACGGTGGCCACGCGTGACGAGCGCTCGGGGCACGACAAATAAAACCGGAGGGGAAACACAATCACTCTGAAGCAATCATCGTGTTCACAGAGACGCCCACGGACATGAACGCAGAGAGCTGGTCTCAGTTCTGTCCACTGGACTGTAAACTCTGGAGACGAGGAGCTGGTCTTCACTGGTCTATTCTGCAGAGCCATGCTTTCAGACTGGGATTCAGAGGACGTCAAAGAGGTCTTAGCTGTTGATTTTATACTTCGTGTTATATAAGAAAAGTCTGAAACGTTTCAGATTACATGAGAGTTGACATTACAAATTATACAACACAAAAAAAGTCATTTCAGTTATTTGCTTTAAAAAAATGTGTTAAATAGTTGACATTCTACCATCTAGCTACTTTTTCTAATTACATTTTTTATGCAAGTGAATAAAAAAATGATTAATATAATAAATAAAAAAACAGTTACATGCTTATTGCTTCAAATAATTAAAAATAAATGAAATAATGAAAATTTATAAAATACCAGTTTTATACTTGTGTATTTTGGGCAATTAATAATGATTAATAACATTAAAAATATATTAATTGTAAAATAAGTCAGAATTATACTTGCACATTGTTCAGATAATTACAAATTATTACAATTATTACATTATAAGATACAATTTTATATTCATATTATGTGCAAATAATTAAATTATTAATGAAAATACATAATAAAATAAAATAACCGTTTTATACATGGATATTTTGTGCAATTAAAAGTCATAAATGAAAATAAAACAAAGCCAGATTTATACTTGTACAGTCAAAATAATTAAAAATGATTAAGAATATTAAACATTGCTTTTAATTATAAGTCAGATTTACACTTGTGCACTTTGCAGTTAATTAAAATGAACAATATAACTACATTCTAAAATAAAGTTTTATAGTTTTATATTTTAAATTAATTTATAGTAAAAACATTTCTATACTTGTATATTTTGTGCAATTAAAACGGCTTGTTAAAATTAAAACCTTCATGAAATAAATCAGATTGATATTTACTATGCAAATAAGTTAACATTTATAAACAGTTTTTTTATTATAAAATAAAGCCTACTTTTATACTTGTACATTTTGTGCAAATAATAAAAAATTATACATTAAGTTCATTACTAAATGAGTAAATACTAAAATAAAAGCCAGACTCCTAATTGTAAATGTTGTGTAAACAATAAAAATTGCTAAATGAAAAACAAAATTAGCTAAAAAAAAATATAATATATTGAAAAACTAAAATTTTTTAATTGAAAACCGGAACTCATTCGGTGTTGTTTACATTGAGTCACATGTTACCCCGATTGGTCATGTGATTTTTGCTTCACAACATTTAACTTCAACACAAGCAGTTATAGTGGTGGGGGCAACAACCAGGATCCCTGAAAATTAGACCTACAGATATTGAAAAAGATGAACCGGTATGTTTAAAAATGGTTTTAAAATTGAACACTGCAGAAACACGGTCCAAAAAACATACTAAAAAAGAGTATAATACAACAGCTTACACCAACACCAGGCCTGAAAAGCACTTCACGTATAGTCCCTCTCCATCCTCAAGTGGGACGGCGTCCAAACGGCACCCTGTCACCACAAATAACGTCACTCTGTGGATTTTAAACCAACTGCGGCATCATAAATCATGAAATTGCATTTCACTACTGATTATACTCTGTATGATTGTGCATGTGACGAATAATAAAGAACCTTGATAAATCCCGCCCAACAATTATTGATTAAATGCTTTCTCCCAATAATGAAAGGTATAAATCTCCCTCTTTCAAAAGACACGCTATTTAATCTAATAAAGGAGTTACATGCCCAAACCTCTGAGAGGAGCTTAAGAGACTGGGCTTCATTATACGACCTCAACGTGGGCGAAGGAGAGAGAGAGAGAGAGAGAGAGAGAGAGAGAGAGAGAGAGAGAGAGAGAGAGAGACCGAGAGAGACCGAGAGACCGAGAGCGAGAGAGAGAGAGAGAGCGAGAGAGAGAGAGAGAGAGAGAGAGAGGTTGGTTGGAAACACGCAGCTTGCATCGGCAAACCACAATTGAATTAGTTATCAGAAGGTCCATTACTCAGAAGCAGGTATTGATCCAGAAGAAACATGTTCGCTTTGGTTGACCGTTATTTAAGCGAGAACGCCAGTCGTGTATTTAAACTTTCATATGTGGAGTGTTTCTCCAGAAAGATCTCAAGGAAAGGGATTTCTGCTCCATTGATGGGTTAAACTTGACACAGAAATATGGAGTTTTTTTTCTTTCTGGGCTTCTGTTTAGCAAGGGAAGAGCAGAAAATGTCCACTAGGCTCTTGGTTGGAGCACCATCCAGTTATCAACCTCTCCTTCATGGTGTTAGATGGTGTATGAAGGACTATTAATGTCTGGAGAAGAGAGAGGAGAACATTTGATGAAGAACAATAAAACTATGAAGATTAAAAGCTATGAAGAAAACTTGAACCAGGATAAAACATCTTGAGAAACCATGACGAGATATATGACAAGCTCTGATGAAGACCAAGAAAACTATGAAGAGGAAAACAGTTAAGGAACCAGGTAGAAAAATCAGAAGGAGATGTCTTGAAGAACCATGATGAGAAACAATGATGAGATATGAGGAGCTTTGATGAAGAACAAGACAACTATGAAGAGGAAAACAGTTAAGGAACCAGGTAGAAAAAACAGATGTCTTGAAGAACCATGATGAGAAACAATGATGAGATATGAGGATCTTGGAAGAACAAGAAAACTATGAAGATGAGATATGAAGAGGAAAACTGTTGAGGAACCAGTATGAAAAACTAGGAGATGTCCTGAGGAACCATGATGATACTCCATGATGTGAAACAATGATGAGATATGAGGAGCTTTGATGAAGAACAAGACAACTATGAAGATGAGACACTATGAAGAGGAAAACTGTTGAGGAACCAGTATGAAAAACTAGGAGATGTCCTGAGGAACCATGATGATAATCCATGATGTGAAACAATGATGAGATATGAGGATCTTTGATGAAGAACAAGAAAACTATGAGATGAGACACTATGAAGAGGAAAACTGTTGAGGAACCAGTATGAAAAACTAGGAGATGTCCTGAGGAACCATGATGATAATCCATGATGTGAAACAATGATGAGATATGAGGAGCTTTGATGAAGAACAAGAAAACTATGAGGATGAGACACTATGAAGAGGAAAACTGTTGAGGAACCAGTATGAAAAACTAGGATGTCCTGAGGAACCATGATGATAATCCATGATGTGAAACAATGATGAGATATGAGGAGCTTTGATGAAGAACAAGAAAACTATGAAGATGAGATAAGAAGAGGAAAACTGTTGAGGAAACAGTATGAAAAACTAGGAGATGTCCTGAGGAACCATGATGATAATCCATGATGTGAAACAATGATGAGATATGAGGAGCTTTGATGAAGAACAAGAAAACTATGAAGATGAGAACTATGAAGAGGAAAACTGTTGAGGAACCAGTATGAAAAACTAGGAGATGTCCTGAGGAACCATGATGATAATCCATGATGTGAAACACTGATGAGATATGAGGAGCTTTGATGAAGAACAAGAAAACTATGAGGATGAATAACTATGAAGAGGAAAACTGTTGAGGAAACCAGTATGAAAAACTAGGAGATGTGACCCTCTGAGGAACATGATGATAATCCATGATGTGAAACAATGATGAGATATGGAGCTTTGATGAAGAACAAGACAAACTATGAGGATGAATAACTATGAAGAGAAAACTGTTGAGGAAACAGTATGAAAAACTAGGAGATGTCCTGAGAAGAACCATGATGAATAATCCATGATGTGAAACACACTGTTATCTATGAGCCTTGCCAACTATGACTGGAGCACAAGAATGATGAAGAACAAGATGGGCAGAGATGAATAACAGCGAGATCTAAAGGGAACCTTTATCCGAGCGATGAGGAACCATGATGATAACTATGAACTTAAGAGGATAAAACTGATTTTGAGAACGGAGGATACATTATTTACACCTGGACATATGAAAAACTAGAGATGTCCTGAGGAACCATGATGATAATCCATGATGAGAAACAATGATGAGATATGATGAGCTATGATGCATTATTTACATATAATTTTATATTTTTAAAATATATAATTTATATTAAGTCAAGTTCAAGAAAACTATGAGGTCATTTCATCATAACATTTCTAAAATGAGACAGCTAATGCAAAATAGTAATACAAATAAAATATAAATAAATATAAACAATATTTTGATATATATTTTTGTATTAATATTTTGCATTAGCTTTTATTTCTAGTAAAAAAAAAAAAATGTATGATGAAATTACTTTTTTGTCATAAAATTGATATTTAAAGTCTAAATCAAATCATATAATATTTACATTATTATATTTAAGCAATCCAATCCAGTCCAATATATGTATATATATATATGTATATGTACACACACACACACACACATTTAAAACAAACCCAGTTAAAAATAAAAAGCTAAAATAAACTTACAAAAATAGAAATGTTTTTGAATTAAGTTTAAGCACTATAAACACCTAAAACTGAACTAAAATGACAAAAGTATATTATTTATTAGTTATATATATTTAAAAGTTATATAATTTGTATTTTGTTTCTGGTACTTTTTTTAAGGTTTAATTTATGTTGATTTAAGTTTTAGTTCCGTTTAAGTTTTTTTCCTCCAGTTTATTTTATTGACTTACTTTTAATTATAGTGTACCTTAACTTAAATCTAAATCGAAATCACAAATAAGTTTGCCTAAGTTTTTCCTCCCCTAATATTTACAACATTTGTAACTGAAATAAGTTTTTCATCTAATATTCATATTTTATTTCAGCTTTTTTTCAATTAACATTATTTTTTTTTGCAATAATATCCGTATTAATGACCTTACGCTCTCGTTCTTGAATTTGAATCAATATTACGTCAAAAAATAAAGTATTTGTGTGTCATTTCCCATAATATCAAACAAATCATTAAAACAAGACAAATGTACTTAAGATACAACATTGCATGAGAACATAAGACTTATATCTTGAAAGTGTTTTTAACTTGTCTAGCAAATAAAATAAAAAATATCTGTCAGTGCAGTTAAACAAAATCTCACTGGTCTAAAAACACAACATAATGGTCTATTAAACACCATTTCAATGCAGAATTGACATATTTTTGACTAAAATACTGTGTTGATTCAGGATTGCATTTATAACAAGACGTGACAGAAAGTGTCCTGTTTAGCCAAAAAACTGAAGTCTTGGCTAATAGGAAGCTTTTGGCATCTCCAGTCTGAAGATGGGAAAGACAAAGCAGCACAAGCCAGGCCAACTGTTGGCGTTGACTTTCATGAGATGACTGTACTGAGGCTAGGCTTGCTAATTAGCAGTCCCACAAGCACCGAACACTTTCATACTGATGAATATTTGATTAGACGCTGCGCTCGGATAACACGCTGTCTGTGTGTGCGTGTGTGTGTGTGAGTCTGAGTGAGTGTGTGTGTGTGTGTGTGTGTGTGTGTGTCTGTCTGTGTGTGTGTGTGTGTGTGTGTGTGTGTGTGTGTGTGTGTGTGTGTGTCTGTCTGTGCGTGTGTGTGTGTGTGTGTGTGTGTGTGTGTGTGTGTGTGTGTGTGTGTGTGTGTGTGTGTGTGTGTGTGTGTGTGTGTGTGTGTGTGTGTGTGTGTGTGTGTGGTGTGTGTGTGTGCGCGTGTGTGTGTGTGTGTGCGTGTGTGTGTGTGAGAGACACAATGAGTATTTCTCTCCTGCATTTATGGCGGCTCTCGTCCTGAAAAACGGCTTATTATGGCTGTTAACACAAAGGGAACAAAAGCATGTTCTGCAACAGACGCGCGGCTCTGTGCAAACAGTCAATGTGGATAAACGCGCAAACAATTGCAAACAAACAAACAAACAAACTGCAAGGCTATTTAAAGAAACTCAAATCAGAGGGGTTTTTTTTGCATCTTAGAAACACGGAAATATTCTGATATTCTCAACTAGATGCGGATGTTTTTCCCTCTGGTGCTTTTATGTACTGAACATTCATCTTTAAGCACAATAAAAAGCAATAAATATGTCCAAAATATAATTTGTGTATTTTACGTGTGTATTTTGTCTAGCAGCACTGGATTTTTCCACTTGTTTTAAGTAATGAAGAAAAAACAACACCTAGAGATAAAGACTTGTATTGTATTAAAGTATAACTACAAGCTGTAATATCCTATCCTAATACAGTGTTGCTTCTCTGTCTAGTACATCTCACTTTAGCTGGAAAACGAGTCAAAGAAGACTCGTTAAAATCTCATTAAGTTGGAATTTGTGCAGTTTAAACCATATTTAATTTGATGCAAATGGAAACAAGGCTTAAAAAAAATCTGTTTGGAAGTTTGTACTTGTGTACTTTTCTGTTGACTGGTTAACCAAAAAAAAGTAATACAATTAATTAATAAATAAAATAAAAATAATTGTAATAATTAAAAAAATATGAAATAAGTAATATATCTTTATAAAAATCTTCGTAATAAAAAACACATAGCAGGACACTTAACTTATACGTACTATCAACAATTATAATATTTAATGCATATTATACTAAGTATATAATATAAGTATATGATATATATATTTATTTATATGGATCTATATATATATATATATATATATATATATATATAATATAAATGAATATTTAATACAAAAATAAACATATACATTAGTTTATTTTTATTAAACATAATATATATCTATCTGTCTCTCTATATATATATATATACACATACACACTTTTTTGTTCTCCTCTTATCCGTGCGAGCTAGTGAAGTGCACACTAGTCTGTGTTCCCAGCATGCTGTGCGTGTGGTGTGATTGGCGTGGTAATGGGCCCCTGCTACATTATGATAAGGTCAAATTAGAATTAATCACTGTGTTTCTTCTGTCTCTCTCCCTCTGGGCTAAATGAATAAACATGACTTGGCTGAAGTGCTCGACTCTGGAGCTAGTTAAACAATGACACACTGAAGCTGATAAGGGCGGGATTTCTCTCTCTCACACACACACACACACACACACACACACACACACACACACACACACACACACACACGAACGCCTTATGGATGTTCGGCCAATTAAGATTCCTTAAATGCGTCATGTTCCAGAAGGAAATCCGATAAGTTTATCCGTGGAATTTGTCGTTTTAAGGAAGGCCAAACATTTGCAGAGCATTACGGCTAATTTAGGAAATTAGCTTTCGGTCAATACAAGACGAGTGGCTTGATAAGAGCTGTGTGTTCGGCTAAATAAAGCTGCGTCTAATATTCCACCACGTTTACATCCAATACGCCACTTTCCCTGCAAAATCAGCACATAAAATGCATGATACGTCAAAAACAACACAACATGATATAAATACTAATAAACATGGTACTTAACTACTAATATGGTAAATCAACTTTGTAAATAAATGCTAATAAACAGAATAAAAACTGATACGATAAATAAACATGGTAAATAAATACTAAAAAAAACACTATAAATACTAATAAGGTATATAAACATGGTAAATAGATACTACTAAACATGATGAATACTAATATGATAAACAGTAAATAAATACTAATATGATAAATAAACCAATACTACTAAACATGATGAATACTAATATGATAAACAGTAAATAAATACTAATATGATAAATAAACATGGTAAATAAATACTAAAAAACACTATAAATACTAATAAGGTATATAAACATGATAAATAGATACTACTAAACATGATGAATACTAATATGATAAACAGTAAATAAATACTAATATGATAGATAAATAAATAGATACTACTAAACATGATGAATACTAATATGATAAACAGTAAATAAATACTAATATGATAGATAAATAAATAGATACTACTAAACATGATGAATACTAGTATGATAAACACAGTAAATAAATACTAATATGATAAATAAATAGATACTACTAAACATGATGAATACTAATATGATAAACACAGAAAATAAATACTGATAAACGTGAAAACACTAATATGATGAAAAAAGATTGCAAATAAGTACTAATAAACACTATAAATACTGATATGATAAAGAAATGTGGTAAATAAATACTAATAAACACGATAAATAGTAACAAGTTATATAAACATGGTAGATAAATACTAAAACACAAATATTAATAAGGTATACAAACATGGTAAATAGATGTTAATAATCATGATGAATACTAATATGATAAACAGTAAATAAATACTAATAAACAAACATGACAAACATTAATATGGTGAATAAAGATTGCAAATAAATACTAATAAACATGATAAATACTAATATGTGACCCTGGACCACAAAACCAGTCATAAGGGTCAATTTTTCGCAATTGAGATTTATACATGATCTGAAAGCTGAATAAATAATGTTTCCATTGATGTATGGTTTGTTATGATAGGACAATATTTGGCTGAGATACAACTATTTGAAAATCTAAAGGTGCAATAAAATCTGAATATTGAGAAAATCATCTTTAAAGTTGTTCAAATTAGTTCTTAGCAATGCATATTACTAATCAAAAATATTTTTTAGATATATTTACAGTAGGAAATTTACAAAATATTTTCATGAAAATCTTTACTTAATATCCTAATGATTTTGGCATAATAGAAAAATCAATTATTTTGACCCATACATTGTATTGTTGGTTATTGCTATAAATATACCCCAGCGACTTAAGACTGCTTTTGTGCTCCAGGGTCACATGTTAAAGAAACATGCTAAATAAATACTAATAAACATGATAAATACTAATAAGGTATACAAACATGGTACATAAATATTAATAATATGATGAATACTAATATGATAAAAACAGTAAACAAATACTAATAAACGTTACAAACATTAATGGTGAATAAAGATGGTAAATAAATGCTATAAAAACATTAATAATATATTACTGATGTAATATTACCTGATGTACAACCACAATTAAGTGCACAATGGCTGTTTGTTGCGTCAGTTCTGGATCTATATAATCTATAAAACCTATCTGTTAATGGAAAACACATTATATTTGACTCTTCAGCCGCACAGATGCTTCAAAAGAGCCCAGCTGTGCTGGTTCTCTTCAGGAAGAGGCTTCAAACGCACGGCGTGAGGCGAGGACACGTTTGTTGTCGTATCTGCAGGTGTGTGTCGCTCTGAAACAAACACCCACCGCGTCCCAGGCCCACAACAAATGCCTGCAATATATTTAATGTGCTCGAACACGGCCCGCGGCACGAACACATCCCTCACGAGGGCTTATGGGATGGACACAAATAAATAAATAAATCAATCAATATCAAAGGAGCCCAGCGTAATGCTTTACTGGGTAATAAAACACGCGGCCGTCAGCGGCGGTCCGGATTCCCAGAGGGCTCTGGGGTGGACAAGCACCGCGACCAAGGAGAGCGCACATATAAATTTAACAGCAAATGAAGTCCATTTCGCCAGGCTGAATGGGAAAAGGTCACACAGACCATCAGTCCGAGGTTTCCAGCCTGATCTGGGATCACCCGAGGCGGTGCAAAGGGACATGGGATATTAACCAAGCAGTAAACGGACATTTACACATCTGTAATGCTTATGGTCAGTTTGATCTTGTGGCCATCGTGTTACGTTAAAACACAGACACGTTGTTTAGTGACAAAGGAAATTTGAGATATACAGTTCACTCACGAGTAGCAGAGTGTAGTACAATTAGGCCTATATTATTTTAATATTAGTCTTTCTTATTAATCAAAACACCTCAGAGTCCAAAAAAGAATAATTGAAACAAACTTTATTTGTGGTTGGATGACATACAACTCTACCTGTCCATGATGTCATATACTAATACAAACGGGTATTGGTTAAAAATATATATCTTTATGTTGTTTCTCTGACAATATATTATTACAGCGTACCATAGCTTTAGCCAGTGTATAATGACTGAATATTTTATCTAAACATCAAAATTGTCATATGGTGTGAATATGTGTGACCTTACCAATATGACAATATATCTCAGAAAAGCATAAATAATTGATAGATTTACGGTTACAGTAACATAATTGGGCTTTTTAATGGACACAGAAAGGGTTGAGGTCTTTGCATGATTGTAAAGCAAGTTCTGGCCAATTACATTTGGTCCATAAAATGGCGTCATATTGTGTGACAATCTATATTTTGAACGGGCAATAATTTGGACATCATAATTTGACATAATTAGCTGTTTTTAGTTAACGAAGAAATGAGCTTAACTGAACAAAACGTCATATGGTGCGACACTGTATCATATGGTGAGACCGTTTTTCCAAGTCACACCAATTGATACATTTGTCTCACAATATTACATAAACCCCCTTTTTAATGATAAATAAATACTGAAATAATTTAATGGTGAACATTAAATTAACCATACAATTAATGTATTCCTTTTTAATTTTATACTTAATTTAACCATGTTTGCCATGCTTTGCATATTAAAAGATGCAAAAAAAATTTGTCTGTGTCAGGTAGAAATGTCAAGTTAAGAGAGGACACAAAAACACAGGGAAAGACTCAATGCTGACCATGCAAGGAGAGAGGAGGACCTGAGGGAGAGCAGGACTCATGCCAGATCAGAACAGACACCTACTATAGGGAAGGATGAAAGTCTAGGCCTACCTGCATAGTGTAACTTCAACACAGGATACTATTATCAAGATGGTAAATGACCGGTTAAAAAATCTGAATCGTTTTTCATATTTATTAACAGGTATAAAGAGAAGAAACGAAGAGGACAACTCAAGACATTCAGTGTGCACTCCCTTCCTCCTCCAAGACAAGAGAAAACGAGAGAGATGTGGAGAGAAGCACAAAAGAAATACAGAAAAAAGAAGTGAATGTGAACCTGACTCCTCCATCTCTTGAAGCATCACTGAAGGAAGATAAAGCTGTGGTGCCAACAAACAACAGCATTAGTTTAATACGGTCTGAAATGGGTTCATCTTTTGGAAATTCAAGAGTCAGTAAAACACAGCTAATATTTAAAGCTAATAAAAAAAAAACTTTTTCAGGCTTATGTCAACCACCCTTATACAGCTCTTTGTCATCATGATAAGGTCCAAAACATGGTATCATCATGGTAATTGTCCAAAGACATGGTATAAACATCATGAGCAAGTCCAAAGCATAGTATATTACCATAGTAAATGTCAAAAAGCATTAACATCTTGATATTGCCCTATGGTGTCACTGTTGTAAATGACATGAACATGGCATATCCATCATCAAAACATTGTATTAACATGGTAAATGTTATAAAACATGTTATTACCATGGTACATGTCAAAAACAAGGCATTTGATAAGGTCCAAAAACAGACCAATGTCATAAAGTCCAAACACTATATTAACATTATACTAATATACTAAAAAATGTTTAGGCAACATATTGCCAGCTAATGTCTGTTTTGCTGCACCAGCAAATCTATTTCCAAACGAAGCAACAACAGAAACTGACGCATAACTCTGAAAAACTACAGCATTGGTCATTCAACTAAACAATGAATCATGTAAAAGAATAATTCACACATGAGCAACAACATGATTCAATAAGCAAAATAATGTCTAATGTTTTCAAATGGAGAAAATAAAGGACAGAAGTCATATCAACTTCTTTTAAACTACAGTAGGTTTAAACAGTTTAATAGACTAAAATGAAGAATAATTCACTGAATAATATTCTCTGCGAATATTGAAATGATCGTATTATTGCATTTCTTAACTGACGTTTTACAGAATTATTAAATGTTTTTTCTAAATTATGAAAACTGCTGACACGCGGTTTATTATTTGAACTATACTCAAACTGCGATCGCTTGTGGAGATAATAAAATAATTAATTTAGATAGAGATGTTTTTATTTAGATGTTATTGGTGAAATAATTCTATAGTAAATGTTAATATAGTTTAGTGTGTTTCAACAAGTGAATCTTGTATAAAACATGCGGTGGTCCTGGAGCTTCTCCTGAGTGAACAGTGTCCACTGCTCAGGTGTGGTGGTGTGTGTGTGTGTCCACTGCTCCAGGTGTGTGTGTGTGTGTGTGTGTGTGTGTGTGTGTTTGACTGCTCCAGGTGTGTGTGTCCATGCTCCAACTGCTCCTGTCCACTGCTCCAAGTGTGTGTGTGTGTGGTGTGTGTGTGTTGTGTGTGTGTGTGTCCATGCTCCAAGTGTGTGTGTGTGTGTGTGTGTGTGTGTGGTCCGTCAGGTGTTGCTCAAGTGTGTGTGCACTTGGATGGGTCAAATACAGAGAACGCATTTCACTGCTAGTTATACTCTGTATTATTGTGTGTAACAAAAAAAACGATAACCGATAATGGTAAAATGCTTAAATATCGGGAAAAATATCGGTAAACCGATATATCGGTCGATCTCTAAAAATGACACCTCAAATTAAACCTCAAACATCAGATAAAATCGATTCATACAACATGTTATTAGACTTTGTGTGTTTGAAGAAAAATACATTTTCAAACATGCTTTCACTGATCCTTTGCTGAAATAACAAGAATATAAATTTGACGTCATATGGTGAAAGCCCATTTTCTAGAGGACCAGAAACAAACATGCTAATCTGAAGAACCTAATGGAAACATGAAGTACTTTAAGAGCCAAAAATGCATCTTCATAAAAGGTTTCTTTGCTGACCTTAAATGCCACAAACCTTAAATGCCCATAAAATGAACCGTATACTTTATTTTTACGAGTACAGACTTTTCACTGAGCATTTTTGGTCTCCTCTGAGACGGGGAAAATAGCATGAGGAGGTGACTTCATTCCAGAAGCGAGATTGTGTGAGACTGTGTGAGTTTGAGTTCAGACAGGCCAGGAACATCAAAGCGTTCGCCGGCCATCGCCAGCCCAATGACTCACCGCACGGCATGTTTGACATCCCTGCCTCCGACCGAGAGATTTTTCTGTTCCGAGTATTACAAGTCAAGCTGATGTGGAACCGGGAAAGCAGAACCTGCTGGGATTTGGAGCTGGAGAACTGCCAATTATTATTCTGAAAGCACATATCCGAGTAATCCATAGTTAAATATGTAACGCCGCCTGACATTTACCAAGAGAGCTACTCAGAAATTATGAATTCTCAGTTGGATTTTTGGGGCATATGAGGGGAAACGGATCTGGCTGAAAATAAGTGTGTGCTCGTGTTCCTCTGCATTCATTTATGTGCGGCTACAAATCTCCAAACGAACATAGGCAAAATGAATCATGCCGAACGCGTGCAATCGGAAGCAATAAGCATCAAACCCATGAGAGCGGCACCAGGCGTATGTTTATTATTACTCTGAATGATACTGTCGACGCTCAAGACTAAATATATTTGGAGTTATGTAACAAAAAGGAGGTTTAAAGTGGCAGTGGCAAATAAATTCAACACATTAGCGGAAACACAAACTAGCCGTTTACCTGTGTGTATAAATACTGCTAGTTGATCCCAGGTTAGAAATAGCAGTTGAAGTTTAATAAAGATGTCGCGCGGGTTGCTAAGAAAAAGCAAAGCAGATCGATGGCGTTCTCAAGAGGCTAGACACTAAAGCGGGATATAACGCTCAACGGCACACGCCGTATCAACATCAACCGATCAATACCAATTACTGCCACGGCAAAGAAACCCCAGAACGAAGTCTTTAGAAAACATTCATTCACTGACAAAGTTATCTGCTATTTTTAAAGAGGTAAGGCTGACACAAATTGTGCTTACATTCACCGAAACGGCAGCAAATAAATACAGATATAGAAAATAATCATTTGTACTTCAAAAGAATACAGCTATACCACAATACATGTCCAAAAAAGACACTTTATGTACTAGTGTACCATTTAAAAAAGGCATAACTATAAAAATAGCCTACAGTTTTACTGTGCTACATGTGCAAAGAGACACTGTTTTTGTTAGTGCACAATTTCAAAATGGTTCAATCATGGTTTTTGGCAATATACACAACTTACAGTAACATGGTACATTTCAAAGTACTGTAGTTTCACTGTACAACAGTATTTCTTTGCAAGGAATGGTTCAGCGATATCATCAGATGGTAAAACTATGGTAAATTCATCTATGCCAAGATACTAATTACTACCATATTAAAATGCCATGGTTTTACCATAGTACATGCCCAACAGAAAAATATATAAAACAAAATAACAAATAATCTCTTTAAAATATTACAATATTGAATGAAATACTTTCTCTCTTTCTTCGGCTTGCTCCCTTTATCAGGGGTCGCCACAGCGGAATATTGAATAAAGTACTAAACAATTGTTAATACATTTAGAAACTAATATATTCTATACAAAGAAAAAAACCTTTGTTACTTTTTAAAATTTGTGGAAATGCTTTGTTGTGTACCGTCATTTATAATATTTAAACAATAGTATACAGTATAATAAAAAGTTACTATATAGAGAGAAAGAGAAAATGTATTAAATTACTTAATTTAAATTATGATTTAAATGATACAATATATAATTTTAAATTGTTTTTCATAATTATGTACTTCATTATTTTATATTTTTTTTAGTGGTTTTATATATATCGTAAAATAAAAAAAGGTTCTCATCAAAAAAGACATGGCAACATTTTTTGCAAACCTGCCATTCAAAACACAAGAGTGAAAACTGATAAAACAGAGTATCAGCTAACCTAACCTCAGCACACACACACAACACACCCGCACACACACACACACACACACACAAACACACACACATACACACACACAGCTGAAGCTGAACGGAGCCATTTCCATTTAGATATGATAAGATCCCTGGGAAGTGCTGGAGAAAGTAGGTCGCTCTATCATCGGCGGCTGAATTGGAGTCGGAGCGTGTCTCTTATCGTGAGCGGTAATCTCGTCAGGAAGCTGCTATACTCACAGTGTAATCCACGCATTATGCTTTCAGGATTGGATTACATTGTGGTAGAGCACAAGGGAGCTATAAACCTAAAGAGACTCAGGTGTTTCTTCAACTGACGACTCATAAAAACACTTTTCATACTCACACTAATTTACTTTGTCTACTAACACTGGATAAACAAGCATCAGTTTCACAGATTTCACCTTTTCTGAAATAATAAAATGTCATATTTTAGTTTGATAAGATTCTGTTATGGAAGTGACATTGGACATTTGATCATTTCATCACAGATTAATTTTATCTGAAATCCACACAATTAAATTATATTGTCACACTTGTTGCATAATTTGGCCAAATTACTACTGGAGTGGTAATGACACTCAAAAATATTTGGCTTGGAATTTGATATTTATCTTGATTTAACTGTTTTCTTCACAAATCACACATCTAATATGTAATATTAATACAACTAATCTCTTTGATAACCAGAGGCACAGACTTTTTGAGAAAACTATATTAGTGGTCAAAATTGTTGTATGTTGTGGAAATGACCAAACTTAAGAGCAGTTGTTAATTTGCACAAACATTTAAACGTCTGATTTTAAATTTTCACACAGTACATATGTATTTGTGATTAGTTTATGACTATTAAACTTTTAGAGAGAGAGAAAAAAGCTTTATTAGTAGCCAAAATGTATGTATGATGTAGAATTAACAACAAAACTTAAAGTCATAATTTGTGTAGCCTAAACATTTAAATGTAAATTTTTTTTTTTTTTGCTAAATTATTTTCACACACAAAAAAATTGTTAAACTTTAAACATATGAAACTCTTTGGGGAGAAAAAAAAACTTTTTATAAAAAAAAATAAAAAAAATGCATGGTTGTATATTGTGGTAATGACGTCAAAACCTTGCAATGGTCGTAAATTGCGTAAAAATTAATTGTTTGTCAAAAATTTGTGAACTTTTCATACAACACAACTATTAATGCCAAGTTCACACTGCACGATTTTAGCCCGATTTTTCACTCGCCGACAGGTTTTGATAAATCGCCAACAAATGCCCGACATCGGAGTCAAATCGGTGCTCGTTCAAGCGAGTGACAATCGCGCAGTGTGAATTATCAAACACGCGATCGGAGGGAAACGCAGATGCGTCGCCAACGCCTGGGAAATATTTGGCATGCTAAATATCTGGATCTGTCAGCGATTCACAATCCTGCTGTGTGAATGAGTTCTAAGAGAGTTTAATTATTACACTTTTAAAACTTTTAGTAGCCAAAATTGTTGTGGAAATGTCAAAACTTATGAACGGTGTGAAATAGTGTGACTACTGTAATGTAAATGTTATTATTATTATTTTTTTATTATTATTATAATTTGCATAAACATTTAAATGTTCCATTTTAATAAGAAATTAAAACACCAAATTTTCACACATGGTTTATAATATTTCAACGTTCTAAATATTTTTGATGTATTTTCTATTGTTTAACATTGAAAAGACGTTGAAAAGTTGAGCGTCATTACTAATCAAGCTCTAATTTTGTGAAATAATGCAAATAGTTACAATAACATTCAATTGCGTGTATTTCAGATTAAAATGTGATGAAATAAGCCTTATCTAAAAAGAGTCGGCTGTTATTAAAATCACATGTTATTGTTGTGGAAATGATTTCAAAACTTAGGAACTTTACATAATTTGTGTCAGCAAATACATTTTCATTTAACATTAGATACATTTTCACAATATATTAAAATATTTTGAATGACGTAATTTTGCTAAATAATGTAAATAGTGTAACAATACCATTTATTTGCATGAGTTTCAGATAAAAAAGTAAATAAACAAATAAATAAATAAATAAATAGCCTCAGATGGTTTAGACTTTAAAAAAAGTTTAAATCATTTCTGCAACAAAAACTCAAAATCAATTCCGACAGTTAAAAGTTTCCAAGCCAGTTTTAATGTGACTTTCGGCTAGCAAATAAAACCTGAAATCTGTTGAAAATCAATCTCGGAGACATTAAAAGTGGTGGTAGTTGAAGAAACATCCTTTCACCGAGCTCCCGAAAAACGTCTTTGTGCGAGAGTCAAAACATTTTGTAAACGAAGCACTCCACGAAAATGCTCTCTGAAAGCAGGACTGGCAGGGCTTTTGTGCGAGGTTTGTTTACCTGTGATATTTTACGTGTCTTTGATGCGGCAACCATTTGTCCTTTTCTTCCTGCTCGCGCTTGTTTGATGGACAAATAAATTCATAAGCGAGGGCTTTCTGTGCATGCGGATCAATACATCAATCTGAGCTTTTACTGAGAGCGGCGTTCAGCCTCAGCTTGTGTTTATACCTCTAGATGAGCACCACAGGAGAACCAATCAATCATCAATGCGTCTCACAACCAGCCACCACAACAAAACACTGAGAGATGAGCAGTGCCACCGGACACACCTGGACAGAATATTACTACTGCAAAAGAATAGTGCACACACACACAAAATTAAATATAAATATAATTATATAAATAAATAAATGCGTGAATTAAATAAATAAACAATTATTTTTTTTGCACGTAGGGTTAAATACACTTACACTTAATTTTGTATTTTTTAACCTCTGACAGCTTTTTAAATCAATATTTCATGCTTATCAAATGTAACTAATAGCTTTTAATGCAGTCAAGCAGCAGAGCATTGATTAAAGCAGCAAACCCTGAGATGATGATACACTTCTTTTACATGTTTAATGGGTGTTATTATTTATTAGCCACAACGCAACAGAGACTGCCTAAAATCCAGCTAAGATCATTTTAAATATATTAATAAAATGAAAAAATACATGTATTAGTAGTAAGTATCAAAATAAAGCATTTTTAACTATATAAACCTTTGAAAACTATCAGTTTAAAAAACACAAGTCATTCCTAAAGTGGACTAAGATCCACTTAAAAGATTAATTAAAAAACTACTTATTTAAATAAAACATTTTTTAAACTAAACAAACCATTTTAAGCTATCATTTATATATTAAAAATCGAATTAATCATTACTTAACTACATAGAAAACATAATATTTTATATACAAAATATAAAAAAATAAATCCAACAATTGCATAATAAAGGTACTTATTATAAACAAATAAGTTATATACATTTATCCATATTATATATACATAAACATACTTTGCCTAATGAATGAAGTCTTCTTAGTAGTAGTAGTAATACATTATGTTGACTACAGACTCCCTTTGACCAAACCACAATAATATGAATTAAAACGATACATAATATTACTACAAGATAATATAAAAAACTGATATGAAATAAAGAAATAATAGAATAAAGAAATAGAACAAAGAAATTGAGAAATAAAATAAGTAATAAAGAAATGGAACAAAAGAGTAATAATTATGAACAGTTTTAATAATAATAATAGATGTTGGAATGCAAAATAAAATAAATAAATGTAAGAATATTACAAATCAATTTGAATTTTGTAATATATAAAAGTACATGAGCCTACATTAGATTGTAGCAATCTTACTTAATAGCACAATTTAGCTTTGCAACCTACAGTACTTCACACTGTACTGGAAAACTGCTTTATCGCGCTAATTTGGCTGTAATCGACAGATTTAAGCGCCATGTTGCTCTATCAGTGTAAATCTGTTTTAGCTCTTAAAGGTCAAACTAATGCAGAAAACGGGGATTGTGTTGGACATTGTCACTGTCTCTGGATCCAGCGAAGCCTCTGGAAGCATCTTCTGCTGAGGCTGGGTTACACTAATGATGAGCGGCGCTGGATCTGTCCCGCTCTCACAGCCTGCGGGGGTGTACGGGTCAGCAGACTTCATCCAGACCACACCACACTGACAACCTGCTCTCACACCGGCCACAATCAAAACATATCCCACAATGCTCCAAGACACAATACAGCAAACACATATAGTGTGTTACTCATGTAGAGAAATATACTTTTTGATAAATAGTTTAAATAACTGCTGTCACTAAAGACACAAAATGAATGCGTAATGTACCGCTCAAATAACCAAAAAATAATCTAACAAAAAAATGCTGCATAAAAAATACACAAAATTCTGTGCAAATTAATGAAGAGTACAATCACTGCTCATGACTCCACAAAAAAAATTGTCCCTATTTGAAGCAAAAATTATATATATATAATATAATAATAGCACACACACATACACTGGTGGTGGTTGAGGAGAGTTATATTATTATATAATATATATAAATAATATATATTTATACAAAATATATAATTAAAAAAATATACAGAGGATATAATTAATTGATATATGTAAGAGTATAAATATTATAAATAATGTTAAAGTCTGTTTTTCACTGTTTGAGATTATAAAAATTCTAAGAAAGAATCCAAAGTGTTTTCAAATTTAAATTTTATTAATGAAGTAAAATTAAAACAATAATAAGTATAATAATACTAATTAATATCATTTTTTTCTGCTTGAAGCAAATATTTAACACAAATTACACTGGTGATGGTTGAGGAGACCCCCCCCCCCACACACACACACACACACACACACACATGACTTTGGGTGTACAACAATACACAATAAAAAAAAAATGCATCATTCATTCACAATTACAGAGGACAATTATCTATATAATTCTATAAAACTATATCTATAAAGAAATTATATTAGTATAACAAATTAATAAAAATGTTATTTAAAATATGTAATATTATAAATAATATTAAGGTTTGTTTTCGTGTTTCACATATTTAACAAAAATATAATGAGGAAAAGAATCAGAAAATATATATGAAAATATATATACAAGAATATAATTTTTTTTTAAAATATTATTTAAGAATACAATATTATAAATAATATTTTTTCTTGTATAAAGCAAAGATCAAAAATATATTGATGAAAACAATCTGAAGATTAACTTGTAGCCTAATTAAAATATTATAAATGCAAGAATATAAATGACAAGAGTATTAATTAAAATATTATTGAATAATACAATATTATAAATAATATTATGATTTTTTTCCTGTTTGAAGCAAATATTTCATTAAAATATACTAAGGAAAAGAATCCAAAGATTAGTTTCAAATTAAAATTGTATTATAAATGCAAGAGTAAAAATTAAAACAATAAATTGTTTAATATTGTATTTTAAATAATATATATATTTTTTCTTCCTGTAAATAAAAGATCAAAGGGATTAACGATGCAGATTAATTTAAATATTAAATTAAATTTATTTTAAATAATTAATTAATTTTCACAGCCTTCTTTGCTAATATTTATCAAGGGTGCCGACATTTTTGGCCATGACTGTATGTATGTATGTGTGTTTATATATATATTATAGTGTGTGTGTGTGTGAGTAATATATATATATATATGTGTATATATATATATATATATATATATATATTTATTTTATTTATTTATTTTTATAAAATAAATTAACCTTGTCTGTGGTTGTCTTGATATTTTACTGGAAAACGAGCACAAAATAAAGATTGAGAAAATGCACTGGTGCACTAAATCACGTGCTAGAACAAGAAATACAGTTCAATTAATGCAAACAGATTGATCTAATTCACCCCGGGCCGGGCCACCCGTCTGAGGAGCGAGATACTGAAAACAAATGTGACGGGGGAGAAATATGGAAACATCAGGCTCTGCGAACATCTCTCTCACACGAGCCTCAAAGCAACAGGAGAGATTTCACACAACATCGACTCCATAAACACAGATTCATCTGGAGAGATTCACAAATCTGAGCTAACATGGTCTTATTTTACCAGGTGCGTTCGCCGACCCCTCCGAGACGGATAAAGCCAACGTTTACGACGATAACCTTAAGAAAGCACGGCTGATTCTGCTTCAGGACTGAAGGAACAGCCTGATAAACAAAGAGAAACCGACACGTCCAGTGTTTGACTGACATTTACTATTGATCAGAAAATAATCAAGTCCTCAAACCACAAGAAAACAACATATTCTAATCATCTCCAACCTGTCAGTGTCGTTTTACATAATCTACATAACATTTATATCATATACTGTAGGAATGGAGTGGGAGAAGCTTAATTAATCTTTAATAAAGTAACAAAAAATACAAATCAAGCACATTGAGACGTGATGCTCTGGTAATTCCTCTGATAATTTAGCTTGCCTTCTCTACACTGTGAAAAATTATCATTTTTTCAAGTCATAAATAAAACAAAGACTAATGGAAAACATTTTATAAGAAGATGCTACTTGAAAATTGTGTTTAATTCAATATTTTTTACTCACTGTTTCTTTGTGAAATTTACTAGCACTTGATGGATGGAAATTGTTACTACATCAGTGTACAGCTACTATAAAGTGGCAATAAGTGGTTTGTTGCTAATGAACGTACAAATTTAATATTCTATTAATATGTTAAATAATTAAAATATGTATTTTAATTGAAATAATTCATATTTAATTTTCAATTAAATATAATGTAAATATATAATTACGTTTTTAAATGAGAAATATATGTACCATTGTGTTAGCGATAGAATAAGAAGAACCACACAAACCCCAAAGTACGAGTAATTCACAAACAACACTAATTATTAATAACCAGCTTGCCTTTTCCACGTGCCTTGCTCTCCATTAGTTCCTAGTGAACCCCAAAAAAACAGACAATAGTAAAAAAAACAGCTAAAACTAAATAAAAGCACATATAAAATGCTAATTTGGTTTTTCTACTTAAACTCCCATTTTATTGAATGTTTAACTTGCCGTTTCATTGTAATTGTTTCAAAAAAATGTACTAGCAATTTCCGAATAAAACTTGTTTTGACACACGTTTCTAGTATATATTACTACTACTACTACTAAGTAGCAAAAAGTGGTTTGTTGTTACATTTTATAAAAAAAATTGTTTCTACCTTTAATTTTGTCATTTAAATATCATTCATTTTAATGTAAACATGTAATTGCTTTTTCAAAATAAAAATAAATTACAAATGTCAAAATTTTAATATTTTGTTACCTATAATTAAAACATAAATGATAATAATAATAATATTAAAACATTTAAATAAGAACCTCACTAACCCCATGTATAAGTAATTCCCTTAGCAAATAATACGAATCATTAATAGCTTGCTTGCTTTTATCACAGAAACAACTTTTCCATGTGCCTTGCTCTCCATTAGTCCCTTGGGAGCCCAAAAAACAGGCAATAGACATAAACAGACGATTACCACCCCCTATAGAAACAAAAAGCAAAGGGAGATGGAGGAGTGAGAAATGCATCCGACGGTCTCGGGCATGAAAGTGCAGCGTTAAGACCCGGCGTAAGGGCTTTTCAGCCGCGCTCCCCAGAGACGCGTGCTGTGCTGTTTGGACTTTCATTGGAAAACTGCTGCCTGCTCTTTAATGAAAACTATATTTCACACCATGGGGGATGAAAGGTGCTCTTACTTTCCTCTCTCGGCCTGACAGCTCCCAATTCCTTCGTCGTGTGCCAAACGTTTGATTAGACGCTGTGAGAGGCTGAGCTGGATGCATGATAACCTTACACTTAACTTCATTCATTCACCATGTTACCCGTCATTCACACCCTCGGCAATACAAAAACAAGTAATAACAGCTTTCTGTGCCGTATCACCGCTCTCGCTTTAATCAGCTAGCATCAGGCCAAGCAGGAGGAACAAAACAGAAAACACAGCGGTGAGCGGTAAAGACTAGCTTCTGCTGGATTCCTACCAGACGCTGGTAAAGCGAATGTCGAGAGCTTGAAAACTGCATTGTTTGAACTAACACTGATTGCAGGGAAACACTTTTACAGGTATGATGCATTTGCAGCACGTTTGCAGTGTAATGGTTTTTGCACTACTTTAGTGAGTATTGCAAAACTGAAATTTACTAACGAATGCCAAATTTTGTCTAGTCTAGTTAAAAGTAATAAAATTGTATATGTATGTGTATGTATATATATATATATATATATAATATATATATATATATATACATATATATACACATATATATATATATATATATATATATAATATATATATATATACACATATATATATACATATACATATATATACCCACATATAAAAAATATACCACACATATACATATATATATATTTTATACATAAAAAATTAAATTTTTGATAAAATAAAAAAAATAAGTCAAAAATAAATATAAACTGAAATTAGCCAACGACTGCCAAAGTTTGTCTAGTCTCAAAATGAGGCACTAAACACATATGTTTTAAGTAACGTAGTCTTAATTTCATGTGGTGTACACTGATCATTAATAACTTTTAGTTAACTTTTAAAGTAAAAAAACTTTTCCATGTGCCTTGCTCTCCATTAGTCCCTTGAGAACCCAAAATGGTTAAATGCTTCCCGATTTAAAAAGAAAAACACATCTGGAAACTCTTTCTAAAATTACAAAATAAAAAAAAAAAAATATTTTTCATTATACAATAAAAAATAAGTTACAATAAATATAAAACGCATGATACATTTATATAATACAATAAGAAATGAAACTATGCCAATAAAAAGTAAAACTAAAATATTTTTATAAAACAATGAAACCAATAAATAAGTAAAAAAATATATATAATGTACATTTTATATACATTAATATCAATTTGTTATAATAAACAAATGCTATTCTAATGAAATTAAAAGTAAAAAAAATAAAAATAAAATAAACTACGCGATTAAAATATGTAGAAGTGTATACAAATAAAAATATAAATTAATTAAAAAATATAAAATCTAATAAGTATATAATTAATATAAGAAATGAAACTATACAAATAAAAAGAGGAAAGCATACAGCAATAATTTCAACAACAAAAAAATCAAACCCTGTTAATAAGTAACTAAATAAATATAAAATCATAAAACAAATTTATAAGTTGACTGTGCTATTCGATATGGTATCATACTGAGATAATCAGGTTTTGCTCAATCAGTCCATTTCCTAACATCAATCGCTTCCATTCTGTCTGGCAAAGCTCACTGGTTACTGTAATAATTAATAAATGTAGATGTAATTTGTATGTGATTTCTAATCTCTTTGCTAAAAAGCCAATTCTGCGTTCCTGGCACAGATGGGAAACTCCCAGCGGATGCTGAGGTTAATTCACGACTGACCGAAAACTAAAAAAAAGAATAACTCATTATCCTTAAGTAACGAGTATGGAAAATCATTTAATTAAAGTGAAAGGTTCATTGTTTCTGCTGTAATATCTGAGCCCCTAAAGAGCTGTGGGAATGGGATCTTGACGATTTATTAGATTAATTTTGTTTGGAAAGTGGCCAGGGAGAAAAACTTTAATAAGAATCAGGAAAGTGTGCTTATTTCCCCTAAAGTTAATACAAATTTAATAAAATAAATAAAACAATTAATATGAAAATAAATGTTTTTGTAGTAAACTGTATAAAATCATGTTAATAAGTAATAAATGAAATGTATAAAATAGAAATAATTAATAAAAAAATATATAAAACATTATTTATAGTAAAATAATAAAACAAATATACAAATTACACATAACATAAATACAATCATGAAATGAAGTAAAACATTGATTATAAATATCACATATCTATATTAGAAATACCAGTTCCCTTGTGAAACAGACACATGAACACAGCTCTGGCTGAACGTTTAGGAGTTATTTTGAGTCTCTCTCTGTGTTCCCTGCTGTTCTCTGGTGTCCCATTGCTGACAGCCAGTAAATGCATCCCATTTATCCTGCGTAGCTCGTGTTGTTAACCTTGCTAAAGTGCGAGCGCATCGCTCTGTAAGCGCGTGTTTGGAGACGTGGCCGGGCTCAGCTGACCTCCTCTGCGGGCCGGATGGGAAGCGTGCGATATATTCATCTGAATCTCTCTCATATTCATCTCTAACCCACCTTTACAATAGTAACAATGACTGGAGTTACACTAATCTGGCAGAAATGTTTAGATTCATGCTAAATCTATTAGACGAGTCATCAAAATCATAATTTAACTGTGGTCTTTAGAGTCAAACCATAGTAAACTGATCTAAATTGGCCTTCTGTGCAAATGTACCATAGTATTGTTTAGCTGGAGTAAAACTCTAGTAACCATAGGTGAAACTGGTTTGATTTAATTACTTTTCTTATAGAATAGAGTGGTGGAACTATGATGTCACTTTGTAGGCGAAAACCCAGAATAGAGTTAGCATTGTAGCACTTCCGGTTCCATCGTCCCCGAGAGTCAATGTTTTTTTTTTAATGGGATTTTGGTTAAATCCCTTAAATAATGTCCGTGGTTCACACAAGCTCAAGATACTTTCACGTTTTATTCTACAACATAAAACACACCAGTTACACCACACTCGTGATTTTCTTAAGCGGTTACTTTTCTTAAAAAAAAAACAGACGGTTCCTAACAAGTTGCAAATGGGACACAGGCGCTTCGGAGAACATTCAACGCATCTACCAATAAAACACACCAGTATTTTCACACTATAGAGTCTGCTACCACGAATACCCGAGCTCACGGGTCCCGAAATACATCTTTCGGGTTTCCGGGTCTGGTTAAATGTTAAAGATACTGTCGGGCTCGGGTTAGTCTGCTAAACCAAAACTATATGCAGAGGCTATAGCGTTCATAGAAGCACACACACACCATTATTGCACAATATCAGCATCGCACAGCGCACAAACAGCACGGAAACAACGAGGGGGAATCGCTGTTTTTGAAGTAACTAAGCCTCATGTGCTTGCGTATAGAGAGACGCGCAGGTGCAGGTTCACATGCACGCGCAACTCTCTCTCTCTCTCTCTCTCTCTCTCATTAAAACAAATGATTAATTAATTAAAATAAATATGCTCATTACTGCATCTAATCTCGTGTCTGATTTGCTAACGAATGCTAACAAACCTTAACTGACAAAAATGACCATAATTTGCCCCGTGGAAGAATTATCGTCTTGTCCATACAACCATTCATAAACCTGATGTTCACAAACTTTCATAACTGGAACTGCTTTTATTTGGCCTTGTGAAATGGCCGCGCATTGATGAATCTGTTTCTTGTGTATTTGTTTACTGACCGATGCATGCAATCGTGAAATGCATCCTTTTTTTTTTGCTATTCGTTGTGGGGGAAAACAAATATTCAGGTTCGGGCTCTAAATTTAACTGTGCCGCTCGGGTCGGGTCGGGTCAGACGATCTCGGGTACGGGCCGGGTCGGGCTTCAATTTTAAAGCCCGTGCAGACTCTAGTTGTAAGCAGCATTTGTAAATACAATTCATTTTAGAAATAACCAATGAATAGTTTCCGCCGCATTTTATATGCTGACCTCTGGGTTCGTACCGTAACGTAAACTCATATTACGATTATTACATGTAAACACAAGATGCATTAGTGCTTAAAGCCACGCTAAAATTAAATGTTTACGGCCACATGAAGCTGTTAGAAAGCATATAGATTGAGGATTTCCTAGAAGCAAGTATAAAATAACATATTGTGTACCCACCGTAACAAAATGAGCTGAAATGGTGGTGCTTAGTTCACTAAAATATGTTTAATCTGACCGTATCCAAAAACTCACTCAGTCTACTGTTATTTAAAAATTGAATATGCAGCGATACGTTTTTAATTCATATTAATCAAGGAATTATTGACTTTTAATGCACCTTATTTCGAAATGTACAGAAATACGTGCTTTCATATGTCCTTCTGTTATGATAATTTCATTTATTCACTCTACTATTTATAACTAATGTCTCATTTCAGTTTTAGTTTGGCTCTATAGATTTCTATTTTTGTATTATTTATTTATTCTTTAGCAGTTTATATGAAACGACGTTCAAAATGTAGCGTGGATAGAAGCAATCAAAACCAACAAAAGAAGCATAAATGCAGTGCTATACAGTCCTGGTGTAACGCATCCATAGGAAGGTTTTCTTTTAGAAAACTGAATGTAAAATATAGAAAAATACTTAGTGTTGTTTTAACACAAGAAAGTTGTCGGGAGCAGTTAGAGAATAAAAATGCAATTGATAGAGGGTGCTAAAGTGGTGTTTTTTTTTTTTTTTATAAAAAGCGATTAAATAAAATATAATTGAATAAAGGCTTAGAGCAAATAAAGACCGTGGTGCAGTAGTTCGGTTTATAGCCTAAGTTTAGCTTGAAGATGGGGTAAGGATTCAGCTCTGGCGGTTTAGGCAGTATCCAGATGGGAACAGTAAAGAAAAATCCGTGAAAGGGATTTTGTCCGCCTAGGGATGGTAACAGTGGACATGCGTCGTTCATCAGAACGCAGCAAGTTAGAGGGCATATAAGTCTGACGTAATGAATTTTAGGAAAAGGGGTGCACAGAGGTGGTTCTGCAGGCAAACATTATGCTTGAATTAATAACAAAATTCCCGCCAAAATACTACAATTACAGTTACTGGAGCATAACCATTGAAACCGAAATAAAATGTACCAGTTTTTGCTTGTTGACTATACTGTATAGTACTGTAGTAACACTATAGCAAAATGTATTTGTTACCATGCATAAACAATATTTAATGTCAATAGAATATAATCAAACCTTTAAGTCTTCAAATATCACAGGTAAACTATTGTTAGCATGCAAAACCTTACAGTGAACTTTCATAAAATACTATTTAACTGGGTTTTACACTCCAAATACTACAGTTAAACAGTGGCTACCACTGTACAAGAAAAGAACATTTTCATAGATGGGATTTTAAACCACTGATTAATTTTGACCCCATACCACAGTTAATCATGTTACTTACCATGCTATGAATTCTTAAAGAAGTTAATTTTGCCTTGTTTACTATGGTTTTACCGCAAATACCACAGTTAAACAGTAGCTACCATTCAAGAACCATTGTACATTTTCATAGATGGTGATTTTACCCTTGTTTACTATGGTTTTACACCAAATACCACAGTTAAACAGTGGTTACTGTGCAAGAAACATGGAAAATTAGATGGTGATTTTACCTTTGTTTACTATGTTTACCCCAAATACCACAGTTTAACAGTGTTTACCATGTAAGATCCATGGTAAATTTTCACCGAAGTTGGTTTTACCACAAAAGCCACAGTTAAACAGTGGTTACCATGCAAGCTACTATGCCAAATGTTCAAAATACATTGATGCCGATACAATCGTGCTGATCAACAGGTGTGTTGCTACAAAAATAGCAAATACAATGTATTCCAGCATCTAAAAACGTATCTGAAGTCCTGACATGCCTTGAAAACCTTTACAGACGGTGGAAGAGAGTTTGAGATGAGGCTTTCACTCATTTCCAGACTGCAGACGACAGCGGCTGGGGTTCTCAGCATGTCTCAACACGCCAGGAAAGTGTGTTTGAATCTGAACTCATATACAGTCTTTGCTCTGACGAACACGTGCGAGTAACACCCATCTGAACACATCAACACCAGGAGGGCTTCATGAGGAGATGGGTTTCTATGGCAACTGTTTGAGTATCTCTTGCAAGATGGTCGAGAGACACAAACTCAATGCGAGAGAGAGAGGGTCAGATAAGAGCAGTTTGAAAATAGCATACTTTGTGCCTTGTATAAGAGCCAAGGAGAAACCGAAGCAGCCGAGCTCTTGTAACAAACGCAATAAATGTCCAATCTCAAGATGCTTTAAATGGGAACAGTATTTAATTACGGTGAGCATGATCCTTAATTTAAAAGAGGCAAACCGCTTTATAAAGACTTGAGATCAAAAAGCAGAACATTTCTGTAAATCTATGTGCTGCTGAATGTTACATTTTATGTTTGGTTATATTTAATATCACAAAATGTATTTGCTCTGGAACGCCTCTGAAAATAAAAGTAAAGCTTTTATTACAAAGTCAATTCTAAATGTTTCACACAAGATAAAAAACAGCTAACAATTAAATGTTTTATTAAAAATATACCCCAAAAACTCAGTTGAATCAATCGTAGGAATCAATTAGCTGAAACAGTTACAACTTACATATCTGAATTAATACAATCATGCTAGAAAATATCGCTAAATTAGTCTAAATGACATGTTTTTTTTAAAGAAACTTGATCTGCAATTAAAAAGTGCATTAAAATTGAGATATTCACTAAGTTGCTTGAATTTATATTCCCAGATATAATGAAACAAACACACATTTATCATTAATATGATATATCATCCAGTCCTAATAACCACAAGAAAGAAATATTTAAATTAGTGCTGTCAAACGATTAATCGCAATTAATCGCATTCAAAGTAAAGAAAACTTATTTTGAATGCGATTAATTGCGATTAAATATATACATGCATGTATATATTTAAGAAATATATGTTATGTTTACATATTAAATATTTGTACATATAAATATATATTAGTCTAAAGACATGTAAATACATTATATATTCTGAAAATATTTACCTGTTTGTGTGTGTGTATTTATACATAATACATATACACAGTACACACACACACACACACACACACATATTACATAAAGAAAAAACTTATTTTTGGATTAACCGCGATTAATCGCTTGACGGCACTAATTAAAATTTTACATTTAATATCTAATCTCTTACATTTAATAACTAGCATCTCAGTTGTTTCAACCGAATTAACAGATTTTTCTCCTGAGAGTTTCAAATCTCAATAATTATCTCAAATTGTGCGCACTTTTACCAAGTTTGCAAGTCAAAGATCTCAATACGAACTCAAACACTCCTCATCAAATTTTCTCGAGATGAAACAATCTGAGCTGATTGTCAAAAACTGTCGCATTTGTTTATTTCTACAAAATAAGCACAAAAGAAAACAAAAGCAGCCGAATCCGCTGAAGACTGCATAAAGTCATTGTGTGCAGTTTGTGTGTTTGTGTTATTATCAGAAATAAATGAATCTGCTCTTTCAGGCAGGAATCGGCCTGTCCCAACATGCTGTTTGTTTAATGGCTTCCTTTGCTGTGCTAATCAAACGTACGCCTGCCGGATTTGCAGAAACCACTGCATCTTATATCCAGAGCTTAAGCGAAAGACTCACACAATCTGCTGGTGTAGCGACAAGGACGGTTGAGGGCTTCGCCTGAGTGGAAATTCAGCATGTTCAGCAAATATGAGCTGGTGTTCGTGCTCTGGATGCATGAGGGGCGAACGTTGCCCTTTTGAACTGCTTTCAGATCAGTTTACCCTAGCTAAACGGCTCCAAAAAGCACAATAAAGATGCACTTTTCATTAGATAGGAGAACAACTGCTTGTCTTGCTAAAGAAAAGATGACCCACTTTATGAAAAGCAAACTGGTCAAAACTTTCTACTTTTAAGATAGGGACTCAAACTTAACTGAGTTTTGCTCAACATACTGTAGGCGTGAAATAAAAACCAAGCTAAAACTTCACAATACTTGCATTTGTTGAAATTAGTTGGTAAACAAAAGCTATAACAATGAACAGCACTTTTGCAGCATTTATAAAAGGATAAAACAATGGTTTAAATTAGTTCATTCTTTATGAAATAATATAGAAAATTATGAAAATTGTAAATTATTGGTCATTTTCAGTTCCCAAAATTAAATACGTTCGTATTGGATTAAATTATGTTTTGTGTTCAAAGTGAACAAATTACACAAAATTATGCAATTTCTGTAATTTCACATGGCGCCTGGTTGTAAAATAGAGTGCAATAATCTACTTGGGATCTGTATAAAATTTGTGGATTCTGGTCGTGTGATAAATATATCAAATAAGATGTTCAGATGTCTAAAGATAGACATTTTAAAGGGAGATGGAACAATTGGGGGCTCGTCCGGGATAATGTTATATATATATACACCGACTATGTATAGAAACACTATCTTCAATTATCCTTTTGTTCCATCTAAACATCTTGTTTGCTATGAAAATGATACAAAAATAGATAATCTGACCACCAGTACAGTTTTAAATTAGTCACCATGACAGAAGCAAAGTCAATTATACAATGTCATAGTTCTCATATCTAACGCTAACTGTTTGCTTTGTGTACTGTGCGCTAGTGTGCTAGGTCAGCTGTAGTTTAAGTTTATCTACCAATGTACTGACTTCAGGTAAGCATTAAAGGCTTATGTATCTCGGGTGGCTCATCAACCATGAAAAGTGCTGAAAACGTGGGCAGAAAATGGCGCTGAGGTCTCAAAGCGATCCATCACCACGACCCCATCCCTGGATCTTCATAAGCACTGACATTCCCAGTACAAGAGAGGAGAGCGGCTCCTCCCACCTGCGATACAATGATGGATGGAAACACCGCCATATCAGAGAGAATGAGAGCGGGTGTGTTTCTATTTACACATTTCTAGTCACGCTTTCCAAAGACTTGAGGTAGGCTAATTCTCCATTCGCAACCCTTCAGTCAAAGCATGAAACGTGTGTAATTGAGGAGGACTCAAGTTTTCCCACATTTTAAGGGCAGCGGTGTCTTGCAACACGCAAATGCAACAGATGTTCTCACACTTCTGTGAGCGCTAGCAGGATGTTTCATAGGAGATGCAGCTGAGAGCGCTAATTAGCCAAGCCGTCCAGGCCGGATACAGTAATAACGAGAAATGTGTGAATGTGGACAGATGTAAACTGGAAAACATCAGCTAGCTGTTTGGAAAAAGCTGAGGGAGAATCTACGGTTAGCTATAAGCTTCAACCGACAGACAGACAAACAGATAGACCTATACTCAGAAAGACAGACATCTAGACAGACAGACAGACAGTATATATATAGATAGACATACTTTAACAGAATGACAGACATATTGATAGAGACAAACAGACAGACAGAGCTATACACAGACAGAAAGACGGCATCTAGATAGATAGATAGATGGACAGACGGATTATGTCTAGACAGAGGCGAACATATAATCAGACAGACAGATGGATTAAATGATGTCAAGTAGAAAGACAGACAGACATCTAGAAAGACAGAGAGATGTCTAGAAAGATGACTAGATAAAACAATGACAAAGGAGACCGACAGACAGACAGACAGAGGTGGTCAGACAGAGACAGATGTTTAGAAAGATAGACAGATTATCTATTGCTAGATAAACAATCTGACAGACAGATGTCAGATAGAAAGTTGTAGGTGGACACAGATACGTGAATGTCTAGACAGATAGACAAATGTATAATCAGACAGACAAATATATTTAAACACACTAATGCAACTACTTTCCTCATTTTTCTTTTTTTATTATTTTCCTCCCTCACACACACTTCACTCAGAAGGAGGAGCTCCTACACACACACACACACACACACACACACACACACACACACACACACACACACACACACACACACACACACACACACACACACACACACACACACACACACACACACACACACACACACACACACACACACACACACACACACAAACCTGCAAAAGCCAGTGCTGCTCCCCAGCAGCCACACACACACAGGTTTATAGCCCCCGTCGCCATGACCGATGATGATGTGAACAATATTTCAGGTCTGTGAGTAACCGGGCCGAGCACAGATGATGGCGGATGCTAATGCAGACTGAGAATGTGGCGAATGAAGCTGGATCAGGACTGACCCCTACAGGTCAAGAGGGAATTACACCCATTCAACATACTCCAGCACTGACTTAATGGGTTATAAGACAGGGAAACAAGCCACGCTTGGACTAGCTGGTTAGCCGTGAGGCTAGAAATTCAACACCACTTCAACAGAACAGCAAATAATAGTGGCTTTCAGTGTGATCAGTGTCATTTTATAATACAAAAGACAAGGAAGCATATTGGGTTAAGTGGCTAGTGCAAGGTCTGATTTGAAGGACTGATGCTAGTTTTTACAGCAATGGATTCCTAGTTCTCCAAACAAAGAGAGATATTTTGTCTTTTCACACCTGTATGACTTACTTTTTTTCCATAGAATACAAAATATCTAAACATTATTTTACTGGAGAGACAAAACTACTTAAAGGGACAGTTCACCAAAAATAATTGTCTCATCATTTACTCAGATTAAGGTTGTTCCACGCCCTGGGGGGGGGGGGGGACCGCACTTATCATTTTTGAGGGGGCACAGGAGGTGGGGGGGGGGGGGTTGTCACAACAGTAGGCTAATGTTTTACTTATTTTTTCCTTTTTTTAGGCTATTGGAAATATTCCCAATAATTAAACCGTAAGTAAATGCATTTTGCACCTTTATATATCATGTTAGTTAATCTATAAGGGGCGATGGGCAAATTAGCCTAATGTTCTATTAGGGTCATTCCATGGAAATTTCCATTTTTCTCTCCCAAGCTTTTACAGAAATATATCAGAAATAACTTTTCTATATCAGAAAGCTCTCAAATATCATGTAAATGACATTTCATATGAAGCTTTTAGCTGAAATCACTAGTATGACCTGCTTTATTAGAAAATTTTAAGAAAAACTAGAATACGTTCAAATGAATTAAAATACTTAATTTAGTGAGTATACCATGATTGACAACATGTAGTTTGATACCTTGCAAAAGCCATGTTGTAAAATGCATTTTTTATGAAATTTTTCAAGGGTGTTAAACTTTCACTGGTGTCACCTGACATTCCTTATATGGGTAAATAAATGCACAAAAAACATTTAAAAAACTGTTATTTATGTATATTCATAAAATCAAAAGGTAATATAAAGTGGTCTAATTTTAAATGTTAGAAATATATATACATTTTAAGACATTGCCATACCAAACATGGACATTTCTGTAGAATGGCAGTATGGCATATTAACTACACATAAAATACGTATTTTTACTTAAGTAGCACAAATGGGTGTCATGCCTTAAAATATTTTTATATAACTGACTTTGTATTTAACGTGAATTTAATAAAAAAACGTAAGTTACTAATTATATCACTTTCATTGTACAGAAAAACAGTAAAGGACATGTACATTACATTATCAAAGAACATCATAATTTCATTATCAAGACATCAGTCTCAAAAACTCCCGTTATAATTCCTAATTCCTGAACGCTCCTGATTGGTCCTTGCATTCATAAGCTCAACAGGATCGTCTGTGATTGGTTATGAATGATTACCAGATCTGTATAACCGTATCTGTCTCAGCGTCAGCGAACGCAGATATGAATTTAGCTGCTGATGATATGATGCACTGAACGTTCTAATCATGAACCATACAATGTGATTTTATCAAATATAAAAAATATTATTCGGCTATTTTTTGTCTTTTGTAAGCTGCTTTCATAATCCACTTGGCTCAGAAATCTGAGGGGGCACGTGCCTCACTTTGAATGGGCCTGACGCCTATGTCCACACCTGTATGAGTTTCTTTTTTCTGCTGACATTTTGGAGAATTTTGGTAACCAAACAGTTGATGGTAGCCATTGACTTCGGTAGTATTTAATTTTTTAAATTAAAAAGTCAATGGCTAATGTAAATGTAAACAAAACAAACAAATTGACAAAAAAAAATATTCAATAAATAATTCAATACATTTTAATTCTTCTCCTAAAAAAAAAACACAAAAAAATGATCCGAAAAGTATTCGCTAACAATGTTATACATTATTGTATAAGTCTTCTATACTTACAGTCTTATCCACGTTTAAGTTATTTACTGAAAATTCTCCTCCCAGCTCAACAAATTCAATCTTGAAACTTGAATTTAAATTTGACATTACATTTTTTGTCTGATCTTTACACAAATCTATTGTAATGCTTCAAAGAAAATTGGAATATAACTGGAGTCAACTAAACTACTTTTATGACACTTACTGTGCTTTTTCATTCTTTTGGAAGCTATAATTTATAAACCATTGCATTTTCATGATCTTAAGACCTTAATATTGATTTAAATGACATGAAGGTGAGTAAATAATGACAAAATATCCCACCATTTTAGAAAGCAAACAGCACAAAGTACTAGTAGACCAAACAGTTTTGCTAAAAAACACACACTTGCAACTGTAATGCTGCATGTTTAGAGTGGAAATGCATGTATGATTGATTCAAAGCATATAAAACCATGGCACACTTACAGACGACTTTAACAACTAATTGATAAAAAAATTATTAGCAGTCCACAGATATGCAAATCAAGCGTCTGGAGAGGTCTAATTCTGCATACGCGCACTAACGTGCTGTGCAGCTTTAGCAGGACACGCGGACACTTAAGGGTGACGAGAATCTCGGAGAATCTCAAAGCTGCAAACGCACAGATGTGAAGTAAGATTACTCTGACACAGGCTGTGCTTAATAATCACGGTATAACTGAAGCATTATCTGCAAGATGTGATGTTCTGGAGAGGCTAATTCGAGATATGAACCCGCAGCAAGAAAATAATAACGAAAACTTGGCTAATATTTGAAACACTTTTTAATGTTGCCTTGTCAACAGACTGAAATAAACTTTAAGTTGAATTACTACAATTACGAAAACAGAAATAAAAAAGTTTAACAGAAATATTTAAAAGAAAATAATAAAAATGACAAAAGCACATAAAATTAATACAACTTTAACTGAAATTAAAATAAAAAATTACAACTTCTACAAAAACAATTACCTGAATAAAAATGACAAAAGGTACTAAAAGTGAACTAAAATAACAAATAAATTAGCTAATTCAAAATATTAATACTATTAAATGATATACTACAGTAACAGTGATTAGCATTGTGCTAGCTACAGATGTATGCTGTGATATTAACTCAAAAATAATTGAAAAAGTTATAATAAAAGAAAACAAATATTGAAAAACAAAGGTATGAGTATTAAATGAATTAACAGAATAAGCCAAACACATATAGAAATGTATTTGCATCCATGGACACTAATTGAAGAAAGTACTAAAAATAAATACAATGTATTAAAACTAAAACTAAATAAAACTATAAAGACTTAATTCTAAATAGCAATATTTAAAATCCGCATGAAACCAAAATGAACTATCGTCTTGATGTGAACTATTAATTTGTGCAAGTTAATCCGCTGAACAAAATTTGTTTGTTTTGGTAATCTTTAACCAAAATATAAAACTTACTAAAACAAACTAAAAGTAAAAATGTATTTACTTTTGGAAAAAAAGCATTTTGTTAATTCAAAGAAATAACACATAAATATTGCATGAAAAACATGCTTTATCTGCCGTTCTTGCGCGGAGGAGTCGCACGGTAGTTACCAAGTCATGGTCTTTACACTCTTCGGTTTTCACGAGTAGGCGTTTAAATCACAACGGCTACACTTAAAATAAACAATACAGAATTTAACAAAAAATTTTTTTATAAACCACAACAAAATTACTCCAATAGCTGAAAACTTTCCTGTTAAAAATATACAATAAATGGCCAAGCTCAATCAAAGCGCCCGACATGACAAGGGACGCGATACATACTAAATTAGTACATAAGAGTGATGTTCGTTAATCTCTCTGCTTTACAGGGCTAACGCTGGCATTCACCATTTACCCAAGCATTTACAAACTATCGAAGCTTAAAGGATAGTTCACTCAAGAAAGATTAAATTAGCCCACGATTTATAAGTACTCCCCCCACTAGGTGTAAAACTTTTCCTTTGCTGAACACACCCAAGTTGCATAAAGTCCAGTTTTTTTCAAGCGTTATAATGGCATATGGCTGTTGAGATTTCTCACCCCAAAAGCGAGGTGCATCTATCTGAAAGTGCCCGCGGAGCTGTAAAGAGGGGTGTGCGATGAATGTCGAGCATATTACGTAATTGTCAGGGTGTTTTAAACGATGTGCAATCAAAGATCAGTATTTTGCAAAAACCGGACAAAACACTCTCAGGCTCGCTCTATACATTCTGTCAGACCTGAGGGGTTAAACAGCGAGCGGCGTTTGACAGTGTTTCTCACTGCATTTCAGTTTTATTAAAATGCATAAGAGTTCTGCAAAATTCAAGAATATGGAGGGGAAAGAAAAACACTCCAGTTTTTACTTTTTTACAAACACGAGGTGCCGTATTTTTTGAGAAATCCTAGTGGAAGCATGTACAAATGTGAAAGGCGAGCTTTGTGGAAGTGCAGCTCAATAAACAATAAGTTAATATTAAGAACTTACGGTGTTGGAGACACCATAGCGTTTTTTGAAACTGCATTCGTTTTTGCTCTCACACTGTTTTGAGCTCGTGTTGTTCCTGTCACAATGGACGTTTAAGATTATTCTGTTCAGTCAACTCATAATCGCACGTGCGCCAACGCTGGCTTTAATTTCACTTTTAAACACGCTATTTTCATTTTTTTTTATAACTTTAAATACAGTATTCGTGTTTTATGTTTAACGCCGAATGCAAAATAGTATGATTTGAACTGGTTAAAACTATAGTGTTAAATATGTTCGTAAATACAATAAACACCCAGATGCAGCCCTGCAGAGATTAATGTTGATAATACTGGTTTCATTTGCACTGGGAGAGCAATGTGTTCATCACATTTACTCCATAACATAATTTACAAACTTCAGAAGTGCTTAAAGGGATTAGTTCACTCAAGAAAATTGCTTTATTAAAAGCCCACGTAAAAATCAAATTTACTCCTCCTCAAGACCTAGGTGTATATGAAAGATTTCTTCTTTCAGATGAACACAACCAGAGTTATAAATGAAAAATGTCCTGGCTCTTCACAAGCGTTATAATGGCAGTGAATGGCTGTTGCACAGATTCAGATTCAAGCACAATAACACCCAAAAAAGTCTAATTATGTTATCGGAAAAAATCCCCCAAAATATCGAGATATCATATTTTCAAAAGTGCACACCCGCGGGGGTGTAAAGGCCTTCTAAAGTGAAGCGATATGTTTGTGCAAGAAAAATATCCATATTTAAAACTGTATAAACGTAAGTCTAGCTTCCGCTAACTATCATACGCTCGTTCACGAGGGAGTGGCGTTCCAGCGGATGACGTATAGGACGTATGCGTAGCGTAAGCTCTGGTGAAAAGTGACGAATGCAGAAGTGCGGCAGAGAGAGCAAAACTAAACACCAGTCACGGATTACAAGTACGAAACGAGGATTTGTGAAGAAAAATGTTGGAGGATTTTGATATAAGACTTGTTGCTTGGTTTCTCACGAGACTAGCATAACCAGTGGTATTAATTTAAATCAAGATTATCGGTTAAGTAGTCAACATGGTTTATTTATTAAAAACACACTTTACTACACAGCCTTTCAACAACAGCAGTATGATGAGACATCAACATTCAATAATTTGATCATTTAAATGATTTACAATAATAAAATAATCATCATTTTAAATGATTTTTATCATTTATTAATTATTCTTAAATACATAAGATGATAGTATTATTAAACAAAAAAATGAATACATTATTTATATTTGTAAAAAAAAAAATGTATTATAAATTGAGTTTTGTAATTTAAAGTACATAAATAATAAATCTTAATTTAACAAATCTGCCCTTTCCCAGTCAGTCAGTCCACGCTCATATAAATGAATTGAGCACACTGTGGAGTAAGGGTGACACGGAGTGAATTCTAACCTCTCCCGTCATCACCACAAAAATGAATCTCTTCCCGTCCCAATCCCACGAAAAAACTGGGGGGAAATCCCGTCCCGTTCCATCCCGGAAGATGACTCCCATTCCCTCCCACTCCCGTGTTGTTTTTTTTTTTCGAAATTTATACAGTAAAAAATTACAGATCACAGCGTGCCCACCTTATTAGTTGAATAAAAACAAAATGTAGTTAATTGTTATTATATTGAATAAGCCATCTTAATGCACAGTGTTGCACAGTATTATTAATCCACAAAAACGTCTTCTATTTTTTTTTTTTTTTTGACATTTCACTCTCTATGATAAATTTTTCAAAATACATTCGAAGTTTTCGCTATCAACATGAGATAAAGCGCATCCTGTTTGCTTAAAAGCGCAACGTTTCGTTGTTTTTGAGTGCACACAAATTAACGTAGAGTTTTACACAGATAAAATTTAGCTACTTTTTTGTATGACCAAGAATGACGGAGATTTAAAATGAGCGCACAGCCTGTCTTGCAGCAAACGCGCTTCCACACAAAATAAAGCGCCACATTCTTAGTTAACATCATATTGAGCGGCCATTAGTTGCTATACATAATCTTTCAGATACATATTTGAGGTTGATGAATGATATGTGAGCGTTTGGATCTGCCCGAGTGTTTACCACACAGACCAGCCGTTAACATCTGTCCATCACGGACAGTCATTCACTTAACCACCACAACACACCACGCAAACAGGAGGAGAGTGAGACAGGGGCAACTAGAATTGAGTTCAGAATTAAAATATACAGTTTATTTATATAAAAGGTATATTTGTGTGTAAAGTTGGTATCATTACTATTCCCTCCCGCCCATCGATTATGTTTTCCTGTCCCGTCCCAATCACGAATTCGTAGCGATTTTGTTCCCATTCCCGTGACCCGTGGGATTCCCGAAAAAATGTCAGCCTCTACTGTGGAGTCGTGACCTTGCGTAACAGTTACAGAGGGTGTGGATAAACGTGCCAGCGCTCAGAAACCGTCTCCAGTGAGATCTGACAGCAGTCTTCACAACGGCAGCACTGCCTCACACGACGACCGTTTAGGAACCAAACCCCATCCCGTCACAGTCGCACTAAACACTTCACATGTGGAGAACACCCTACAAGAGCCGATTATTACCCTCCTGTAATAACAGCTCCTGCTCGTCCTTTACAGAGGTTACCCGCCGGACGTGTTACGATAATCCAGGCATTGACTTATAGAGCATAAAGCAGGCCGCTCCGTTATGAATGAATAATGCAGAGCTCAAACAGCACGATGCATCTTGGGCCCGCAAATCTAGTTTGCACTGACACACCTGCCGGAAAATCATGCAGATTACATTAATATTACTATTCGCATGTATTAATCTTTGCACAAGAAGGTTTTCCTCCCAAATCAACTTACAACGCAAACATATAATGTCTGTCATGAACATGTCTAGGTCATATTTCATGAAAATTACGAACAAATGCTCAAAACACATGGATCATACACTGAAAAAAGTTAATATTTAAATGCAAATATAATAACAACAACCATAAGAATAATAATAATAAGAAGAAAAATATCTCTATGATGATTTTAACTTTTCTGACTTTAATAAAATGTTTGTATTATTATGAATAAAAGCAGTAAAACAAATACTACCATGCTGTTATAATACCTTTAAACTTTTTTACATTATACAAAAATGACAAATTGGGTGACAATATGCCTGACTGTCATGAAAGTAATGTCAAACTGCAATAAATAAATAAATAACTTCACAAACAATTACAAAGAACCACAACTAAAAATGACATATTGAAAAAGAAAAGCGGATTAGTATTATCTTTTCAAATGTACTGTAATATTGTAAAATGCAATTTGTGTTTTATTTACAGCTTTGAAAAACATTTACAGTGTAATTCACCCCCAAAATAAAAATGTATATATATATATATTAGGACCATGCATAATTTGCATTATTACATTTTTCTGAGCATTAAGCACTTTCATCCTCTTACTTTTCAAAGGAAAATATAATAATAATGCTTTGAGAGACTTATTACTTTTATTTAAATAGAGAAATTAGAAATTGGGTGACAATACACTTAATTGTCATGAAAAATAATGTCCTAAAAATTGCAAAAAAAAAAAGTTTTTTATTTTATTTAAGCAAAATATAAAAATATATATTTATTATATATTTTTTTAAATGTATGACCCAAAATGTACTTCAGTACAAAAGAGTATTTCTGAAGGAACACTAGTATTTTGCATCTTTCTGCAATGTTTCAACACGTCTGGATGAACTATAACACCCAAAATCTCCTAAAACCGGCCTAATGTGGTTTACAGATCTTGGCTGGCCACCGTTCTGGTTCCAGCTAGTCTGGTTTGAGGGTTTAAGCCAAACTAATCATGGATTTTAACAGGAAGCAGGCGAGCGCTAGTGTGTCCATCCATAAGAGGAAAGTTTTGAATAGTTTCTCCGTCTGACGCTGCAGAACAGCGGCAGCTGACGAGGAGAAATCAATGGCCGCCGCTCACAAACACACTATTCATTTCCGGCCTGCCTGTGTTTCTGTCAGGTCGCGAGCGAGACGTTTCTGACGAGACACTTTTGGCCTTCTGATCGCTCTCCGTGTGTTCTGCTGACTGCTCGCTACAGGAGATGGAGAAATACTCATGTTGTCTTTCCTTTGCTGCTCTATTATCAGATTTAGCTCGTTCTGGAAACAATCTGTGCCGTTTGCCTAAAAACACCAGACAGAAGGAAACCCAATGATCTGGTTTAACAGGGTTTTAAGCATTTACTAAAGAAATTAGACAACAGTTTAACTGCATGAGGTTCAAATTCAGAGGACGCTTTTTAAATTGGATTTATTCACACTTTGAAAAAAAATAATAATAATATTAGGTATAGCTTTAAATGTAATACTTCTCACACATCAACAAAAATTAAATCAATTTACAGTATGTGCTAAAGTTAACTATATTATTTAACCTAACAATGATAAACACTTTATTAATCTTACTATAAAGCTTGAATCTAATCAAGGATTTGTTGAACTAGGTTTGATTAACTCAAGCTATGTTGAACGAGTTAATTTAGAACACAGATTAATTCATTAATCAGGGATTCAAATCCTAACCTGTGATTAAACCGGTTCATTTTGTCTATCATGATGGATTCAGCATGGATTGATGGATTTTAATCAAAGTTTAAAGTAACAAAATTAAAGCTAATGGCCTGATTTCACAGACAGGGCTTAGACTAAACCGGGATTAGGCCATAGTTCAATTAGGACATTTAAGTCATTTTTATAAACGTGCCTTAGAAAAACATTACTGCTGTGCATTTTGAGACAAAATAAAGGCACTGATATATTTTAAGATCAGTGCAAGTTTCTTTCAGTTGAAAGAGCGCAGACATCGATTTTAATCTGGGATTAGGTTTAAGCCTTGTCTGTGAAACCGGGCGTTAGTATCTTAAATTTAAATTAACTAAAATGTCTAAATGTAAGTCTGATTGATTAAGTAAAGATTAAAGTTTGATGCAACAGAATTGTTACTGCTCAATTTCAACTCAACTTTCACTAAAACGTTTTTAAGATCAAAAGTTGTATTTGTTAAGATCAAGGATATTATACTTTACAATTAAAACTGTACAAAAATATTTATAAATAAATCATATTTCTTTATTTTAGCAAGTTTTCAAGGCAACATTTCTAATTTTACTATAGTAACTTGATGTACTAAAAACTATATAGACAGATATACTACTAAATATTACAAATACACATCAAAATTTCCAAAACCGTGTGGAAAATGTGGCATAAATGTGTCCCTGGACCACAAAGCCAAGGCTACATTTTTCAAAATTGAGATTATACATCATCTGAAAGCTGAATAAATAAGCTTTCCATTGATGTATGGTTTGTTAGGATCGGACAATATTTAAAATCTGAGAGTGCAAAAAAAATATGTCCAAATGAAGTTCTTAGCCATGCATATTACTAATCAAAAATTACATTTTGATACATTTACAGTAGGAAATTTATGAAATATCTTCATGGAACATGCTCTTTACTTAACATCTTAGGCATAAAATAAAAATCTATCATTCTGACCCATACAATGTATTTTTGGCTATTGCTACAAATATACCCCAGCGACGTAAGACTGCTTTTGTGATCCAGGGTCACAAATTAAAACTAATTCAAAATATTAATAAGAAATAAAATAGTACCTCAGTTTCCAGAGAAATTAACATGCATGAACTGATCAAATTAACGCGGAGTACGTTTCTTTGGATAAAAGTGTCTGACAAACACATGAATGTAAACAAACACCTTAAGAGGCTGGTTGAGAAACACATAAACTACATCTAAACAAGGTTTTATATTTGGTCTGTGCATCAAATTGACCCGCAAACAGCATTATCACTATTTAACTTCCGTACGGCCGTTCCAGTGATGTCAGTGGGTACTTCCTCTGAATGACAGTGAGAAGTGACGGTTGACAGGGATCAAGCGTGACGGCGGTTCATCAGACAGCCGAAGGGAGCCCGAGCGTGAAGCTGCCGAGCCTCAAACGGCACAGGAGAACATACACGGACCGGATGTGCATGTGTGATACGATCATCTCGAGAGACATGGCTCAATGTTTTCACCTCAAACACTTTAAGTCAAAGTAGATGTAAGCTAGCATACTGTAAAGCACATGCTGCCTAAATAAGTCAATAAACTTTTCAAGTGCTTCATTGTTGTCAAATATAGTAGGTCTAAATTGATTAGCGAGTTCAGCACTAAACTCTTGCTATCATCCTAGAATGAACAGAATCAAACGTTTTTTGAAAGTGGTCAAAAACCAGAGAAGAATGTTTTTGAGAGCAGACAAAAGAGTCAATGGGACTCATTCACTAGTTTGTGCATGAAATCTACGAACGTTTTCACAAGTCATGATTCCTCGAAAACATACACACTAAAACTTACTCTGATTTTATGCAAAATGACTCCAGGCCATCAATTAATGTCTTGAGAAGCCAATAGCTGAGTGTTTGTAAGAAACAAATCCATCATTAAAACGTTTTTAACATCAAACCATTGCTTCTGGCTAAAATACGAGTCCATAATCCATAATGACGCTTCTGTTTTGGCTTATAATCAGTGCAGATTTCTCTCCTGATTCAGATCAGACGACTTTTTTAGTGGAGAAAAGTGGTTTATGGATTATGGACTCGTATTTTAGTTAAAAACATCTAATGATGGATTTGTTTCTTATAAACATCCCAATGTTAATTGATAGACTGGAGTGGTGTGGATTACTTGTGATGTTTTTATCAGCTGTTTGGACTCTCATTCTGACGGCACCCATTCACTGCAGAGCATCCATTGCTTGAGCAAGTGATGAAATACTACATTTCTACCAATCTGATGAAGAAACAAACTCATCCTAATCTTGGATGAACTGGGAGTGAATATTTAGTTTAAATTAAACATTGTTTTGGATGAAAAAACAATTATTATATGCCACTCAAAGCAACTTACATTTTATGACATGCAACTACAGACGTACAGATGCACAAAATAAAGACAAAACAAATGCGTATAGCTCATCCATGCTCTAAAAACACAAGTATGCTCAGAAGAAAGCAGAAGTGAAGGGCGGCGGTATAAATAAACGAGGGGATGAGCAATCTTTCTGGGTAGTTATCAATCACTGCTGTGTGCTCACTGAGGCCGGGCCGCACGATGACTCATTGCTGTAGCAGGAGCAGCGGTGTCCGTATCCCAGCAGTCACGGGTCAAACCACACACTCTCGCTCGCACAAACACCCGGCCAGCTCGCACGGCGCGGTTATTCACGCACACGCTCGGCTGAGCTCTCTGGCTAACAGGAAATGAGGCAGTCAATAGAACGAAGCCCAGGCTGTCGATAGGGGTTCGGCGCTTTCGGATTTGTGCCCCGCTAAAGAGTCCAGGGCTAATGCCGCAGACCAGCGCTAACAGAAGGGTGACGTGACCTCTACCTGCTACACAGAAACTCGCGACTGCAATGGAAACCTATTATATATGTGGCTTTATGTGCACCTGCTCACACTGGATCTCAAGCATGCTAAATTATTCTGGACCTCAGGATATTAGAACATTCCTGTTTAGAAAAAAAAAGTGTGTTGCGCTGTTAAGAAAAAAAAAAAACTGTGTGTGGGCGGGGTGGGGGGGTTGTTGCAATCAAAAGGTTCATCTTACTTAAAAGTGCAACACTAACTCTAAAAGAAAAGATTTAAGCATTTTAGTTAATTAATAAAATCTAAATATTTTCCTGTGAGAGTTGCACATTCTCTCCAAGTTAGAAAAAAGTATCTAATTCAAAACTAGGCCTATTTAATAATAAATAAATAAGTAATTATTTATATAAATATCTAACAAACACTTAATTAATTTGTGTAAAGCAAACTGTGAAAGACTTTTTTTTTATTATTAGCTGACTACTCAATTATATACAATAAAACAAAGCACACTGAAAACTGAAATTCGCAAAATCACTATCACTATTCGCAATAACCAACTCCTTTCACCAAAAATGTTCATAAAAATATAATTTTGCAAATTTTTCCATGTGCACAAAAGTTCTTGAAGGCCGTATACAACAAGACAAATTAAACCAACCTGTGTTTTCATGAAACCGAACTGTATAAATGCATTCTGCTAGGTTATATTAGTAAAAATGGAAATGCATTACAAACAACCCAACAGGACAAAGGGTATTAAAGGTGCCATAGAATGGAAAACTGTATTTACCTTGGCATAGTTGAATAATAAAAGTTCTGTACATGGAAATGACATACCGTAAACCTCAAACACCATTGTTTCCTCCTTCTTATGTAAATCTCGTGAAAAAAAAAGAGCACTGAAAAATAGGCGAATCAGAACATAACACCGACTGTGACGTAACAGTCGGGATCCCTAATAGTTACGCCTCCGACATTTGCATATACCCGCCCATGTTCTAGGCCAGTCGCCAGCCGAACCATCAGAAGTACGTGCGATCACGAATCTCGAAAGTGAAAGTAAAAAGCGACCGTGCATTTGAAAGCAGTTTCAGTGCCCCACATATTAATAGCGGCTCCCCGATGCCTGCATTTTATATACAGTATAATTACCCGACGATATAACTGCGAGAGAAAGTATTGAAATATGTTTTATGTGTTTCCTTCCTGCTGTGTTGCTTGAATCCACACTGTGTGCAGAGCTGCTCAACATAGAGCCGCACTGTGAAACAGCCAATCAGAGCAGAGCTCAACATAGAGCCATTATTATTAACATTATTATTCATGACCCTTCTAAATAAGCCAATAACAGACCGTTTCATTCTAGGGAGAAATCATAGGGTTGTAAATTGACATGTAAAATAATTTCTGGAGATTTTTTGCCCTTACCTAAGCCACACACCTTCTATGTAGATATCAGAGAACAATTTAAAATACTGTATCAACGCATTCTATGGCACCTTTAAATGCAAATACCAAGACAACTTGCAGTTTATTAAATACCTGCTGTTCTTATGCGTATTGTGTTAATATTCAGTGGGGATATTCAAATCGAATCAAGATGTACAATGGAAAAGCAATTATATACAGTAAACTTGCAAAAACAATACATTACATTGCTCAAAACCCAGGAAAAAGTGGCAAACATTTGCTAAACTGGTTTTTATTTTAAACGCTCTTTAGTTAAACATTCATTTATTTTTGCAAATATTTAATTGTCAAGAGCTGTAGTTCAACTTCCAACAGCTTACGAATCAAAATTATATTTACCACAAGAAGCAACAGGCCAGTATTTATTCCAGCAGCAACATCAAAAGCCACTCAAAACAGACCAGCAAAGTCAAATACCAAAAGCAATTCAACACATCTTTGCAAAAACAAATATTTGAATTTTTATGCCCTCCTGGAAAATATCAAACCAGCAGTTGCAGCAGCAAAACTTTGATAAAGCTTGTCTGCTACATGCTAACTACGTCATAAACCAGGGGTTTATTAATCACAAGTGGCCATGTGTTACCACTCAACGCAACATCATAATTTAAGCATCACAAAACATACCAGCAAGCAATGTAAAATCCCAAACGCAATTCAATACAGCACTGCAAATACAAACATTTGCATTGTTTGTGGTAAATAACAAACCAGCAATTAGTAAAGCATCATTAGCTACTTTAATAAATGTGTTCATTTATCCAACATTTAAATCTTTTAATTTCATTAAATCAATTAGCCTACGTTTTATTTGAACAAATAATAGATGTTAACATGACACCTACATGCTAACTACCTGACCATATAGCCTACTACTAGTTTATTAATTGCCGTTGGTTTATTTACCACACAATTCAACAATACAGCATTCATTGCAGAAGCAATATTCAAACCAATGCCGCAAAAGCAGCCAGCATACGTTAAAAAATAACACTCAAAATGGCTGACCTGTTCGTTGTGCTCTTCAGGATGTGCCGATAGGTGTGGCGGGAAATCCTTTCTGATTAGTCAAATAGGCTTGATGACATCAAATGTCACATGCAGCTGGGAACATTATATATAATATATATATATATATAATCAGCATAACATTTTCAATTGACTGTGTACACTTAGGCTACCATTTGACACATCTAAAATGATGCGATAGAGCATCATGGGAAGTCCTGCTGTGGGAAACTCCACTTATTTCTAGATTCCGGCTCAAAACTTTTGTTTATAGCTGAATCATTTTTCCAGAGACAGGTTCGCCCTTGCAAGGACAGTCCTGACTTCGGGGGAAACTTTAAAAAGCTAATTATCTGCAAAGTCCATGACGAATTGCTCAGATAACCTTATCCCTGGTGTGGAAAATAAATAAAAATAAGGCCATCAGCAGATCTTAAAAAGGGCTGCAGCTTCCTTTTCGGGTGAGGAAGCCCAGCGCAAACCATCCGTAATGTCTTGTGTCAACCTGGCAATTAGGAGAGATAATGTGCCTAACCAATGTCATCATCACCTGTGCTTTGGAGAGCAGGGAACATGACTAAATGGACTATGGTTAAAGGAGCACCGGGGCCAGGTGCTCGGCTGCAGGAACCTGTAATTTGGTCATTATGCTCATGAATAGCGATCTTTTAATAGCACCGGATTCACAGCCATGCCGGAAAGCGTCCAGTCACAACCACATCCTAGCAAAAAGAGTGAAATTCGACTACTGTCATCCACAGACATGGAAGCAAACAAAAATCAATCTCTTTCACTCCGCCTCACATCGCGACATAATGGATTTTCAACTGCGGTACGAACTGTAAATTAAAAACACGTTATTGGTATAACCAGAGGCGTGTTGCTGGAATACTGACAGAAAATAGTGCATCTGCAAGCAAACATCTAAAAAAATGCTTGATATTGAATAATCATCTGCGCTCACACGCAGAGGGAAAATTATTTAGATTCGTTTTATTGACCGAAAGAGAGCCGCGACCGTTATCCGAACAAATTAAGGGCGGGAAAGCGCGCGATTTGCCCTCGGGCTGCGGGGACTTCAATTACATTTGAGTGCGTGTTTGCAGAACTGTCTGCTGGATTTGCCCTCTTTCCATCTGAGTTTCCACAAATCAATTTGTCATATGCAGGAACATGTATGCAGCAATTTATTTTACACTTGCGTGAATTAGACGTTCCCCACTCCGCTTGTTGACATTTGTTCTGGGAGTTAACGATATTCAGCCTCCGCATAACTGTGAGCGGCTAAAGGTCAATTCATTATCAGAAAACATATTTGAATATGAATCTGGTAAAGCACTCATTCATAATCTCTAGTGGATGTTAACATGACGCTTAGTGAGATGAGAGAATTGGTATTGTGTTCCTAACATCTAACCAGGTAACAAATGTATGTTACACAAACTTTCTAAGACCGTTGTCCTGAAAAGTTTCTAATGTCCAGTTTTCTTGTCGTGATTAGAACTTAAAGGTTACAGGATGTTTGTTACAACATCACTATAGTATATTTTCACCCAAAATTAAACATTATTAGAACGTTTATTTGTAATATTCTAAGAATTTTCAAATGTCCAGTTTTCTTGTTATGATTCAAATGTTAATTGAAGGTTGTTATTTTTTTATATTTTCATTTTAAAGTATCTAGTTTTAGTTTAGTTTTCTTCTTTCGTGATTAGAATGTTATTCAAAGGTTACTAAAACATGCTTTGTACAGTGTGCTACTAGCTTTATTTTCACCCAAAAATATAACGTCAAATGAATGTTTATTTGTAAGAATGTTAAAATATACAGTTTTCTTGTCATGATTAGAATTAAAAGTTTATAAAAAAGTTGTACTAACATTATTTTCACCTAAAATATTACGTTATTTGCACGTTTATTTTAAACATTCTAAAAACATTAAAATGGTCAGTTTCCTAAAATAAATTCTTAAAATATTCTACTAACAACCAATTTTAAACAGCCCCCCCCCCCATTTTCAGGGGCTCAAGTGTAATTGCAAAAATAAATATAATCATAAATTAAATGTTAATGTTTTTTATATATATATTTAGTTGAGAATCCTTTGCAGGCAGTGACTGCCTTCAGTCTGGATGCTTTGCCAGGCCTTTACTGCAGCTGGCTTCAGTGGTTCTGTGTTTGTGGGTCTTTCTGCCTTTAGTTTTGTCTTCAGCGAGTGAAATACTCAATCAGATTGAGATCAGGAGATTGACTCTTTGCAGAATATTACACTTGTTTACCTTAAAAACTCCTGGGTTGCTTTTGCTGTATATTTATTGGTCATCATCTATTTGTACTATGAAGCGCCGGCCAATCAGCTTTGCTGCATTTGACTGAATCTGTGCAGAGAGTATATCCCACACACTTCAGGATACTTCTGTCTTCTGTCTCATCATCACTAAACAGCAGTAACGTCACTGAAGCCACGCTCCTGCATCACACTGCTCTGTTTCACAGATGATGTTGTGTGCTTTGGATCATGAGCTCTTCCAAACCTTCTCCATACTTTTTTCTTCCAGTCATTCTGGTGCAGGTTGATCTTAATTTCAGCTGTCCAAAGAATGCTTTTCCAGAAGTGCTCAGGCTTTTTTAGATTTTTTTTTGGCAAAGACTAATCTGGCCTTGTTTGCAGCTTGTGGTGAACCCTGTGTATTTGCTCTGCTGAAGTCTTCTCTTGATTGTAGACTTTGACAGAGACACATCTACCTCCTGGAGAGAGTTCTTCTCTTGGCTGGATGTTGTGAAAGGGTTTTTCTTTACATGGAGAGGTTCCTCCGATCATCCACCACTGTTGTTCTCCGTGGACGTCCAGGACTTTTTATGTTGCTGAGCTCACCAGTCCATTCTTTCTTTCTCAGAATGTACCAAACTGTTGATTTGGCCTCTAGTAATGTTCCAGATATCTCTATGATGGATTTGTTTTGTTTCTGAAGCCTATCGTCTCTTTCACTTGTATGAAGAGATCATTTGACCGCATGGTGTGGGTTCTTTTACCTGCTTAGCTGATGTATAAATAATGAAAGAATAGCCCACGCTTGTCTATAAAAATGTTTTTGAGTCAATTGTCCAATTTCTTTTGGGTCCTGGAAAAGGGTACATATTAAAGGGCTGTAATTCCTTAACCTTTCCTCCAATTGTGATGAGTATACCCTCAAATTAAAGCTCAGTGTGCACTTTAAAGCTCATATTCATTATAGAACTGTAACTTGAATATATTTTGATCAACAGCTAAATTAATAGAAATTGTTCCTGTGTCCAAACATATATGGCCCAAACTGTATTTGAACATATGTTTAATAATCTGAGAGCATTAAAACATCCAGTTTTCTTGCTGTGTTTAGAACGTTATTTAAAGTTTCCTAAAACATTTCTTACAATGTTCTACTATTGTAATTTTTACCAAATATATAACATTATTTGAACATTTATTTTTATGATTCTAAGAACGTTTTCTTTCAACATTATAAGAACATTCATTACGTAAAAATAATATGTTCTGAGATTGGCGTTCTAAAAAAAACCTTGTCAACGTTATGAGAATGTAAATCAAATATGAATAGTTCTAAGAACGCTCCATAAACATTAATTTAAGAACATGTCGTCCTAATGTTTATATAGCATTTGAAAAATGTGAGTGAAAGTTGTGAGAAAGTTCTCTGTTAGCTGGGAAGACACACGGTTCAGAGAGATTGGACACTGCAAACTCATGACTTGATCCCTCATGGTTATGTACGTGAACTTTATTTGAGAGATTCGAGGTGTTGTGCTACTAATATCTTTAACGAGAGACATGAAGATACAAATAATCCAGAAGGGCGACCACGGTAAGCAGCTAGCTATTTTTTCAGCATTAGATTTCCAGTGTAAACTGAGGTATAGTGATGTGAATATGATTGTAATGCGAGTTCAACGTGTGTGTCTAAGCGCACACTATCCTACTGCAGAGCTTTATCACCTGTGTGTGTGTGTGTGTGTGTGTGTGTGTGTGTGTTAGTGCTTAGTGGAACCCCTCCGTATTCTGTGAAATGAAATAGATGGCAATAAGCCGGGATTAGGTTAGAGACAGGTTTAATTCCAGTTTCCAGAATAACATCCGCAGCGAATCCACGGAGGTGATTGCACAAAGCCGCCACACACAGACTGCAGGTCTGACCACATCCTGGACTCTCCTGAATGTGTGTGTTTGTGGTGTCCTCATCCATATAAACAGATATACCCGATGGAAGTACCACGCTTTCACTGGAAATCATTCTTGTACCTTTTTACTTAGAGTTCCATATAAATGTATTTCAAATCACTATGATATATTAATTGTGCCATAATTTTACTTAAAAGTAAAAAAGTACCATGGTGTTATCATGGTATCCCATCTTTTACAATATTATTAAAAAATGTTTAACATGATACCATGTTTTTTGGACATGTTCTATAGTATATACTATGGTATATGAATATGGTCATCACACAAGTCCCAAAAGTACCATGGTGTTTTCCCATCTCTTACAATATAAGTACCACACACACACACACACACACACACACAACACACACACACACACACACACACACACACACACACACACACACACACACACACACACACACACACACACACACACACACAATTTTTTGGACTTGTTTTATAGTGTAGTATATAACAAAAATGCAAAAAAGTACCATGGTTTTACCATGTTTTTCCATCTATTACAATATAAGCACCATGCTTTTTTGTTTGTTTGTTTTTTATATGATACCATGTTTTTTAGTGATCACAAAAGCATTAAAAAGTACCATTGTATTTTTTTAACTTTAAATACTACAGTATACAAAAAGCACCATGGTATAAGCACTTATTTTTCAGTGTGGAATGCAGTTTCATGCTTCTCAGAAACATTAAATAGGCATTTGATAAATAAGTATAAATAATATATGTTGTGTTTGCGCGATGTGTCTCTGGGTAACTTTGGTTAAGCGCTCCGGCTAAGTGAAGGAAGCACTTTTTGCCTTTGAAGATCTCCGGCTGGAATGTAAATGCAGATTTTAAGTGAAAAATCTTGAAACCTCTGATCTCTGACATGTTCCCGTGTTAGCGCAGATCTTGGCTGCCCTCTCGTGAGAGGAACACAATGCAGTGAGGCGTTTGGGTTCCTGTCAAGCCGTTGGAGCGGGGCCCTTTCGTGAGCGGGGGGCCGACAGATGGAAGATAATAGCATTTCCAAACTTTCCATTTAGAGGATTAAAATGCAGCAGTGGCCGCGACCCCCTTCACATTCAGACAGGAGGGACCGCTGAGGCCGGGAACATATGCCTGCTGTGGACAGCACAGCCAGAGGGGACAACAACACGCGTCCTTCAGCCGACTGACCCTGCAATCTCTCTGGCACCGTTCCTTCCTTCCCTCTATCTCTGCAAGCTGTTCGCCTCTAAGCAGGGCTCCAGACCAGCCTCAAACCGATTATGTGGTTGTGCCTAGATCAGTGGTTTTATGCTGGTTTTTCTTCAGGGCCCAGATTTGACGTTGAAAACGTTCTAAAACTGTACTCTAAAGTAAAAAAAATAGTTTTTTTCACAGTTTAAAGAAATAGTTTACTTTAAAATTTCAATTTGATTAAATTTACTCCACCTCAGGCCATCCAATATGTAGATGAGTTTGTTTCATCATCAGATTTGGAGAAATAGGTCCTCTGCAGTGAATGGGTGCCGTCAGAATGAGAGTCCAAACAGCTGATAAAAACATCACAATAATCTACAAGTAATCCACAACACTCCAGTCCATCAGTTAATATCTCGAGAAGACAAAAGCAGCGTTTGTAAGAAACAAATCCATCATTAAGATGTTTTTAACTAAAATATGAGTCCATGATCCATAATAACCTCCAGTGAAAAAGTCCATCTCCTGTTGTCTTGCACATCAAAATCATATTCGTTTAGAGCTGTTTTGTCTTGTAAATAGTGCTTGATCTGTGTAGATTTCTCTCCTGATTCAGACCAGACCACTTTTTCACTGGAGGAAGCGTTATTATGGATTATGAACTTGTATTTGGTCAAAAACGTCTTAATGATGGATTTGTTTCTTACAAACATGCAGCTTTTCTCTTCTCAAGATGTTAACTGATGGTCTGGAGTGGAGTGGATTACTTATGGATTATTGTGATGTTTTTATCAGCTGTTTGGACTCTCATTCTGGCGGTACCCATTCACTGCAGATGATCCATTTGTGAGCAAGTGATGTAATGGTAAATTTCTCAAAATCTGACCAACAAACAAACTTGGATGACCTGTGGGTGAGCACATTTTCAGCAAATTTTCATTTTTGAGTGAACTATTTGTTATAATCTTGTATAGCTTAAAATTGGTTAAATTAATTTGGTAAGTTAAAACATATGTTGACTTGACTTAATTTTTGTACTGCCTTTGACATCCAAACACTTTCTCTAAACAGAAGATGGGCATTTCAGTTGAATTTTTGCATTCATGATATGGTTCCTCCATAATAAATATAAACCATTATCATAATTACCCGCTTCATCTGCATTCTGAAGGATTTACTGACCTATTGTTGTTAATAAATTTAAACGAGGTTTTTATACACAACTGAAATGCCACTCTAACTGTTGATGTCCCCTGTAGGCTATTTCGATTCATTAAGACGTTTACGAACTGCAACAAACAGAATTACATTACACTGGAAGACACTCGTCTGTTCCTAAAGAGGGTAAGGATTCACACTTCATCCTTATCGCATTATTGCTTAATGGAGAATTATGTCAGAGCATCGTGGCTTTAATTATCTGGCCAGCAAGTCCATTTATAATGCAGTGAGACCAGAACAGGCCGCATCCGTCTGCCGACAGCAGTAATGAATTTACAAGCCCACACGCAAAGCAGGGCTTAAAACACGTTTAAGAGCGCTCAAAAATAAAGCAGGAGGAGGCGGTGGTGTGTTAGATTCCTTTCAATTAACAAGGAACATAAAAACAAACTTGAGTCGAAGAGGAAGAAAGTTGTGTGAAGTAACTCCAGCACAACTCCAGAGAAAACTATTTTAGGCAGGTTATTTAATTAGATGATAATTTAATAAAAATGTGCACAGAATGTCTACACTGCAAGCAATGCAGCCAGTTTACTAACACAATGTTCCCTCTCACTGCATCTGGCATAAAAACGTTGTGTGAATGTTGTTTTGAAATGTTTCTAAAATGTTTTAATGTCCAAAATAAAACAGTATTTTAATGTTTATTTGTAATAATCTAAGTATGTTAAAATGGCCAATTTTCTTGTTGTGATTATAAACCCAGATAGCACAAGTACGTCTGCAAGTTGTCTGTTAAAGATCGCTTGATCCGGACAGCATCTGCTGTCTACAAACATCTGACAGACGTCTTTAAGATATCAGTTTTACATCTTCATAAACATCTTAAAGACATCTAATATTCATATTGTTGACATCTGAAAGGAAACGTCCAATAGACGTCTTGCAGATGTAAAGACGTCATAGATGTCTCCGTTATGTACGTGTGCTATCAGGGAACGCTATGTAAAGGTTGCAAAAACATTATACTAACTTTATTTTTACCCAAAATGTAACATTTAAATGTTTGGTTTTAAAATTCATAGAATTTTAAAATGTCTAGTTTTCTTGTTGTGAATATAACGCTATTTAAAGGTTGTAAAAATGTTTCTTACAACATTATACTAACTTTATTTTCTCCCAAAATGTAACGTATTTAAAGGTTACAAAAATGTTTCTTACAACATTCTACTAACTTTATTTTCAGCTAAAATATAATGTTACTTGATCGTTTATTTTTTATATTCTTCGTTCATCAAGTAAAAAAATAACATCATAAGGATGTTCCGAGAATGTTGATCTCAGGACATTTTCTCAATGTTATGGCAACGTATTGCAAATATTAATACGATTTAAGAACTTTACATAAATATTAGTTTAAGAATGTTTTGTCGGAACATTTTTACATAGCTTTTAAAAAACTGTGAAAGTTGTGAGAACTTACACAATTACAAAGAAACGGCAAGTAACACCAGTCCGATCTCACGGCAATTCGTACATATTTTAGGAGGTGGCTAATTTGTACGAATTCGTACGATTTTTGCTAAATCGTAAGTATTCTACGAGTTGCCAATTCGTATGAATTTGTAGGAATGAGTGACCTACACCTAACCCCGCCCCTAAACCTACCCTTCAATGGGGTTTAGACAAATCGTACTAAATCGTACTAGTGAGTACGAATTTGTACAAATTAGCCACCTCGTAAAATATGTACGAATTGCCTTGAGGTGGCGTTGGTAACACATGATTAAAAACATGATTTTTGTTTGTAGTAGATAGTCTTTTCTTTTAAAATATACTCTAATCATTTTATTTATTTACAACTTCGAAACATCAATTTTACAGTGTACTCAATGGGGCGATAGTTGGCCTACATTAATATCTTATTCAGTTTAGTTAATAACATACTGACTTTAACTAGCTTGTTCAGCAATTGACTCACTTTAAACAGTTTTCAATAGTTCACTTGACAGACAAAACTACCCAAAACGACTTTTACATAATGTTTTTATGCGCAGAACGCAACGACGCGTGAAAAATGCGTTCGCGCAGTTTGCGTCGCTTCCGTCAATAACCAACCAAACGCTCTGCAGTCCGAGTGTGCAAACAAGCGCTCTTGTTGTAGTCAACAAAGCTATCTGCACTTACCACACACTGGGAAGAATATTACATTAGACGTTAATTTGAGGACGTAAGCAGGCAGATGTCAAAGAAAGGCGAGGGGGCAGAGAGAGAGCTAATATTCCCGGAACAGAGTGAAAAATGTGTTCACACAGCAGCAAATACAATTGTGCAGCCCTCCAGCTCCACGGCAGTAAACAGGAGAAATATGTTTACTTGTTTTAATTTCTTTTTCATGTAATGTTGACCCTAAGGGGCTGCAAATATTTCCCCTGCTCTCGCGCTCTCTACATGGTGATTAAATTCAATTTTATTCAAATGAAATCTCCCACTCCGCGCCGGCAACACACACACACACACACACACACACACAGATAATTAAGGAGCGGAAGCGATTTCTTGCCTTCCTCGCTTTTCTCTAATTACAGTCCTGTGAGAAATACAAAATGAAACGCAGCGAAACACGGAGGTTTCCTCGGAGACAACGCGCGCTGACAGACACGCGCCATAATAACTGCGCGCGTGATTACAGTTATGATTACACCACGACCCACAGATACCAGGAATTAGATCATAGGGCATATTTATCTACATGTCAGACTGTCATTGAGGTTTATAGCACATGTACGCAAAGAGCCTGCACATCTGAGGCCACGTTAAGAAAACCCGAGGGCTTCTTAGGCTTCTTTTATCTGTCCACTTTATATCCTCAATTCTCAACAATAGATGAATAGATTTATCTGTCCATATTTATTTATTCATATGTTGGACTACATTCATAATCCTTTCAGGAGCAAAAATGGCGTTAGAGATGGTAAATTCAATTCAATTTTGTCAGTCAGTTGGTCATTGTACATTTAATGAAATGACTCGAGACTAAAACTCTGATCTGTTTAAGAATGACTTGTTTTTATTTCTATCTATCTATTTGTCTATCCATTTAACAGAGAACATTCTGGTAAGGTTTTCTATATGGACAAACATGGGTTATTTCAGTAACGTTAGTTCCTTAACATTTGCAGACATTCAGAAACAACACTTTCATAACTTAATTGGAATTAAAGCAAACCATTCTTAAATACCGATATATAAAATCGATCTATCTGGAAACATGTCCTTAAAAGGTTCTCTCGGAGCCGATCCTCCCTATACGCAGAATACGAAAGCTGCGTAGGGACTCCGAAAAACCAAGGGGCTCCCAAAGATTTGTTTGGCCAGAGGTTATGAAAACATGAACAGTGTTGGGGGTAACGCATTACAAGTAAGGCCAGTTACTTTTTTCCATTTATTGATGACAGTGCGCCGTGTGAACATGATCTTACTGTAGATCTAATCTAGACTAAATGTGAATATGTATTAATTCATACCACTCCCAAAAAACAGATTCAGTATTCATCAAAATGAATTAAAACAGAGAAATGCAAACTTAGAATATGGCGTAAACCTGCAATAATTAAACATGTTAAACACAAATATATCTAATCCCATTTTATTAACCAACGTGTTTGCTGCTGACCTTTGATGATCCAGTTCAACCATACTAATAAGCAAAAATTACTTTAGATAAACTAACAATTGTGCTTCGTTGTTTTTTATTTCTGAAGAGTGTTGAATCTTCTCCTGTGTTCTTCTGTACAGACGTGATTTACTTTTCCTTCAGTCTGAGGTTTATTCATTACACTTTTTGGTGTGAAAGGCTTTTACATTTGCTATAAATATAACTTCTTGTATTAAAAACAAACAATCAAGTCCTGCTCATATTTAAAAAGTAACGCGAAAGTAACGCAAAAGTAATGTAACGCATTACTTTCCATAAAAAGTAACTAAGTAACGTAATTAGTTACTTTTTTAGGTAGTAACGCAATATTGTAATGCATTACTTTTAAAAGTAACTTTCCCCAACACTGAACATGAATGATCATTTATTTTCATGCGGTGCGCTGTCACCCTCTCTACGTAAAAATCAGTCAAATCATTATCGTGAAAGTCCCCCCTGTTCTGTGTACGGCCCCCAGAAGTCTAGGATCGGCACTGGATATGAACAAACGTTCTTCTGGTAACTTTAACAGAACATTCTGGCTCTAGTGTTGTAACATTGGCATTAGCACAAAAACGTTATTTATACATCGTTCATGAAACAATCTTTTTCTGAAACGTTTTAGCTCGATGATCGTCTAACATTTTTAAAAGTACTTGTTTCAGATGAATTCGGAGAACGTTCAAAAGTAACGTTTCCATTTTTCTTAATGTTTGCGAAAGCAAGAAGAAAAAACGTTCAAACCTTTCAAATGTTCAGAGGACTTTCAGAAATAACATTTTCATAACCTAATAAGAATTTAAGCAAAATGTTCATTCAACATATTTTTGTTAAATGGGTATCTATCTGTAACATTTTCAAAATGTTCTGGCAAGGTTCTCTCAAAGTTATGAACAAACGTTCTACCAGGAACATTAAAAAACATTTGTTCAAAGTTAGCTAGTCGCAAAACGTTAGCAGTAGCATGAAAACATTTAAACATGTTTGTTTTTCTCTCTAAAACATTTTAGTATCGGCTAACTTATTTAAATGTTACTACTTGTTTCGGAATGTTCAAATAACTTTCAAAAGTAACATTCCCAGAACGTTAGCAAAGTGATCAAACAGAATGTTATGGAATGTCTTAACGTTAGCGGAACCAATAACTTGTTTTAAACGTTTCAAAAACTGGACATTTTATATGTTTAGAGAACATTTAGAAATAACGTTTTTATAACTTAATGGACATGTTAGTAAAACATTCTTAAAAAGTATTCTATCTATCTATCTATCTATCTATCTATCTATCTATCTATCTATCTATCTATCTATCTATCTATCTATCTATCTATCTATCTATCTATCTGTCTATCTATCCAACTGTCTGTCTATCTATCTATCTCTATCTATCTATCTATCTATCTATCTATCTATCTATCTATCTATCTATCTATCTATCTATCTATCTATCTATCTATCTATCTATCTATCTATCTATATCTATCTATCTATCTAGTTGTTTACGATTCATTAGATTCATCATCTGAACTGGCCCTGGTGCATCATGGGTCAAATATCACTCAGAGGCTGTATCCGAAATCGCCCCCTATACCCTCATTCACTATTCCCTACATTAGTCCGCTCATAGTTCACTTGAAGGAGTGAATGAAAACGAGTGAGTGAATTCGGACACTGAGTGCACCGGAAGGACTAGCGCTTTTGCATAGTTTGCTTGCTGTTTAATAATCATTTGAAACGGACCACTCCAGTAGTAGATTAAAGGACTTATCTTGGACTCTGTCACGGAAATTATGTGTTAACCCTAATAGTCAATTTAAAGTGAATTTGTACCCATGTTGTATTACGCCGTTTATCGAGCGCTTCTAAAATAAATGAATGGATGATTCAGCTGCGGGCGCCATCTTCAGGCGAGACGCGGGAATTCATTCGCCGCACGACTCTCACAGTGCATTATGGGGATTCTTTAACCGTTGAGTGTACATCGGTTCTACACTTGTTTTTGCGGTGCATTGTGGGATTGAATGAGTGCACTCGAGAACATCCACTATGGTTTCGAACACCACTTAAAATGGCTGTCCCCTCAAATAATGCACTATTTGAGGGTATAGGGGGCTATTTCGGATACAGCCATTCTCTCATTAGCTTTCAGTGTCTTTCTGGCGGGAAGCTGAACACCTGGCGAAGGCTTATCCTGCGTATGCAAGAACAATTACGGCTAATCTCCTGCAGTCTGCTTTAAGCGCAAAACTAAATTAAATGAACGCCGAGTTAATGAAGTTTGTCTTTCTCTCTTTAGAACAGCCCATCTTTTGAAGGTCACCATCAAAACACGACACACTTGTGCTTGCTAGCTGGCGAGCCATGATTTGCCATGTGCTATTGCTAGTCAATCTAGATCATAGATTAGTATTTTTGGTTCATTTATAGGAAGAGAAAGACATTTTGTACGTCTGCTGAAAGTTTCATCAACTTCGATGACCTCGAAGCTAATATTAACAGTCATGGACCAAAAGCCACAAAACTCCCATTTTGATTTCACAGGTCTGTCAAGGCTTTTCAGGTTAAAGGCTAATTGTATCTGAAATGAGGTTTTAAGCAGCAGAATTATTAGAGGTCGGAGGACACGGTCCTTCTGCAGCTGATCTGAGACCAGTTCCTCTGTCTATTATAACTCCAGTCAAAAAATACCTGTAAAGAGAAGAAAAAGTTTCTCATACAGCTAGACGGAGGAATTAGCTGTTAGCTAAAAAGTAGCTTAATCATAATTTACTCAACGACTTCTTTCAGGGTTTTGTGTTAGTTACTGCAATTAGCTTAATATATAAACAGAAGAAATGGCCTCATTTAGGTAGCTAGCAAACGCTTGCGCGTGTGTGTGCGACTAGCTATTTCAGAGACGCTAATAAATAGAGCCGAGCTCGGCGTATCAGATGCCTCATCCACTTCTGGACTAATGGAGCGTTTAGGAGCTTTTGGAGGAGAGGAGCGATTAGTTTGTCGTCCCTGACTGGACAAAGATGCTTCATTAGCATGCCAGTAACTCACGACGCTGTTTTTCATTAAACTTAGAGGACGGCTTATACGTCTTTCTCTCGCCGTCTGTCACGCGCACACACAAACTCCACAGACAAGACATTTGTATTCAAACAGCGACTGAAAACAACTCTCAAACTGTGCTTACATTCATAATATTGCATACTACCATACGACAAGTACCATTTCTGTAGTATGTTTACCATTTATAAACCACTTGAACCACTATTCACTAGTCGTTAGTGATAGAGCGTTGGACTTGAAAACGTAACCCAAGGTTGTGGATTCGAATCCTGGTCAGAAAGTCCACACTTGCACACGGCTTTCCAAGTGTGTGCATACGGTAAATGTTAAAGCTCAACAAGCTAAATGTTTAAATACGTACTATTTAAAAAATATAGAAATATTTCTGTAAGTACTGCAATCAGTACACAAAATGAAACAAGCTATGTTTACTACGCTAATATGTTTACAATGATAAATGCTATGCTAAATGTTTGTATGCTAAATATAGTGTACAGTATGATTTTTCAGGCAAGTAAAATGTTTACCATGCTAAACACTGTATGCTACACATTTATGTGCTAAATGCGTGAAATAACACTTTATACAACTTGAGTTTTAATCAGGCTAAGTATGCTAAATGTTTATATGGAAAATATACTGTTTACTTTTTGGGAAAAAAATATATGAAAGAGTACTCATTCTGTAATGCTAAACATTTAGCAAACATTGAGCAATAGTGGTTAGCGAACTTGACCAGCATTCAACTGTAATCTCAATATGTATATATATATATATATATATATATATATGTTGCATCTTCAATCCATTTTCAGAAAATGTCTTTTTTTATATATAAAAAAGTCAAAAATGTTATTTGTAATGAAATAAATTAAAGATTTTAATAAAATTTAAATAAATAATAATGTGCACCTTTAATAAAAAAATTGCAATTTAAAAAAGATAATAAAATTAAACTAAAAATCTAAATCCAAAACGTGCATCTTTAAACCATTTTTGAGCAAAAATGCCAACTTTTGGAAAATTAACAAATAATGAGTTTAAAAAACAATAATACAATTAAAATAAAACTGCAAATCCAAAACATGTAACTTACAATCGATTTCTGCATAAAAATGTCTCGAATTTTGGAAGTTTTAACAAATTTTCAAATTTTAAATAGAATAAAAAAATACCACAAATCCAAAACATTTTAATCCAAATTAAACTTTGTGAAGTTTTAAATATGTAAAACATTGATGTTAAAAAATCTTAACAGGGTTAAAATAAAACCACAAATCTAAAAGTGCATTGGATTTCCAAGTCTTGTAAGTTTGAACAAAAAACACATCAATAAATTAATGTTAGAAAAATAATACAATTAAAATAAAACTCTCAATCGAAAATGTGCATCTTTAGTCCCATTTTGGAGCAAAAATGTTACCACTAAATAATAATAATAAAAAATTATGTTAAAAAATCATAATAAAATTAAAATTAAACTACTAATCCAAAACATGCATCTTTAATCCATTTTTGTGCAAACATGTCTCAACTTTTGGGAGTTTTAATGAACAATGACTTTAAAATAATAAAAACAATAATAATAAAACTAAGCAGAATTATTTTAATAGAATTAAACTAAATCTACAAATTTAAAATGTCCAGCTTCTAGTTTTAGATTCTAGTTCTAGATCTAGTTTTATTCGCCACATATGTGACTTAGCAAGGCCGTTCATTTCCTGTCACATGACAGGTGATCTCAGCTTGGCCGGCACTAAATACTCTTTTATATTTCACTGCCCTGATCCGTAATATCAAAGCAGGCCTTGTCTTTCTCTAAATGGATTTTAATATCTGTAATTGCGAATCTGGCACGATCCCAGCACCCTGTCCTGGACGAAACGACACGAGTGGAATATCAATGCTGGCCGCCCCGAGAGAGAGAGACAGACGGGTCAGAGTGATGCTGTCACATACAGCTCCGTTGCTCGGGCAGAATTTGTCTTAGGCAGTGCTGGTCTGGACCTGTAATTAGGGGGGAGCGCGTTCACATCAAACGGCCCCGGTCACTGGGGGTCACACAGAAACCCGCTCTCGACATGCCGGGCTCCATTTCATCTGCTGACTTCAAAACAACTTTCACCAGCTTCAAAGATGGAGATTGAGATGCTGATCACGTATAACAGCACAGAAAGAAAGAGAGAGAGAGAGAGAGAGAGAGAGAGAGAGAGAGAAATAGAGAGAGATAGAGAGAGAGACAGAGAGACAGACAGACAGACAGACAGACAGACAGACAGACAGACAGACAGACAGACAGACAGACAGACAGACAGACAGACAGACAGACAGACAGACAGACAGACGATCAGAGCAGATAGATAGATAGATAGATAGATAGATAGATAGACAGACAGACAGACAGACAGACAGACAGACAGACAGACAGAGACACAGACAGACAGACATACAGACAGATAGACAGACAGACAGACAGATGATAGACAGACAGACAGACAGATGATAGACAGACAGACAGACAGACAGACAGACAGACAGACAGACAGACAGACAGACAGATGATAGACAGACAGACAGATGATAGACAGACAGACAGACAGACAGATGATAGACAGACAGACAGACAGACAGACAGACTATTAGACATATTTCAGTGAATCTCATCAAACTAGCGAGCTAAGCCAATAGTAGTGATGGGTGTGCTTGAAACACTGCTTCAGGAAGCTTCGAAACCTTTACGTATATTTTGTTTTGAATCATTGATTCGGAATGTGTTCCAAACTACCAGTCACGTGATTTCAGTAGATGAGGCTTCGTTACGTCATAACTGTTTCGAAATCTCAACAGTTCACTACTGAGGGGAGAGCTCTCTGAAGCCCTGTTTATTGACTTCTAATAAAAACAGAACATATAGGCTACAAGAGTATAACCATACTGACAGAAAGACATTACGTTTTTTTTGTTTTATGTCCTTTCCAAATATATTTTAACATCAATTTTAAATGGTTCATAATTTGGTATTTTTCATTCCATTCACTTCATTAATATAATAAAGTGCAATTATAATACAGCATTGACCCGAATATAAGATAACCCTGATATAAGTCAACCCCCCTTTTTCCAGATGTACCTTTTGGAAAAAGGCTTTTTAAAAACCAAATCTAGTTTTTTTTCAGTAAAACTAATTGTTTCTTAAATTATTTTCATACTGCATATCTTTCCTATTTTATTTTTTGTTTTTAACGTATGGTAAATGCTGGTTAAATGTACTAACAATCACATTTAAAAAAATACACTTTTTGATATACCTTAAAAATAACCGGTAGCCCATCTGAATTATATAACATTTAGTCCATCCATCTCATAGTAGCCTAGCAAAATGTCATTATCAGTAGAAGTGAAATCTTATAGTAGTCTTCAAATCTGCGTACTGTCTTATGTTTTAAATCACTTACAGAGTTTATTCCCATCAGGATAACACGACAGTCACGACTCATGCCACTGTAAGCTTTTCTTTTTCTTTTGTTTTCACTCACGATCTTCACAACACACATTACATTACGTATATTCATGGCACACTCGTCTTATGCGTGTTTGGCGCCACCTATTGTTGTGGGTGTATTATTGACATTTCAAATAATAGACTCTGAATATAAGACGACCGCGTTTTTTCAGATGTATTTCCAAGAATAAAAACATTGTCTTATATTCGGGTCAATACGGTAATGAAATAAACTATAAGATGATTATTACCATCACAAGTCAGGATTCGAACTCGTGACGCCTGAAGAGCAACAGAACTTTGTGTTAGCACATTGCCCACGAGACTATCGACGTCAATCAGACATCATGTACGTTATAATTCGTCAACACTTGTCTGATTTAGATCAAAACTTCGGAGCGGGTTCGTGAATCTTTTTATTCAGATCGGGACTCAGGAGTGGGTTCGTGAATCATGTCAGATCGGGACACGCTCCGTTAGCGAATCATTTGATTTAGATCGGAACTTCGATACGGTTTCATAGTAAATTTCTTGATTAATTCGGGAAGTAAGAAAGAAATGCTATATTATGAATGTATCAGTGAATCAGTGACTCGCCTGATTTGTTCAAAACGCAAATTAATTTAGTAAGGCAACACCGCTGTGTATCGCTGCAGATACTCTTAACATGGCTTTGTCTTGTTTTGTTAGCGAAATAGAGTAAAAAGACCATCACCATTTTTTTGTACAGATTTTGTTTCAGACGGTCAGAACCGTGTGTGTAACGATTCACCTCAGACCTGATAACGTGAATGACTCCCAGTGACTCATGAATCCCGTCGTGTCCTCCGAACGAGTCTATTTATGCAAAGCGCTTTCATAAGAAGCTACTTATGTCTTTAGCCACGGCTTTATTTCTCGCTTCCTGTTCTATTATGAGGTGCAGCTGCGTGTTTATAATACGCGTCGTGCTCAGGCGGGTTAAAGTCCTCAGAGCTGACAGACAGACAGACAGACAGACAGACAGACAGACAGACAAACAGACAGACAGATGGACAGACAGACAGACAGACAGACGGTCAGACAGACACAGACAGACAGACAGACAGACAGACAGACAGACACAGACAGACGGACAGACAGACAGACAGACAGACAGGGACAGACAGACAGAACAGACAGACAGACAGACAGACAGACAGACAGACAGACAGACAGACAGACAGACAGACAGACAGACAGACAGACAGACAGACAGACAGACAGACAGACAGACAGACAGACAGACAGACCAGACAGAAGACAGACAGACAGACAGACAGACAGACAGACAGACAGACAGACAGACAGACACAGAGACACACACACACACACACACACACACACACACACACACACACACACACACACACACACACACACACACACACACACACACACACACACACACACACACACACACACACACACACACACACACACACACACACACACACACACACACACACACACACACACACACACACACACACACACACACACACACACACACACACACACACACACACACACACACACACACTGAACTAATGAAGATACGCAGCAGGTAATGAGCGCAGGTGTCATTTCACATCTCTTCAGTTAGGCCCCTACAGAGGCAGCTGTGTCTCGAAATATCTCAGAGCGTAAGAGGATTCATAACTTTATGAACAGAGTTTGTGTGCGAGTGTCACGACGGCATGTGCGGTGCATTATGGGATCTACAGTGGCGCCAAACAAATCCTGACCGACATTTCATTTTCGTGCAAAACAATTAGCTGCTATTTTAAAAGCCTAATTGTTTTTTAATCAGATAAAGGCACATTTAGAGCGGCTAAATGTCAACGAGGCTTCGATTTGACAGAGCAACTCTAAACTAGATTAATCTTTTAGCCTCGGATGATTCATGGTATTTTTATCACAATGGTTTATTTTTAATGGCTCTGGTCTCAAGAAAAGCTTTTAATCTTTTCTTTTGTGATAGTTTGAAATGAATAAACAGCAATTTACTGACCTCTGAATTTTAGAAAACTACTTTTCAGAAAGCAATTAATAAAAAATGCCACATTTTCAAGAGCCAAAGCTCGTTATAGGCCCAATAGTTTGTGATTACTGGATAAGGATTTAAAGATACATTTAGACTGGGTCATGTGATTCATTACAAAAAATGATTTGCTCTCAAATTGAATATCACAACATACAAAACTTGTATACAAGAACAAAACTTAGCCAATTAAATATTTTCAGAAAAAAAATATATAAATTCAACATTTAAATTTCTCTGACTTTATTAATTATTTATGAATTATTTAAAATATTTTATAATTGATTATTCATTCATATATGTAATTGTTTACTGGTATTATTTAAAGCAGGTTTTTCAGAGATTTTGCAGGGAAATAAATACAGTCAAACACAAAGCACAGTTTCACTTCACATTTTATTAGAATCTTTCCTAGTACTTCTGCACAGATAAACATTTGCCATCATCAGTATGCAAGCTGTGGTGGGTTATTTCCTTAAACCTGCCTCTCGTGACGTTTCTGTTAATGCAAAGCAGAAACCCCAGAAACAGAGGAGTACAAATGCCATCGTCACAGTGTCAGAGCGGCCACTGGCGGGTGGAAAACAACAAACGGTGTTGAGATGAGAATGGTGGTTGTCACATTGAACAGAAGTATGCACTCAGTATGCACTTTATGCATAAAGGTGTAATTCAGATGTTAATATTAAAAACATGCCAAATGAAAGCGGGAGGAATAATAGTACAAAAAAGTAAGAAAAATATCATGATGAGTGAGAAAATATATAGGGCTGTCAATTTAATATTTTAATAACTTAATTTGGGGACTTTCCTTGTATTAATTTATCTTGCATTTTGAATAATTCTCCAAAATCTTTGGCATGCTAAAGTGAATGATTATTCCATCTGAAAATGTTTGGCCGTTCTTTCGTTTTAGCAAAGGATTGGGAGCGAGGGATTGTGGGAAGGGTCTGAAGAGTGCACCATTTTGGCTTCAGTCTATAATGACTGAGTGTCTATAATTATCAGAGTGTTTTTTCAGAATCAATCGAGGGGCGCTGAAGCAAATTCTCAATACTATATTGATGATGAACCCGTAAATACCGAAGGAGGTGTGCCGATCGATAATCGTTCACACCAGAAGACGAAACAAGGATGAGCAAACAAATAAAACGGAGAAAGGAAATCCAAAGCGACAACCAGACCCTTTATTTGAATGTGACATGGCATTTGATAAGACTAAAAGATACACTGAAGAGAATTTTTCCAATTCGTGAGCAGGACATCTAGTATGTACACTTCATTGTGGGTCACTTGACCCAGATCGCCCCTCAGTAGTCTAAGACCTCTATAGCACCTTGAGAAGGCAGATTGCGCATCTGTTTAACATTACCTATGACTATACGCTTAAATGTATGCCACTTCAACCTCTTGAATAAAAATTATAAAATTCAACTTTTTTTTCATCTTTTGACATTGTGTTGCAAAGATTCACCCAAAGTAAAAATCAATAAAAATAATAATCATAACAACAACAACAGTAATCATAACAAAAAACAGAAAAGGTGAATAGTACTCAATATCAACGTCTACCAAGTTTGCTACAAAAACAAATCATCTGTGGCTGAAAAAACATTTTACCGCTGATTATAGAAGAATACACGAAGACGCGCGACTATCGTAACACAAATGTGTACGCTAACTGAAAACTGTAGCTTCTGATGCTGCCATAATTGATTTTCTTTATACAAATATTAAATCTATATGTGACAAAAGACATTTAAATACTTGTTAAATCCCAGCTAAAACTCTTCCTGTGACCCCCCCCAACACTTGAGTTCAGAGAAAAATACCTGAAACTGTACAGATATAGACTGTCTATTTGAACTGTGACCGGGTAGCATGATGTTTTGGCTTGAATTAGAAAAATATTAAGTATAAAGTAAACAGCACATACAGTGAATGATTATCCCATCTGAAAACATATGACGGCTCTTTCCGTTTAGTGAAAGAACCAGAGCGAGGGATCGTTGAAAGGGTCGGAAGAGTGCGGCATCCCCCAAGGCTATGTACTGGGTCCGTTTCGGCTTCAGTCTATAATGACACGCATGCGTCCCACGCGCACCATTCATGGGTGGGAGACTCAGATTAGCACGACAGCAAATAAATGAAACACAAAGACATGCAGTGGATGAATTTAAAGTCTGTATGAAGCATTGACAAATAGCTGGTAGCGCGTAACAGCACTTCAATACATCGGCTCAACGCCGTGTTCACCCTCTTCTGGAGGAAAGTCCGAGTTGAGGAGAGACTCCATGTATGCTATGTAGCTGGAGCTGTGGGTGTAACTCTCGCTGGGTTCCGGGACAGGAAGTGAGGGTGCTGAAACAGGAAGTGATGCGGGGGGAGGCAGGCAGAGGGCAGTGCTGGTGTTTTAGAGTAATACTAGCGGGCAGGAAAGCGGTGACTATTTCCGGAGGTAGCGACGAGGGCTCAATGGCTAGTGTGGGCGGCGGTGTCGGCAGACGTGGGCGTTTCGCGGCCAGAGGCTCATCTGACGGTTGTGCCTGAGGTTGCTGTTGGTTCCCAGTTGCCTGTTGAAAATAAAAAAAGACAATTATTGTTTAGTGATCAGAAACCTCCAAATGGACTTCAACCGCACTGTTAGAGTTAAACCTGCACTTTGACTTCATGTTGATGAATTCTATGTGCAAAAACATAAGGTACTTGGCCCGAAGCGAATAAAAGAGCTTACCAGACGAGACATGACCCTCTTGGGCAGCTCTTGGTTCAGAGAGTGAATCTCGCTGCGCTTCAGTAATATCTGCGTCTCATCCTGAAACTCCACCTGGAAAGAAATACAGGCAGTTTAGACGCCTCGGATCCTTTTCTTGGAACCACCTTCCTTCATACAGTTCAATATTAGAAAAACTAACTAGCATCGTTTCCAAGCTTTTCTGTCAGTTTGCTTGGCGGCCATCTTTCTAACACTCTTGAGAAACAATGTTGTAAATGACATATTTATATGATTTTAAATAATTATAATCATATAAAATAATAATATGAAATGAGTATACAGATGTGTATGGGTAGTTGACAAATAGGCAGTAAAAAAATTAATGTTTTGTTAACAAAATGTGCAAAAGAAATGCATATATCTATGTACTGTGAAGTCTGATCTTTGAGAAACTATAAAGGGTCCCTAACTTCGTCAATTCTGTCACTGCTTTTTAATCACCTCTTAATAATGCATAAATAGCAAGAGAGTGATCTTCATTGTTAGAGACTTATTTTCATATAGTGATATTTATTACATATGAAATCAATATGACTTGTTGGACAATTTCAAGACAAACTTTGCTGTCATAGTTTAAAACTGCTTAAAATTATAACATTTTAAGTTGAGTGATATTTGTATCTCCCCTATTGCAATACTAAACTGTTTTTGATATGAAAACAAATCGGTGGTTCTTTAACATGTGTCACAACATAGGACATCACATCACACTAAAGGACATAAATAGTAGTTATTACATTATGAGCATGTCAAAAGGAGAAAGAAAGTTTAATTTTGAATCAAACAATATCAACATGCATTTAAAATAATACTTTTAACCAACAAGATTCAGTCTCTTAGTCAATCAGTATGTTACTAAAACTCTTCAAGCCCCCTGCTGCATGTGTCAACTAAATATGATTGGTAATCAAATTATATTCATATTCAAATTTTTTTTTTTTTTTAACTATATGGCTACTCTTTTTAAGGAATCATTTATATTATATTTACTTTCTACATTGTTCTATGAGGATATCCACTCTTCTGCGTGGATCCCTGTTCATTTTCTCTATATATTTCCATGTCCTCTCTCTTCCACTACTTTCTCTCCCTCAATTCTTTCTGTTTCACATTTTAAGCTTATTTTCATGACCCTTTATAACAGTACACATTTTCTGTAGAAACATCAGAAAATAGTTTAATTATACTGCATTTAAGAACACTGAAAATGATCAAAAAAGATTAAAAAGAGTTAAACAGATCTTATTTAACTGTTTGAAATGCTTTTTAAAGAGACCTCGTCCTGTGGTGTGACATCTTTGTCCTGTGGTGTGACACACCGGAGGACATTTTCTGTCACACCAAAGGACGTTTCAGCCTTTTTCTGTCAATGAATGACCTTGTTACACCAAGCTAACCTGTCATTAGCAGTTAGCAAGACACATTTGCATAATCTTCCATGATTATGTAGTCTAACATTCAGTTTTTAAAAAAAAAATATAATTCAAGGGTGTCACACCAAAGGACAACAAAACGTAACACTTTTGTAGTGGTTCCAAAAAAGTTCAATATTTAAACAATTCTGAGACAAAAATTGACCATATGCACATCACGGGCTTAACAAGGGGCTTCAGTAACACGCCCATGAATGGGGTCCTTCAACTAATTAAAGTGAATCTTTATATGCACAAAATATTCAATTATTTATTTATTTTTTTCAAATAAAGTGTAGGGCACATGTCCTGACATCAATCCACATGAATTCTGTAATGCAAAATATAATGCTAATGTATCAATGCTGTTGATAAAGCTGTAAAAACTGCATTTAACCCGGAATATTCCTTTAAATCTCTTATATTTTGACTGGAAGAGCATCCAACAATAACATAAGCTGCAAACTTTCAACCAGTCTGCAATCAACACCCTATTCCAGATCAATTCCCAATGGCTTCGAGACCTGTCAGACTTACAGGCATCCAGTTACAGATCGCCCGCAGCGAGTGGGAGAGCATTTTTCACGTCTTGCAAAGGTAAAAGTGACGTCATGAAAGCAATCGGCACTTGTTATGACTGCCATGACTCACACGGATCTGATAAATAATGGAGTCTTGTGGTGGAGGAGAGAATCAAGCGGTTAGTTAATGCTGACAGAGGAGTCTCTTAAGAGTTCAGCCGAGCAATGAAACACTGTGTGTGTGTGTGTGCTGTGTGTGTGTGTGTGTGTGTGTGTGTGTGTGTGTGTGTTTGAGTTTTAATGAGAAAGAATTTGACGTGAAGCAAAACTAGTTCATACAATGTGTCAAACAATGTATTAAAATAGTTTGGTAAGCCTCATTTTAGGAGAAAAACTGAAAAAGCATGTTCGGTTAAGCTTAATGGTAGTTTCTGAGTCACTTTTCCATTCAAATGTGACCCAGATGTGAATTAAAATATCGACCCATCACTGCACAAGAACACAACAGCACTTCTTGTAAGAGCAGCGTGAAATAGCATTTGAATGGCGGTCTACTCTCACCGTCTGCGGTCCATCACACCTCATAAGCTTCATTTACAGACTCCATAAATCCCCCCATGCGCCACATCTGCCTACTTTTCTCGTTTTCCCATTAATCTCGGCTCCTTCCGTTCAATAGATCAACGGCTGCTCTGTGTATGAGGAAAGCCAACTTTGCACCAAATGTGGGACTCCTGAAAGACTCGGATGAGATGTGGAATAACAAGAAAACTGACTGAAATATTTAAGTTCTTGACCTAAAAATTGGGTGTCGCTATGGGTTTTAACTATATACAAAACAAAACAGTAGAAAACAAAAAGCAAAAGAAACAAAGAAAGTAATGAAATGGTTTGAAAAAGATTAATCTTTATATAAGAGTTGTAAAATGGGGCATAAATAAATACAAATACAAATTTTAGACGTCGTAGTTACCTGGTAGTATCGGTGGACATGTTCCTTTATGAAAGATGCGTTGATAACCCGTCCATCGATTGTCTTGATCACCACGTGTTCGCCCAGTTCTGGAGGGCCGTTCCTCAGACAGTCGTGACTCTGAGACAGAGAAATCAAACACATGATGGATCAAACAGACAGCTGTAGCTCTAAAATCTGATTGGATGCGCTGAATTAATGGGCCAAAGCCACATGCCAACCATAACAACTGAGAGGTAGATTTAGCCAATCTAGATTTCGACCAATCAGCATCCAGGACCAGAGCTATGCATTTTAGACCACAATAAGCCACAAGATGCCAGACATTACAGTTATTTGTTTTTTCTCCTATGATTATGGAGGAAACTAAATCTCTAAAATCTGATTGGATGAGCCAAACAAATGCACCAAAGTGTGGAAGCCCATTTCCATCATTGCAAAAAAAACGGGTAATTACAACAATTTGTCACAATACTGCCTCTTTTTCCCTTAGAATTGCATGATATAAACTCCTAATTATGAGTTACAAAGTCAGAATTCTGACTGTCTCAGATTTTTCATACAATTCAGACTTTTTTCACATGATTTTATATCACGCAATTCAGATTTTTCAACACAACTATTACTTTTTAATCATAATGGACCACAAAACCAGTCATAACGGTCAACTTTTTGAAATTGAGATTTATACATCACATGAAAGCTGAATAAATAATCTTTCCATTGATGTATGGTTTGTTAGGATCGGACAATATTTGGCTGAGATACAACTATTTGAAAATCTGGAATCTGAGGATGCAAAAAAATCTAAATATTGAGAAAATCACCTTTAAAATTGTTCAAATGAAGTTCTTAGCAATGCATATTACTAATAAAAAAATAAGTTTTTATATATTTACAGTAGGAAATTTACAAAATATCTTCATGGAACATAATCTTTACTTAATATCCTAATATTTTTTGTCATAAAAGAAAAATCTATAATTTTGACCCATACAATGTATTTTTGGCTATTGCTACAAATATACCCCAGCGACTTAAGACTGGTTTTGTGCTCCAGGGTAACAATTGTGAGTTTATCATGCAATTCTTCGCCATTCCTTTTTTTTCACAATTGCAAGTTATATCACGCAATTCAGACTTTTCTCAGAAATGTGAAATATAAACTCCCGAATGCATGTTATAAAGTCAGAATTGCGTAGATATATATACTCATAATTCTGAGAAATTAAGTCAGAATTGTGAGATGTAAACTCGCAATGGCAAGAAAAAGTGAGAATTGAGAGAAAAGTTGCAATTAGCTTTTTTATTTTGTATTTAGCGGTGGAAACGGGTTTCAAGACCAAAGCAACTTGGCAACCATGATCGGCAATAATTATTGGCAATAATAATGAAAAAACATGCTCACCAGCAGGTTCTCTGGGAACACATTATCACAGTAGGAGCCGTCATCAAAGTTGACCTCATAGTAGTTCTGCGTGCCGATGCCGGTGATGGTGCAGCGATAGAACCAACCATTGCTGTTCCTGCCAATGACCTCCTGACCTAAAGACAGCTCGCGCGAGCCGTTTTTGACCTGCGGCGGAGGCAAAGCGTCAGTTTGAGGATCACCGTGTGCATTGAGATCCCTTCTATAGCAGCTACGCACCTTCTGATTGGCCTGTTTGTGTTTGTGGCAGGTGACGGACACAACGTACGGCCAATCGGCTGGCTTCATGACGACTCCGGCGAGGAGGGCGCAGGTGACGTGGAAGGACGTGGAGCAGTTGTCCAACGAGCACTGGATACATGCACCGAAGATCTGTTTGGTCGTCTTGTGGCAGTAGACGCACTTCTGCAAATTATATCGAGGAAACATGAAACTTGAGTTACAGCCTTTGTAACATGACGAACTTCCATACTCAATGATGAAAAGTGATTCTATCCATCAGGAACAGGCCACTGGAGCCAAGGCCAAATGGGAGTTCAGTGCTATATAGCTATTAATGTGTGAACTACAATAAAAACATCCAAAATGTTCACAAAGATAGTCAATTTTAGAAAAGTATAAAAACCTCAAAGAAACAACATATGAATTAAACCAAAAAAGACAAAGCTACAAGGAACAATAGAATAAAACAGAAACAGAACAAAGCAACAAATTAATACAAAAATAATACAATTAAAAATTAACTAAAAAACAAAAAAGCAGAAGCCAGAACAAGAGAAAAAAAAACCAGTGTAAGAAACAAAATAAGGAAAGAAAAAACACAAATGGAGAAAGAACAAACTAAAGAAATAGAAACAAAAAGAACACACAAACTTATACAAGAATTAAAACACATGTAGAGAAGGAAACAACTAAAATATATTAAACACAAAATAGAGAAAATAATGAAACAAACAAAACAAAACAATGAATAAAATAAAATAAAGAAAACAGAAAATAAACCAGCAAACGAAAGGATGAAAGAAAAAGCACAAGCAAAAGAATGAAAGAAGGAACTAAATAAATAAAAATAAATATATGAACTAATGGAAACAAAAGTAGAGGGAATGAGCTAAAAGAAACAAAAGGAAAAAATTGAGAAAAGAAAGAAGGAAAACATTAAAAGAAACAGGAAAAATAACAGAATAAAAAGAAAAAAACTAAAAGATTGAATGATAGAAAAAAATCATGCAAAAAGCACAAACAAAAGAACTAGAAGCAGAAAAAATATGTAACAAAGGAAAACAAATGTAAAAAATGAACTACAAGGATCAAAACAACAAAATAATTGAGACAAGATGAATGAAAGACAACTGAAAACCAGTCAAGAAAACAAAAACAAATTAAGAATATAATAAAAAACAAAAAGCCAAATAAAATAAAGAAACGAAACAAAAGAGAGCAGAAACAAGGAAACAAATGAACGAACACCAAGCAAATGAAGAAAAACAAACCAAAAAGCAGACATTCAGTAATAAACCAGATATTAAATGCACAAAGTGATATTATCATACCAGAACGGCGCCTGAGCCGAATGCAATGCTAAACAGCTATTTGGCTTCCGGCTAACATTATTTCCATGTGTCAGCTAAAAACTAAAGTCATTTCAAGAGTGCAGCAGCAGCTCCGATGAAAGATTACGAAGATGAACATATACTAATAAAGCGAACAGCAGAAATGTTCACAAACAGTCCATTTTGATTCCACGTTAGGCCCGAGTTTGGTGTTTTTAAAATCAATGCACTTCATATTTCAGCATTTGTTGCAAATATTCTCTCAAATGGAAACATGTTGTGTCGGTTCACCCCCGTCTCTCTCCTCTTCTCTCCTCCATTTCCACATAAACCACCTCCACACACACACACACACACACACACACACACACACACACACACACACACACACACCCACACACACACACACACACACACACACACACACACACACACACACACACACACACACACACACACACACACACACACACACACACACACACACACACACACACACACACACACACACACACACACACACACACACAGGGGAATATCGACGGGAATAAAAATTCTTTATTAAATTGTCAATACTTCATTTTCGATGCGGCGCCGGCTCGGAAATATTTCATCAGCCGGTGAAAGCCTCTGATTTATCATTCGCCAGGGATTGATCGCAGGACAGGCCAACGGACAAGAGAAGGGGGAAAAAGCGTGATTTACGAGCATCGAGCTCGCAGTTATTTATTCATACATCAAGAGCCGGTGTCCATTTTGTGTTGCAGCGAGCGGGAAGATAAAGCGACCTCCTTTTAATCTACAATATGACTCTGTTTCTTGTTCTAGAGAGACTAATGAGACTAAATGTTTGATGTTCTTTCATTACTGGCACTGATTTCTAGCAAACCTGTGTTTCTGCTTGCTAAAGTCAGATGTTTGAGAGGTTTATAGCATGTTTTTCATGAAGTTGCTTTGGGTTGTGTGTTTGTGCCGACGCATTGAGCAGCATTCAGAGGAGAAACCTGCCTATATAATCAATGCAGTTCATTTAGCACAGTGAGGAATGACTCCTGATTATTCAGGCATTGCACATCATTAATAATGCATCATATCCTCTGAGAATGACGGCGAAACAACAAAAGAAAACACGAAGATACAAACCAAAGAAAAACAGACTAAAGAAACAGAGTGAAAGAACGAATAAGACAAAAGAAAGAAAGTAAAGGAAAAAACACAAATGAAAACACAGAAGCAAACCAATGAATGAACGAAAAATTAAGGAATTAAATAAAAACCAACAAAGTAGAAGCCAACAAAAGAATAAGAAACTGAAAGAGCAAGAAATAAATAATTAAAACAATAGAAAATAAAACGTAAATCTGAACGAAAAAGAACAAACTAAAAGAAAAACAGAAAGAAACGAATAAATAATTGAAGCATGAGAGACAAAAAGAAACAAACATGAATGAACAAAAGAAAAAACAAAAGCACGAATGAAACAGAACGAACGAATGAGCCAAAAATTTACAAATGAACTAAAATTAAAGTAAAAAACATATGAAACAAATTAGGAAAAATTAATACAAGAAATAAAGAAAAAAATTAGGAATACACGAAAAAGCATAAATGAAAAGAACAAGCAAAAAATGTATGAACTAAAACATAAAAAGAAGAGAAAAACTACTTAAGAAAAACAAATAAAGGTAATGCAAAAAAAATTAAAACAAACAAAAAAGGAGAAATTAAGGAGACAAAAGAAATAAGAAAGAATCAAAGGAAAAGCGGAAATTTAAACAAAGAACAAGCAAAAAATGTATGAACTAAAACATAAAAAGAAGAGAAAAACTACTTAAGAAAAACAAATAAAGGTAATCGGAAAAAAATGAAACAAACAAATAAGGAAAAAGCACAAATGAAATGAAACAAACAAAGGAGCAAAAAAAATGTAAAACAAAAAAAATGAATTAGGAATGAACAAAAAATAAAAGCACAAATAAAAGAACGAACAAAAAAGGAGTAAAATTTACAATTTTTTTTACAAAACTAAAATTTGGAATGAACAAAAAAAGTACAAATAATACAAAAATTAAGAAACAGACCAAATAAATAAACTGAATATTTACGAACTAACTAAAGTTGCAAAAGTATACAAATAACACACAATTAAAAAGATAAGAAAAAACAACAAATGAAAATACAAACAAAAGTTACAAGGTGAAAGAACAAAGACAAAAGAAACTATATCATGAACAAAAATGCAAACAAAAAATTGTATACAAAATAAACAAATTAACAAAACCAGAAGACCAATAGGGAAAAAAACACCAAAACAATAAATGAGAGGAATGAAAGAAAACAATGAAAACAGTTGAAAACAAACGAAAGGCCAGTAAGACACAGAAAGAACAAACAGTAGAAAATGAACGAAACTACTACATGACCAAAACAAGAATGAACGAAAGAAATAAACAAACGCACAAACGGAAGAATGAAAAAGAAGAACATAGCAAATCAATGTAGGCGCAAACGAGCGAGTGAACGAAACCAAAGTATAAAACCACAGAATGAACAAAAACAGAAATCTCTCTTTTTATAAACAAGGAGGATTGTCATATTTCATCCGTCTGTCTTGACTCACCAGACTCTTCCTGGTGTCAGGGACAGCCGTCACGTCCACAGGCTCTCGCTCCACCGCGTTAACGAAACGAGCCTCGGCCACAGCGACGGCGCACATCACATGAACCCACCTGCGGACGGGACACCGAACACACGCTTGATACGCAGCATGAACAGATGCCGCGGTAGCTTCTCATAATTGACATGCGATATGAGAGAAACAGAGTTTGAGATATTAGACCTGTCATCTGTGGTTTTCTTCAAAGCTCCTCCTCTTAAACTGCACAAACAGCAGGCCTGCGACGATAAACAACACCAATGAACACAATAACGAACAAAACGCTTCAGCGCAACAATAAATGTGTTGTATAGAGGTTTAGTGCACAGATTTGTGAGCCTGGAGCACAAAAGCAGTCTTAAGTCGCTGGGGTATATTTGTAGCAATAGCCAAAAATACATTGTATGGGTCAAAATTATTGATTTTTATTTTATGATAAAAATCATTAGGATATTAAGTAAAGATCATGTTCCATGAAGATATTTTGTAAATTTCCTATCTTAAATATATCAAAACTTAATTTTTGATTAGTAATATGCATTGCTAAGAAATTTGGACATAAAGATGATTTTCTCTATGTTTGTGTGAAAAGTCGTAGGACTAATCTATGTTTGTGTGAAATGCTTGTCATATCATAACAAACTAATCTATGTTTGGAAAGCTTAAGGTGCTAGTCGTCACATGACTAATCTATGTTTTGTGAAAGGTCTAGTCGTAGGACTAATCTATGTTTGTGAGAAACTGGTTTTAGTCGTAGGACTAATCTATTTCTGTTGAAAGGTTAGTCGTGAACAGGTCTAATCGTTGATGTTAATGATTAGATCTAGTCGTAGGACTAATCTATGTTTGTGTGAAAGGTGCTAGTCGTAGGACTAATCTATGTCGTGACTGAAATCTATGTTTGTGTGAAAGGTGCTAGTCGTAGGACTAATGTTTGTGTGAAAGGTGCTAGTCGTAGGACTAATCTATGTTTGTGTGAAAGGTGCTAGTCGTAGGACTAATCTATGTTTGTGTGAAAGGTGCTAGTCGTAGGACTAATCTATGTTTGTGTGAAAGGTGCTAGTCGTAGGACTAATCTATGTTTGTGTGAAAGGTGCTAGTCGTAGGACTAATCTATGTTTGTGTGAAAGGTGCTAGTCGTAGGACTAATCTATGTTTGTGTGAAAGGTGCTAGTCGTAGGACTAATCTATGTTTGTGTGAAAGGTGCTAGTCGTAGGACTAATCTATCTGTTTGTGTGAAAGGTGCTAGTCGTAGGACTAATCTATGTTTGTGTGAAAGGTGCTAGTCGTAGGACTAATCTATGTTTGTGTGAAAGGTGCTAGTCGTAGGACTAATCTATGTTTGTGTGAAAGGTGCTAGTCGTAGGACTAATCTATGTTTGTGTGAAAGGTGCTAGTCGTAGGACTAATCTATGTTTGTGTGAAAGGTGCTAGTCGTAGGACTAATCTATGTTTGTGTGAAAGGTGCTAGTCGTAGGACGTAGGATTAATCTATGTTTGTGTGAAAGGTGCTAGTCGTAGGACTAATCTATCTGTTTGTGTGAAAGGTGCTAGTCGTAGGACTAATCTATGTTTGTGTGAAAGGTGCTAGTCGTAGGACTAATCTATGTTTGTGTGAAAGGTGCTAGTCGTAGGACTAATCTATGTTTGTGTGAAAGGTGCTAGTCGTAGGACTAATCTATGTTTGTGTGAAAGGTGTTTTGCGACACTTACGGCTGTCCATTCGGCCGCAGTACACCGAGAACACATCCAGCCCTCCTGTTTCGTGTCGGGATTGACGCCGTAACAACCTGGAAGAAACGAGAACGGAAACTTAGCCGTCTAGGAACCAAACTGATAATGTGCATTCAGATTTATTTATTTATTAAACATATTTTGTACGTTTCAACAGTGTACATTATTTACAAAGATATATAGTTTCTGTAATTTTCCATCAAAACCATCTTTCTCCTCAGTTTGATATGAAAAAAAAAAATGAATGAAAGAAAAAAAACTTTATTCACCTACGTTTAGTATAAAAATAATACAAAATGAAAGAAACAAAATAAAATAAAACACTTATTAAAACAAAAATAAGAAATCAAACCAAAAAGAAACAATTGGAAGAACAAAATCAAAGAAAATAAAAGAACAAAGGTAAAAACAGCACAAATGAAAGTATAACACAAAAAGTAAAAACAAACAAAACTAAAATAAATTAAATATGCTATGTACAATTCACTAGTGTATGTTACTTAAAAAATAATAATAACCAATAACATCATAACACACTTTTAACGAGCCTATCAAATCACAATTAGTAAGTCAAAACTGAAGGAAAAAGACACAATGATAATAGAACAAACGAATGAACAAAAAACATTTATACAAAACATTTAATATATTAGTTGTTTTGTTTTTTCTTTTATCATTGTGCCTTTACCTTCAGTTTTGATTTATTAATTATAATTTGATTGGCTCGTTAAAGTGTGTAACGTACACTAGTGAATCGTACATGGTATGTTTAATTTAAAGGGATAGTTCACTCAAAAAGGAACATTCTGTCATCATTTACTCTCCCTCAAGTATTTCCAAACCTGTATGAATGTGTTTGTTCTGAACACAAAGGAAGATATTCTGAAGAATGTTTGTAAGCAGGCTGTTTTGGGGCACCATTGACTTCCATTGTAGGAAAAAAAATACTGTGTAAGTCAATGGTGCCCCAGAACTGCTCTGTTTCCCACATTCTTCAGAATATCTTCCTTTGTGTTCAGAACAAACACATTCATACAGGTTTGGAAATACTTGAGGGAGAGTAAATGATGACAGAATTTTCATTTTTGGGTGAACTGTCCCTTTAAGGCCCCGTTTACACTAGTGCGTTTTTGTTTTAAAACGCATAACTTTTGCTATGGATACGCATATCGTTTACACTACTCCGGCGTTTTCAAGGTCGAAAACAGAGAATTTTGAAACCGCTGCAGACCCCGTTTTAGTTCGAAAACTCTGGGGTTTGCATTTCAGTGTAAACGGACCAAAACGGAGACTTTTGAAAATGATGGCGTGGCAGCCCACATTCTCTCTGCGTATCCTTGACGACTGTGTAAACAATAACATCATGCTCGTTATTGAACCCGTAGATATGTATGAGTAGATACTCCATTCGACCGCTCCAAGCATGCAGACGCATCCGCCATCTAAATAATAGGGATCTACCTATACATATCTATGGTAGTACCAGCATGAATGGTCATGTGACTTGTGTTTTCGGTTGTGTAGTGTAAACGCAGCGGAAACGCCAGTGTAAACGGGGGTCGTTTTCATTCTAAAACGCGGTTTTTAAAATGAAAACGGGGCCTTTAGATGGAAGCAAGTTGTATATAATTATCATTGTGATATGTAGGGTGGGATTTTGGAAGAGAGGCTTGGCTTCTCTTGCTTTCAGCACCGCCCCACAAATTTTAAGCTCTACTAACTTAAAAAAATTGAGTTTGTTTACTCAAATGTTTTGAGCTGTCTTAACTTATCAGGTTTTACAGTGTACATTGTTGTGATTGATCCTGGCTGGAATTTTTAAGAACTTGGTAAGAAAGAATAATCAAAATTAGCAGTTTCTGGAATTTTATCGCTAGAAAATTTCACTTAATTTAAACTGTAAACCATTTACAGGAGGTATATTAACATAGATATTATAATATACATAAAATCCATCACGTTGAATGTTTAACTTTTTTTTGTATTTTGGCCCAGTTCACTCTCGTATAGCTGTAAAAATAGATGCCTGCTGAAAATTAAATATATATAACATCTTCATGACTAGATAGATACAGGCGTTAGTGAAGAGGTCGGGGGTATCTTTCTGCCTCCACTTAAGCTCCGCCCACAGAAAAACATCACAATGTTTACTAACAGAAAAAGGGTCTATAGTAAGTTATACAGACCCTGTCATCTCGCTATAGTAAGACAGCCTCTGGTAATTACCGTGGACTCCCTGCGAGCACGGTCGTCAGGAGTATGGACAATGGACTGATATCGTACGCGCCGGAGGTGAAAGCTCACGCGAATGGAAAGCTACGGTTGACACGCTGTCATTTGCCGCTCTTCCCGCCTTATCAAAATCAGCAGCTTTCTGCAGGTAAACATGAGCAGCGGGAGCCGTGATGAAGGACGGGACACACACACACAGCCTCCGGGCATTAGTTTAATATGCAACATGTTCTGGCGAGCCATTTTCATAAGCGCTGCGAGTGAGTTCAAGCATACGAGCGCTTTGCAAAAACCCAAAATAGCACGGAGAAGCGAGGAGGCAAAGACAGCATCGACTAACAAGCTGTCTTTCACTTCACGGCCCTTTCTTCGAGCCGTCGGAAAGCAAACAACCTGGAGATGTTGTTGTTTTTCACAGCAGTTCATTCACGGTCATGCAGGTCGGTGGTTCGCTGTCGCCTCTGTAAGAGGAAGTCGAGGGAATCTGAGCGTTTAAAACACCTCCAGGGAGCCGCGGGAAGCTCACTGCATGGAGACAGCAAAGCACTAAGCCACTTGAGGTCAAGATGTAGTGATTTTACTATAGTAAAGGGCTTTGATGCAGTAAAATCTCTATTACATACAGCCTTGAGTGGCTTATTAAATACAGTCAACCAAGTTACATTTACATTTATGCATTTAGCAGACGCTTTTATCCAAAGTGACTTACAGTGCATTCAGGCTATACATTTGTATTGTCAGCATGTGTTCTCTGGGAATCGAACCCACAACCTTGTGCTGCTAATGCAATGCTCTACCACTGAGCCACAGGAACACAATTAAAGTCAAATTATTAAATGAACACAGTCAAATTATTAAAGACATGATTTTTTTCCTTTTAAAATATTTGTGAAAAAGTGTAATTGTATTAAAATTATACAAACACAAAGCATAAAAATAAAATAAGGACAGATAAATAAATAAAAATATGAGAACAAAAACGAAGAAACATTGACTCCTTTATTAGAGGAAGGCCAAGAGACTAACACAATAGTTTACATTATATGTGACCCTGGACCACAAATTTGTGAAAAATTTATAAATTAGAAAAAAAAAGCAGAAACAAAAGATTAAAACACAAAGACAAACAACACCAACAAATTACATAACATATTATATAAAACAAAAATAATAAAAAATGATAATCATAATAATTCATTTACTATTATTATTAAATAAAAAACAACAAACAAAAGAAAAACTTTAAAGACAGACCAAAAAGAAGAGTGAAAGAATAAAAAAAATGACAAAATGAAAAGAAAAAATATCCAAATTAAGGAGAAATGAAAACAAAAAACAAAGAATAAACAAAAAGGGAAAAAATAAACTAATTAAAACAATATGACATTATGAAAAAGAGAACTTACATTATTATTATTAATATTATTAAAGAAAAAGAACAAAAATAATGGTTACACTATTTTAAGGTGTCCTTGTTACAGTGTAATTATTCATTAAAGTACTGAGTAATATTAATTAATTACATGTACTTACTAAATGGTTAGGTTAGGATTAGGGTTTGGCTTAGGGTTACTTACATGTAATTATGAATCATTTATTGTTATTATAATAGTAAATACATGCAACATGTGTAACAAGGACACTGTAAAATAAGGTGTTTCCAAAAGAACCAAATAAAACATTTACACAGTAACTGTAGGCCGTTTACCTGGTGCAGTATTATATAACTGATCTGACACGAACACAGGTGCACATTATATATCAGCTATTTCAATCGAACGCGGGTCATCAGGTGAGATCTACGAGCCAGGAATATCTGTTTCATAAGCCTTGCTTCTTTCAGAGAGCTTGATCGGAGCTGACAGCAGCGCAGGTAAAATATGAGGAAGTCTTCTTCTGACGACTTGAATTAGTCTGACAGAGTGAAAACAGAGCGACGGTAAAGTGATTAGCGCTGCTAAAAGCAGACGAACGCACGACGGCTCATGCGAGAGCGATCGCACTTCATAAATCTGAACAACTCGCCGTAGTGAACTTTCAAAGCTGCATCGAAAGGTATCTGAGCGAAACAGAGCGTTTTTTTAACACGCTGACGAGTAAATCTAATCATATCGTCAAATATCACGGCCGGATGCTTCTGGAAAACACAAAAACATCAAGAAAACTGAAATAGTTTGGTCTAAACTGTCATTTTCGTTTAAAGCAAAAACGGGCCAATCAGAGCACGGCGTCACCTCGGTGAACTCGCGGCTAATTGGCTACGCGGCTTAGACTCGCGCCGTGGAAAGAACCCGGCGAAACGAGCCGCTTTCCCGTCTGTGTTTTCCTCTTCTGTGCTCGTCTAAATAAATAACTGGAGTTCAGCCTGACTGATGGTAAATTGGCTGGAGTGACGGCCGGGAGACGCTCTCGCGACCAGATAAAGACAGAATCAAGACCGTTTATTAGCAAACACAGACGGAAATATGCAGATTGATGTGAAGGAGGCAAACAAACAGCCGGAGATACAGATGCAGACGTGAAAAGATGGGAGAGTTTTTGACTTCCTTTATTAGGAGGAAGGCCAAGAGACTAACACAATACTTTACATTATATGTGACCCTGGAGCACAAAACCAGTCATAAGTCGCTGGGGTATATTTGTAGCAATAGCCAAAAATACATTGTATGGGTCAAAATTATAGATTTTTATTGAATGCCAAAAATCATTAGGATATTAAAGATCATGTTCCATGAAGATATTTTGAACATTTCTTAGCGTAAATATATCAAAACTTCATTTTTGATTAGTAATATGCATTGCTAAGAACTTAATTCGGGCAACTTTAAAGATGATTTTCTCAATATTTAGATTTTTTTGCATCCTCAGATTCCAGATTGTCAAATAGTTGTATCTCAGACAAATATTGTCCAATCATAACAAACCATACATCAAATGGACATATTATTGATTCAGCTTTCAGATCATGTATAAATCTTAATTTTGAAAGAAAATGCACACTTAAGACTGGTTTTGTGGTCAAGGGTCACATATATTAGTATTATATAATATAATAGTCTATAATAAACTAATTTATGTATTTTAGGAAAAAACAGTGGCAACACACCAATAAATAAACAAAATAAAAATAAATAAATAACCAGGAAAAAATAATGGTAATATATTAAAATATATTTATAAAAAAAATATTGTTTTGTATAATTTTAATATATTATTAAATTATAATTTCTACTTGCATAAATAAGTAAATTTATTATCACGTTTTAAAAATTTGTTGATTTGTCCAATAAAGCAAATGTATCTCTCTACTCTATATATATATATGTCAAAATTAGTGTGTTAACGCAGGCGATTAATGTTTTCAGTTTGACGGCGTTAAAAATATTTAACACGGTTAACGCAGAGGCGGGGCTAGGGTTGGCCACCCCATTCACAACTGCTGATTCGGTCTCATTTTTCTTGATAAAAAATGCATTTATTAAAACAGAAATATTGAATTAACCTATTTATGCATGAGTATTAAAGTATCAAACAATAGTATAAACCTAAAAAGCAGTAAGGCATGGAGTAACAAGTCAAGCACATTTGTACAGAAAAATTATTAAACGCCAGTGCACTGTAATTCAAAAACACGTTCTGTGTGAACCAGCCTTTAGCTTAATGCATTAACACCGTGATAAGTGTCTTTGTATCATGAGAAGCACATGTGAGGGGTGTTACTCACTGGCGTGGACCTGTAGGCCGCAGCTCCCGCAGGACAGCAGGACGCTGGTGCCGTCGTCACCGATGTGGGAGTTCGACGGCAGCGGTTCGGTGTTCTCGGCACCCGCGCTGAAGCACATCTCTGGAACCAGCGGACGCGTGCGACAGCCGACCCGAGACACCAGACCTGACTTGTCTGAGAGGTGGACGGGGTCCTTAACAGGCTAAACACACACAAAAATACAAGAGAGAGGAGAGAATGCTAAACCAAAGAGAAATAAACACAGAAGTAACACAACTTCATGTTCAACCGGGCAGTTTTTGGTAAAAAAAAAAACCCATTGAAGTGGACCAGACTTTGTGCCGATAATCAAAAGTTTGATTATGTATTAGTATATACTATTATGTACCATTACAAACGATTTCAGTATTTTGATAGTGGCGCTCAGTGCATTACCTGTGTGTACGGACAGAAGAGCGTGCAGACGGCGCAGTGCGGCTCGATGGTCGCCATCGCAGCGTTGAACTGTTTCTCGGCCAGGAAGTTTGGCAAACGGTTCTGCCACAGCGCGCTTTCCTCGGACTTCTTAGCCTCCGGCTGAACGCCGCCATTAACAGACAGCCCAGAGTACAGCTCTACAGAAACACACAGAGAGAGAGAGAACATGTGTGAGAGTCACATATCAGAGGAGTTACACACTACAACAATCACTACACATCACCTTACAATCAATACAGACAGACAGACGGACAGACAGATAGAACTAACAATACATGTTTAGACAGACAGACAGACATACAGAGAGACAGAGAGAGAGAGAGAGAGTGAGGAGAGAGACAGAGAGAGAGGAGAGAGAGAGATAGAACTAACAATACATGTTTAGACAGACAGAGAGAACTAACAATACATGTTTAGACAGACAGACAGAGACAGACAGACAGAGAGAACTAACAATACATGTTTAGACAGACAGACAGACAGACAGACAGACAGACAGACAGACAGAACTAACAATACATGTTTAGACAGACAGACAGACAGAGATAACTAACAATACATGTTTAGACAGACAGACAGACAGAGACAGACAGACAGACAGACAGACAGAGAGAACTAACAATACATGTTTAGACATAGATGTTTAGACAGACAGACAGACAGACTAACACAGACAGCAGACAGAGAGACTAACACAAGACAGACAGAGACAGACAGACAGACATTCTAGACAGACAGACAGACAGACAGACAGACAGAGAGAACTAACAATACATGTTTAGACAGACAGACAGAGACAGACAGAGACAGACAGACAGACAGACAGACAGACAGACAGAGAGAACTAACAATACATGTTTAGACAGACAGACAGACAGACAGACAGATATTTAGATGTCTAGACAGACAGACAGACAGACAGACAGACAGAACTAACAATACATGTTTAGACAGACAGACAGACAGACAGACAGACAGATATTTAGATGTCTAGACAGACAGACAGACAGACAGAGATAGAACTAACAATACATGTTTAGACAGACAGACAGATATTTAGATGTCTAGACAGACAGACAGACAGACAGACAGACAGACAGACAGAGAGAGAGAGAGAGATAGAACTAACAATACATGTTTAGACAGACAGACAGATATTTAGATGTCTAGACAGACAGACAGACAGAACTAACAAGACAGACAGACAGACAGACAGAACTAACAATACATGTTTAGACAGACAGACAGACATTTAGATGTCTAGACAGACAGACACAATAATTGTAAAGTGTGCAGAAGCTAAATAAGAAGAATTTTAATTAAGATTCTGTCTCGTAAGCACTGGAAATGCACATAGTTTAGAGGTAAATGAATCAGATAAAAGTGAAACACGACTCAGTTTGAGTGTTGTCCTCTTTCTCTGAGCCATGACTCTACAGACAGCAGGTGCAGATGTATTTTTGGAGAGTTTTGATGCCCCTCTGTCCTGTATTTTACCCCTTGCAGTGACAGCGGGTGGTGCGGGTTTACAGCTGTCTGTCTCTTCATAACTCACAGCACAGACAAATCAATAACCGTCTTTCAGCCGCCCCGTCTTATATAGCCCTGATTGTTTGTGGCTGCTTTCTTTCATACTTTATTGCTTTTGCTCTTTGTGCTCGCGAGTGCGCACTTTCAGGACAAACAAACAAACACAAAACACATCTCGCCATCAAACCAGAACACTCCGAAATGAAACGCCGGCCGGAAATGTTCTAGGAACATTCATATTGTAAAAACATATCTAACTTTTAACATCTTTTTCCTCAGAGGAAAATGTGCCATCAGACATTTACCCAGGGAGCAAAGTTTATTTTGTTCTCCTGAACACCACGTGACAACAAATGCAGAATATTTCTTGTATTACCCCAACATAAATGCCAAAATTTAACACTGGCATGTCAAAGAGTGACAGAAATGTCATAAATTGGGCCTCATTCAAGAAATTAGTAAAACAAATAAAACAAATAGTTTCTAAAACATTTCTTCCATAAATTATTAACCAACAATTCAAAAAATAACATACAAATTGACATACTTTTTTTTTTTACATCTTTTAAGAACATCATTATGAAGTTCATTCATGAAACAATGTCACAGAATTAAATTTACATAGGATGTTTTTTTTGTTACAAAATTCTACAAACGTCATTCGATTTTACGACTCATTTATGAAATTAGCAAAACAATTTTGCGTACATCTTTCATAAAATTATTCTAATGCAAATTAAACAATTTAAGCAAGAATGTTCTTACAAATGTCATTACATTTTAATGGACATTATTGGACAAAAAAACTGGTAATTCAAGAACAGCTTTATGAACAATTAAAAAATGGTCTAATTAACATTTAAACATTATTCTTTTCATATATTATTTCAAATGTAATTTTTGAAACATAAGGAAATACAAGTTTCTGTGCATGCAAGAATAGCGCCATAAACATTTTCATAAGGCATCGCATGTCATTAAGAACTTTCAGAATTAATTAATGTCAATTTTTTTCAGAAAACTATACTTGCAAAAATTGCTGCATTAAATCCAATTAATTATGCATGAATAGGTTATGAATATCATTATAATTCACTGCTATTATTACGAACCACATAAAAAAAACAAGCAAAACATGCAATTTAACAATAGCTTTACTAACAATTTAAAAATATCATTCGATATCTATGAATGAGAAAAATTAATTCAGGTAAATCTTTTATAAAGTTATCTTTAGAAAAATTGCCCCATTCAATTTATGCATATTTTACGCAAAGTTGTAAGAACATCATTAGACTCTTCATACGCTATTTCAAATTTAACTTTTGAAACATTAGAAAAACTAGTATCTGTGAATGCAAGAATGGGTAACAATAAACACATTTCTGTACAACAGCTCATTTTACGAACGTTATTTTGAACTTAATTTGAAGCATGAACAAAATTAATTCAACAAACTGTTTCGTAAAACTATTCTAATGTAAATTTCTGCGTTAAATTCAATAAACTATGCAAGAACACTTTACAAAAATAAAATTTTACAGCCACTATTACAATCTGCATTTAAAAAACACAAGCAAAACGTAAATTACCAATAGCTCTACGAACAAGAAATAAAATATTATTAAGTATAACCTTCAAATCATAATATTTTGCAAGTTATTTTGAATACCTTTTTTGAAACACAAAAAACACGTTTCTGTGCATGCAAGAAAGTAATTTTAAGGACGTCATAATGAAATTCATTCGAAACACGAGCAAAACAAATTCACGAAAATCTTTTGTAAATCCGTTCTTACATAAAATGTTACACTGAAATTTAAAGTGATAATTAATAATGTTTTTACACACAATTTACACAGAAATCTGCTTGCGTTTCATGAATGAGGCCCAAAATATTAAAGCTGCAGTCCGTAAGTTTTGCCTCTTTGTCGCCATCTATGTTTGAAAACCTGGAATTGCAGTTACCTTGTGGAGTTATCTTCCGTGCGCGGCGTTGTGAGTCGGCACGGCTCCAGCGCGGATAAATTTAATGTTTTGAGGAGTATGTGTGGCTGTCAGTCACCGAACTGGTGTGGATGTTTACTGTTCTTCTCAATCACAAATTCTAACCCACGTCTTGGAAATATGACCCAAATAATAATTTTCACTGTATATTTCCATCTGAACAAGTAACAAGTCTGCCACATTTGTTCTGACCAACTGAGGAAAAAAACATTACCATAAATCACGCTACCAATTGTGATTAAATCTAACGATCGGTTAGCTCATATCACATCAAACCCTGCAAATTATTATTATAGTTTACTTTATTCACAAATTATTAATGTTAACAACATCAGCATTGCGTGACAATGAATATAGTGTGTTTTATAGCATAAACTTTAATTTCTGTACAGTCTAATATCTAATTGTCATAACATTAGAATTTCATATTGATAAATTATTTTAACCCAAAAAGCAAACTATGCTCCCTTCGAACTGGTTTTCTTTAAAATACAAATCTTGTGTAATCCCAGGCTATCTGTAATCAGAAGCACATTTACAACTGGAATATAATTTAATTTCATTCACGTGCGTTTCATAAACGCTTAATCCTTTCTGGATTACAATCCGCCATCAAAATGATGCATTTAATTATTCCAGCTGCGGTGAGAAAAGACTATAAACGATGCGTCACCTGCAGGATCCTCACGTGTGATAGTCTAGTAGCCGGGAAAACTTCTTTATGTTTACAGACGTGACGTAATGATGCAGTAACATGCTTAAGTTTGCCGCGAAAGCCTACCCGTACCACTCAGATTAGAAAACATTATTATAAGCTAACCGTTGTGAATCGGGCTAAAGGAAGGCAATAGTTTTGAACACTGGCTGGTTATGTACTTGCTCAAATATAGATTTTGGAGTATTTTTAACCAAAAAGTGTTACAGAATGCAGCTTTTAGTTACATTTTTAATTTATTTCAATTTCATACTTAAAGTACATTGCACTTAACGTTTATCGTTAATGATGTCTTGAAAGCAGTACTCACCCTCGTCGCTGGAGGCTTCCTGTTTAACTATAGAGTGAGGAGAGCGCATGGGCGGCTTGCTGAGCGGATGTCTTCGGCTCTTCTTTACCTCAACTTTCTTCTTCAGCTTCGTGAAGGGACTCGGCTGAGAACAAAAACATTTAACGATAATTTACCTCAGTGTTTAAAATCCCCTAAAAACCCTTTGGGATCAGAGAAAGCGCTGACCTGCAGGCCGGGAGCGGCTTCATTACTCTCAATGTCGCTGGAAGCGAACTGCTCAAACACCTGCTGGAAGGAGAGCTCGTCGGGATGCTTCGGCTTCTTCTTTTTCTTCTTCTTCTTCTCTTCTACGTTTTCTGGCGGAGGATCCTGAGGATCCGTTTTTCTGTCTTCACCTGCTGAACAACAACAAAGATGGAGGAATGGGAATAAAATACCATCACACATTCAGTAATAACAAGGTGTGTTACTATTAGTTATCGACCGATATTGATTTTGTATAACCGATACCGATTATTTGTACGTTTATGTAACCGATAACCGATATGCAGAACCGATATTTATTTACTGTTATAAAGTAAATAAATAACAGAGTGAAGTAAGTCCATTCTCCATTCTTGAAATAATGGTTCTATAGTAAATGTTAATATAGTTTAGCGTGTTTCAAACAAGTGAATCTTGTATAAAGTTACATGCGGTGGCCGTGCTGGAGCTTCTCCTGAGTGAACAGTGCCCACTGTTCCGTGTGTGTGTGTGTGTGTGTGTGTGTGTGTGTGTCCACTGCTCCAGGTGTGTGTGTGTGTGTACTTGGATGGGTCAAATGCAGAGAACACATTTCACTGCTGGTTATACTCTGGATAATTGTGTACGTGACAAAAAAAAAAAAAAAAAAATCGGTTATCGTTTTTTTCCAAAACCGATATCCGATTATGGTAAAATGCTTAAATATCAGGAAAAATATCGGTAAACCAATATATCGGTCGATCTCTAGTTACTATGTGGCTTCTATGGATTATGGGGTGGTTTCTATATGTTAAAAGCTCCCGTCACCTCCTTCCCGAAGCGCCGCCTCCGCCTGCTCCTGCTCCTCCCTCTCCAGCGCCTCTAGCGTGAGCAGTGCCTCCCGCGCCATGCGCTCGTCCCTCTGCTGCCGTCGCTGTTCCTCGCGCTCCTCCACTTTACGCAGATACTCGCTCATGTCCATCTCCACTCCCTCCTCCGCCAGGGCCTTCACCTCCTCCAGCTTCAGACGCCGGAACTGTTTCACCTTCGCCTGAGCTCTACAAAAAACAAGGCAAACGGATACAATTATTTCAACTCGCATATTTCCCACTTCATAGTTTTTATTTATTACGATTTGAACTGTAAAGGTCACAAGTCAATACAAACTGTGTCAGAGCTCTAAAAAAAACATAGCAAATGGATACATTTTTATTTTAAACAAAACTTTTCCTGCTTGATAGTTTTTATTACAATTCAAGTTAATTTTACAATTCAGGTAACAAGTTAAAAATGTTGCCTAAGCTCTACGGGAAAAAAACAACGCAAACACAAACTTATTTCAAACAAAACCTTCTCCTACTTGATAGATTTATGTATTACGATTCGAAAACTAAAGGTGAAATGTCAATAAAAACCTTGCTGAGGTCTATAAACATAGCAAATGGATAAACTTATTTAAAACCAAATATTATCCCATTTGATAGTTTTTATTTGTTACGGTACAAACAGTAAAGGTCAAAGGTTAATAAAAACAATGCAAATAGATACATTTTATTTCAATCTAAAATAAATTCACTTGATGTTTTTATTTATTACAACTCCAACAATGAAGGTCAATAAAAACTTGACCCAAGCATTGCAACAAAAACAACGCAATGAATAAAGAACTTTTATTTCAACCCAAATGTTTCCCACTTGATGGTTTTTATTTATTACGATTCAAACCATAAAAGTGAATTAACGGCTAAAATGAAAAATTAACTGTCATTAAAATTAAACAATACATTTTTTGCATTGAAAAACCTTTGCGTGAGCTCTACGGCGAACAACCAAAACAGATAACTTATTTCAAACCAAGCTTTCTGACTTGATAAAATTATATTTATTAAAATTCTAACAATAAAAGTCATGCATGGCAAATTTTTGTAGAGACATTGTTAAAATGAAACAATGCATTTGCACACTTTTTTGACCAGTAACAAAAAAAATACTATAAATAAATGTTTTTCTGTATTACAACAACTGAACGTAAACGTGATTGTAACGTATCTTTCCTACATCACACTATCTCAACTTTTTAATTTTATCATTCCATAAGATAATATTAGCAATTGAACAATGTTTTGCATTAAAAGCACATTTTCACGGTGACTTGTACACACATTTTTTTCATTTTTTTTTTCAGGGGACTGACAAAAATGAGTTTCTAAAATCAATAATAAAGGACAACCAGCAGATCTTTGCTCCCACAAAATAAAAGACTGAAACGGGTCGGCACCTGCGCAGGAGTTTCTCTTTGTAGGTGACTCGGGTTTTCCTCCAGTGCTCCAGCTCGGTGCTGGTGAGGCTCGTGGGTTTCAGGTGGTCCAGGAGCGTGTTGTCTTTCCCCTGTTTCCACTGCTCGTAGCGGTTAGGCTGCAGACAGCGAACGAAGACGTCCATAGAGATCTTCACCATGTCCTTCCGGCACGTGCACTGCAGAAGACAAACGAGAACCAACAACTTCTGTAAAACAGTTCTGTCTCTAAGTTCTGACTGCATGAGATATGATGGGACACAATCACGGCCAATCAGAATGAATTTAACGTTTAGTATACAACTATGTGGAGTGAGATTTTGGACCAATGAGATTCCAGGGTGGGCGGGGCTAATCAGCACAATTTATTTGCATAGTATGTTTAATTAATTAATTATTATATTTTTTATATTGCATTATTTATATTTTTTAATTCAGATTAAATATACAGTTTTGCATGCATTTTTATTTTTGGCTTTCAGTTTTGAGATTAAAAGAACAATCGAGAGTAATATGAATAAAATGCAAATTAATTTAAAATGTATTAACGATTTATAAATCTTAATGTATTAATGATGATGAATAAATATTAGCATAATTAATTTAATAAATTAAATGACAAATTAATACTATGCAAATTAATAATAAATACATCTAACACAAAAATATATAAATTAATATATTTAAATTAAAAGAATAATACAAGGTAATCTAAATTAAAATTAAATTAATGCATAAAAAAGAATACTATACATTAATACAAATATTTAAATAAAAATTAAATGTAGATGATTTAAATCAAATTTAATTTAAATCAGCAACTTGACTTAAAATTAATTTTGTAAGTAGAATATACAAAAAAATGTATCTAATTTTCTTGTTTATATATGCAAATTCACTAAACAAACGACCTTAAAAACTACAAAATATTGGGGTTCATAAAGATGAAACCGTATAACAGATGAGAATCAAATGAACTGCATCATGGGAGTCGTGTCTGAAACAACGATTGAAAGGAAAACGAAGGTGATGAAGACGAGATGAAATAAGTCTTCATGCAGGTGCGCAGACACGAGATTATTAAATCATCAGCGCCGACGACTGCAAGGGAGAAACAAGCTTTTAATCACAGAGTTTGCGCGGCGTGGACCGAAGTGAAAAACGCACAAATCAACATCTCTCAATCAACAGCGAGAGAGAGAGAGAGACGGATGGAAATAAAAGTCATTTTCCTGCGAGCTGCAGTTGGCTGTATTACATCGAGACGTTATTTCCTGCACCGCGCCGGAGCTGCTGTTCAATTACCAGAAACATTCTGCAGCTGAAGTGAAGACAAACACGGCAAACCCTGTGTGTGTATGTGTGTGTGTGTGTGTGAGAGGGCGTAATAACAGCAACAAGCGCTATTCTTCACTCTGAAATGTCAATGTCTCGCAGCGTAACTCCAGGGCTTGCCATATTATGCTCAGAAATGCAATTCCAGCCCGACTGGAAGGATCCGACACCTGAAAAACAAGCGGCGCTGAGGAGAGGAACCAAACAAAACTAAAAGTACAATCATGCTGAGAACATTTTTCAGGAGCATAACTGAGACTCAGCTGTTTCCAAAACACTTCTACATTTCTTTAGCAAAAATTGAGACAATAGGGAGATACACGTGTGTGTGTGTGTGTGTGTGTGTGTGTGTGTGTGTGTGTGTGTGTGTGTGTGTGTGTGTGTGTGTGTGTATTTCAAAATCTGTTTGAAAAAGAAAAGTATGTATTGTGATTATTTTAGACTGCAATAATGAAATATTGAACTGTTAAAAAGCATATATAGCATATATTTATAAATATATAAGTAAATTAAAAGAATAATATATAATATTTTTAAATAATATAAATTTAAATTAAAATAATAAATAAAACAGTATAAAATAATAAAATTACATATAATGTTAAATATAAAAATAAATACATATGTAACATTAAATCTGTAGTGGAATATTTCAATAATGCAATATATACAATTCTAATATATATATATATATATATATATATATATATGCAATATATGCAAATTAGCAAAAAATCCATAAAAACGACAATACTGGTAAAATCTGGAAATATATATTTATATTAATACATTTTTTACACATATTTGAAAAACATTGAAAAAATAACTGTATACACAAAATACGGTTTAAAAGTTTGAGGCAATTTTTTTTCTGTTTTTAAAAAGTCTCTTCTGCTCACCAAAGCTGCATTAATGTGCTAAAAAAATACTGCAAATACAGTAATATTGTAAAATATTATTACTATTTAAAATAAAAGTTTTCTATTTGAATATATTTCAAAATGTAATTTAATCCCATGATGCAAAGCTGAAATTTTCAGGATTCTTTGATAACTAGAAAGCTCAAAATATAGCATTTATTTGAAATATAAATCTTTTTTAAGATTATAAATGTCTTTATTTTAACTTTTCATTAATTGAATGCACCCTTCCTTCAAAAATGCTACATTTTTGCATTGTAGTGAATATATACATTTAAAACGAAACACAAAAAATAATTAAAGATATGTATAAAAATAATGAACGTTTAAAAAAACAAAAAACTATTATTTTGACACTGAACTCTCTGGGATTGATCTCTTTTATTGCTGTAGTTCTCACTGCTAAACCAATAAATGGAAATGGAGAAAGAAACAATCACAAGCCTCTGAAGACACCGTCTCATATCAGAGATATGTTAATAACTCATTGTGTGTCTCTCTCTCACTAGACCAGGTCTGGACATTACATGAGCCGCTGCAGGTGGATTATTACCGTTTTCTATTAGATCTCATACATGATGGCCGATTTATTCACAATGATAGAAAATCAAGCAACACTGTGAATATAACATTGAATTTAATGTGCTTTTTTATCTGATTGAATGATTTAACATTAATAAAAAAATTCTCATGCATAAAAATGTATATATAAAAATGATGCATGTTCACAGCATCAGCAAGTCAAGTCACCTTTATTTATATAGTGCTTTAAACAATACAAATTGTAACAAAGCAACTGCACTATATCAAAATAATGTGTCAATAATGTAAAATGACGAGATTTAACACTTTACCACTGCAATCAAGTCGATGATATCGCTGTAAATGAAGTGACCCCAACTAAGCAAGCCAGAGGCGACAGCGGCGAGGAACCACTCCATCGGTGACAGAACACCGTTATCGCACATAAAAGGTTCTTTAACAGGCCAGAAATCAGTATTTTGTCATGAATGTGCAGGTTTAAAGATCTCCGACTAATGAGGCGCTCTATCATATACCTATAGAAGAGGAACTGAAATAATGAGCGGGACTGAGAGCGACACGAGAGAGATTTAAAACAGAATACACTCATGTGCTTTAATTAGCCGAGCGCCTGTTACCCGACATTCAGCACATCGCTAATCATTACAATACATGCAGATTATCAGCTGCGTGAGTCACGTGTGACGAGAGTCTCTAAATGCCAGAGCGGGAAAAACGACTCGCGTGTGCGTAATATGAGAGAGAGAGAAACACATATGAAAAGAAAGCAAGTGAGAGAGAAAGAACAGAAAACGAAGGAAATTAAAAGATCAAAAACGAAAGAACAAACAAAAAAGAAAAAATTAAAAGACAGAAAAATATACAATAGAAAGAACAAAAAAACTAACAAAAAGGACAAACAAAGAGAATAACAAACGAAAGTATAAACAAAGAAAAACAATCAAAAAGAACAAAAATGACAAAAATAAAAATACCGAGAGAAATGGACAAATAAAAAGAGAAATAGAACAATTGAAAGGAAACAATAAAAAGAAAGACAAAAAAATTAAAAAATACAAAAGGACAAACAAATAAACAATGAAAAGGACAAATAGAAAACCAATGAAAGATCTAAAACAAATAGAAAGAACAAACTAAAAGAAAAGAAGAACAAATGAAAAGAAATAAACAAAAAGAAAGAAGAAACTAAAATAAAAAGAAAGAACTAAAATATCAAATGAAAAAACAACAAACAAGAAAAAGAAAAAGGACAAATAGAAAATGAAAAGAATGAAAGACAAACAGAAAGAATAAAGAAATGAAAAGGACAAACAAAAAACAATAAGAGCAAACGAAAATAAAACAATCAACAATCAAAAAGAAACAAAAAGAAAGAACAAATGAATGGGACAAACAAAAAGAAAATGAAAGGGACAAACAAAAAGAAAATGAAAGGACAAACAAAAGAAAATGATGGGACAAACAAAAAGAAAATGAACAGGGACAAACAAAAAGAAAATGAAAGGGACAAACAAAAAAAAATGAAGGGACAAACAAAAAGAAATGAATGGAAAAATGAATGGGACAAACAAAAAGAAAATGAAGGGACAAACAAAAAGAAAATGAATGGGACAAACAAAAAGAAAATGAATGGGACAAACAAAAGAAAATGAATGGAAAAATGAATGGGACAACAAAAAGAAAATGAATGGGACAAACAAAAGAAATGAATGGAAAATGAATGGGACAACAAAAAGAAAATGAATGGGACAAACAAAAGAAAATGAATGGGACAAACAAAAAGAAAATGAATGGGACAACCAAAAAGAAAATGAAAGGACAACCAAAAAGAAAATGAAAGGGGACAACCAAAAGAAAATGAATGAAAAATGAATGGGACAAACAAAAAGAAAATGAATGGGACAAACACAAAGAAAATGAATGGGACAAACAAAAAGAAAATAATGAAAATGAATGGGACAACAAAAAGAAAATGAAAGGGACAAACAAAAAGAAAATGAATGGAAAAATGAATGGAACAAACAAAAGAAAATGAATGGACAAACAAAAAGAAAATGAATGGGACAAACAAAAAGAAAATGAAAGGGACAACCAAAAAGAAAATGAATGGGACAACCAAAAAGAAAATGAATGGAAAAATGAATGGGACAAACAAAAAGAAATGAAAGGGACAAACAAAAAGAAAATGAATGAACAAACAAAAAGAAAATGAAAGGGACAAACAAAAAGAAATGAATGGGACAAACAAAAAGAAAATGAAATGGAAAAATGAATGGGACAAACAAAAAGAAAATGAATGGGACAAACAAAAAGAAAATGAATGGGACAAACAAAAGAAAATGAAAGGGACAAACAAAAAGAAAATGAAAAGGACAAAGAAAATGAAAGGGACAAACAAAAAGAAAATGAAAGGGACAACAAAAAGAAAATGAAAGGGACAAACAAAAAGAAAATGAAAGGGACAACAAAAGAAAATGAAAAGGACAACAAAAAGAAATGAAAGGGACAAACCAAAAGAAAATGAAAGGGACAAACAAAAAAAAATGAATGGGACAAACAAAAAGAAAATGAAAGGGACAAACAAAAAGAAAATGAATGGGACAAACAAAAAGAAAATGAAAGGGACAACCAAAAAGAAAATGAATGGGACAACCAAAAAGAAAATGAATGGAAAAATGAATGGGACAAAACAAAAAGAAATGAAAGGGACAAACAAAAAGAAAATGAATGGACAACAAAAAGAAAATGAAAGGGACAACAAAAAGAAAATGAATGGGACAAACAAAAAGAAAATGAAAGGGACAACCAAAAAAAAATGAATGGACAAACCAAAAAGAAAATGAAGGGACAACCAAAAAGAAAATGAATGGACAACCAAAAAGAAAATGAAAGGGACAACCAAAAAGAAAATGAATGGGAACAACCAAAAAGAAAATGAATGGGACAACCAAAAAGAAAATGAATGGAAAAGAAAGGGACAACCAAAGAAAAGATGAAAAAAAAAAAAAGAAATTACAAAAAAATGAAAATACAACCAACAAAAAAAGAAATGACAACCAAAAAGAAATGATGGGACAACCAAAAAGAAAATGAATGGACAACCAAAAAGAAAATGAATGGGACAACCAAAAAGAAAATGAATGGGACAACCAAAAAGAAAATGAATGGAAAAATGAATGGGACAAACAAAAAGAAAATGAAAGGGACAAACAAAAAGAAAGAATGAGACAAACAAAAAGAAAATGAATGGGACAACCAAAAAGAAAATGAATGGGACAACCAAAAAGAAAATGAATGGGACAAACAAAAAGAAAATGAAAGGGACACCAAAAAGAAAATGAAAGGACAACCAAAAAGAAAATGAAAGGGACAACCAGAAAGAAAATGAAAGGGACAACCAAAAGAAAATGAAAGGGACAACCAAAAAGAAAATGAAAGGGACAACCAAAAAGAAAATGAATGGGACAACCAAAAAGAAAATGAATGGGACAACCAAAAAGAAAATGAATGGAAAAAATGAATGGGACAAACAAAAAGAAAATGAATGGACAAACAAAAAGAAAATGAATGGGACAAACAAAAAGAAAATGAATGGGACAACCAAAAAGAAAATGAATGGGACAAACAAAAGAAAATGAAAGGGACAAACAAAAAGAAAATGAAATGGACAAACAAAAAGAAAATGAATGGGACAACAAAAAGAAAATGAATGGGACAACCAAAAGAAAATGAATGGAAAAATGAATGGGACAAACCAAAAAGAAAATGAATGGGACAAACAAAAAGAAAATGAATGAGACAAACAAAAAGAAAATGAATGGGACAACCAAAAAGAAAATGAATGGGACAACCAAAAAGAAAATGAATGGGACAACCAAAAAGAAAATGAAAGGGACAAACAAAAAGAAAATGAATGGGACAACCAAAAAGAAAATGAAAGGGACAAACAAAAAGAAAATGAATGGGACAACCAAAAAGAAAATGAAAGGGACAACCAAAAAGAAAATGAAAGGGACAAACAAAAAGAAAATGAAAGGGACAACCAAAAAGAAAATGAATGGGACAACCAAAAAGAAAATGAATGGGACAACCAAAAAGAAAATGAAAGGGACAACCAAAAAGAAAATGAATGGGACAACCAAAAAGAAAATGAATGGGACAACCAAAAAGAAAATGAATGGAAAAATGAAAGGGACAACCAAAAAGAAAATGAATGGGACAACCAAAAAGAAAATGAATGGGACAACCAAAAAGAAAATGAATGGGACAAACAAAAAGAAAATGAATGGGACAACCAAAAAGAAAATGAATGGAAAAATGAATGGGACAACCAAAAAGAAAATGAATGGGACAAACAAAAAAAAATGAATGGGACAACCAAAAAGAAAATGAATGGGACAACCAAAAAGAAAATGAATGGAAAAATGAATGGGACAAACAAAAAGAAAATGAAAGGGACAAACAAAAAGAAAATGAATGGGACAAACAAAAAGAAAATGAATGGGACAACCAAAAAGAAAATGAATGGGACAACCAAAAAGAAAATGAATGGAAAAATGAATGGGACAAACAAAAAGAAAATGAATGAGACAAACAAAAAGAAAATGAATGGGACAAACAAAAAGAAAATGAATGGGACAACCAAAAAGAAAATGAATGGGACAACCAAAAAGAAAATGAATGGGACAACCAAAAAGAAAATGAAAGGGACAACCAAAAAGAAAATGAATGGGACAACCAAAAAGAAAATGAAAGGGACAAACAAAAAGAAAATGAATGGGACAAACAAAAAGAAAATGAATGGGACAACAAAAAGAAAATGAATGGGACAAACCAAAAAGAAAATGAAAGGGACAACCAAAAAGAAAATGAAAGGGACAACCAAAAAGAAAATGAAAGGGACAACCAAAAAGAAAATGAAAGGGACAACCAAAAAGAAAATGAATGGAAAAATGAATGGGACAAACAAAAAGAAAATGAAAGGGACAAACAAAAAGAAAATGAATGGAAAAATGAATGGGACAAACAAAAAGAAACACATATGAAAAAAGCAAGCGAGAGAGAAAGAACAGAAAACGAAGGAAATTAAAAGATCAAAAACGAAAGAACAAACAAAAAAGAAAAAATTAAAAGACAGAAAAATAAACAATAGAAAGAACAAAAAACCTAGCAAAAATGATAAACAAAGAGCATAACAAACGAAAGTATAAACAAAGAAAAACAATCAAAAAGAACAAATAGCACAATAAAAATACCGAAAGAAATGGACAAATAAAAGAGAAATAGAACAATTGAAAGGAAACAATAAAAAGAAAGACAAAAAAATATAAAAATAAAAATAAAAAAGGACAAACAAATAAACAATGAAAAGGACAAATAGAAAACCAATGAAAGATTGAATGAAAGATCTAACACAAATAGAAAGAAGAAACTAAAATGAAAAGAAAGAAAGAACTAAAATATCAAATGAAAAAACAACAAACAAGAAAAAAGAAAAAGGACAAATAGAAAATGAAAAGAAAAAAAAGAAACAAAAAGAAAATGACGACAAACAAAAAGAAAAGGAATGGAACAAAACAAAAAGAAAATGAAAGGACAAACAAAAAGAAAATGAACGGGACAAACAAAAAGAAAATGAATGGGACAAACAAAAAAAAATGAACGGGACAAACAAAAAGAAAATGAATGGGACAAACAAAAAGAAAATGAATGGGACAAACAAAAAGAAAATGAACGGGACAAACAAAAAGAAAATGAACGGGACAAACAAAAAGAAAATGAACGGGACAAACAAAAAGAAAATGAACGGGACAAACAAAAAGAAAATGAACGGGACAAGCAAAAAGAAAATGAAAGGGACAAGCAAAAATAAAATGAATGGGACAAGCAAAAATAAATGAACGGGACAAGCAAAAAGAAAATGAATGGGACAAGCAAAAATAAAATGAATGGACAACAAAAAGAAAATGAATGAGACAAACAAAAAGAAAAAGAATGGAAAAATGAATGGGACAAACAAAAAGAAAATGAACGGGACAACACAAATAAAATGAATGGGACAAAAACAAATAAAAATGGAAGGGACAAACAAAAAGAAAATGAAAGGGACAAACAAAAAGAAAATGAATGGACAAACAAACAAAAAAAAAAGGACGGGACAAACAAAAAGAAAATGAATGGACAAACAAAACAAAAAAGGAAGGGACAAACAACAAGAAAATTGGACGGGACAAACAAAAAAGAAAATGAACGGGACAAACAAAAAGAAAATGAATGGGACAAACAAAAAGAAAATGAACGAGACAAACAAAAAGAAAATGAACGGGACAAACAAAAAGAAAATGAACGGACAAACAAAAAGAAAATGAATGGGACAAACAAAAAGAAAATGAATGGGACAAACAAAAAGAAAATGAATGGAAAAATGAATGGGACAAACAAAAAGAAAATGAACGGGACAAACAAAAAGAAAATGAATGGAAAAATGAATGGGACAAACAAAAAGAAAATGAATGGGACAAACAAAAAGAAAATGAATGGACAACAAAAAGAAAATGAATGGGACAAACAAAAAGAAAATGAAAGACAAACAAAAAAAATGAAAGGGACAAACAAAAAGAAAATGAATGGACAAACAAAAAGAAAATGAAAGGGACAAACAAAAAGAAAATGAAAGGGGACAATCAAAAAGAAAAAGAATGGAAAAATGAATGGGACAAACAAAAAGAAAATGAACGGGACAAACAAAAAAGAAAATGAACGGGACAAACAAAAAGAAAATGAACGGGACAAACAAAAAGAAAATGAACGGGACAAACAAAAAGAAAATGAAAGGGACAAACAAAAAGAAAATGAACGGGACAAACAAAAAGAAAATGAATGAGACAAACAAAAAGAAAATGAATGGGACAAACAAAAAGAAAATGAATGGGACAAACAAAAAGAAAATGAATGAGACAAACAAAAAGAAAATGAATGGGACAAACAAAAAGAAAATGAATGGAAAAATGAATGGGACAAACAAAAAGAAAATGAATGGGACAAACAAAAAGAAAATGAATGAGACAAACAAAAAGAAAATGAATGGAAAAATGAATGGGACAAACAAAAAGAAAATGAATGGGACAAACAAAAAGAAAATGAATGGGACAAACAAAAAGAAAATGAATGGGACAAACAAAAAGAAAATGAAGGGAAAAAAATTGGACAAATCAAAAAGAAAATGAAAGGGACAAACAAAAAGAAAATGAAATTAAAAGACAGAAAAATAAACAACAAAAAGAACAAAAAAATAACAAAAATGGGACAAACAAAAAGAATAAAAATGAAAGGGTATAAACAAAAAAAAAACAAAAAGAAAATGAATGGGACAATAAAAATACCGAAAGAAATGGACAAAACCAAGAGAAATAGAAAATTGAAAGGAAAAATAAAAAGAAGGGACAAACAAATACAAAATGGACAAACAAATAAAAATGAATGGGACAAATAGAAAACCAATGAAAATTGAATGAAAGATCTAAAAAAAATGAATGAACACACTAAAAGAAAAGAAGAACAAATGAAAAGGAAATAAACAAAAAGAAAGAATGGGACTAAAACAAAAAGAAAGAAACAATATCAAAAAGAAAAAAACAAACAAGAAAAAGAAATGGGACAAACAAAAAGAAAATGAATGGGAACAAACAGAAAGAATAAAGAAAATGAAAGGGACAAACAAAAAACAATAAGAGCAAACGAAAATAAAACAATCAACAATCAAAAAGAAACAAAAAAAGAAAAATGAATGGGACAAACAAAAAGAAAATGAATGGGACAAACAAAAAGAAAATGAATGGACAAACTAAAAAAAATGAATGGGACAAACAAAAAGAAAATGAATGGGACAAACAAAAAGAAAATGAAAGGGACAAACAAAAATAAAATGAAAGGGACAAACAAAATAAAATGAAAGGGACAAACAAAAAGAAAATGAATGGGACAACCAAAAAGAAAATGAATGGGACAAACAAAAAGAAAATGAATGGGACAAAGAAAAAGAAAATGAAAGGGACAAACAAAAAGAAAATGAAAGGGACAAACAAAAAGAAAATGAAAGGGACAAAGAAAATGAAAGGTGACAAAGAAAAAATAAAATGAATGGGACAACCAAAAAGAAAATGAATGGGACAACCAAAAAGAAAATGAATGGGACAACCAAAAAGAAAATGAATGGAAAAATGAATGGGACAACAAAAAGAAAAAAAGAGAGGGACAAACAAAAAAAAATGAATGGACAAACAAAAAGAAAATGAATGGACAAACAAAAAGAAAATGAATGGGACAAACAAAAAGAAAATGAAAGGGACAAAAAAAGAAAATGAAAGGGACAAACAAAAAAACTAAAATGAATGGACAAAAAAATGAATGGGACAAACAAAAAGAAAAATGAAACAAACAAAAAAAAGAATGGACAATGAAAGGGACAAACAAAAAAGAAAATGGAATGAAAGGGACAAACAAAAAGAAAATGAAACGGGACAAACAAAAAGAAAATGAAACGGACAACAAAAAGAAAATGAAAGGGACAAACAAAAAGAAAATGAAATGGACAAACAAAAATGAAAATGAATGAAAGAAACAAAAAGAAAATGAATGGGACAAACAAAAAGAAAATGAATGGGACAACAAAAAGAAAATGAAATGGGACAAACAAAAAGAAAATGAATGGACAAACTAAAAAAAAATGAAAGACAAACTAAAAGAAAATGAATGGGACAAACAAAAGAAAATGAATGGGACAACCAAAAAGAAAAAAGAAAATGAATGGGACAACAAAAAGAAAAATGAAAAAATGAAAGGACAAACAAAAAGAAAATGAATGAAAAGGACAAACAAAAAGAAAATGAATGGGACAAACAAAAAGAAAATGAAAGGGACAAACAAAAAAAAAAAGAAAAATGAATGGGACAAACAAAAATGGAAAATGAATGGGACAAACAAAAAGAAAATGAAAGGGACTAAAAGAAAATGAAAACAAAAAGACAAACAAAAATAAAATGAAAGGGACAAACAAAAAGAAAATGAAAGGGACAAACAAAAAGAAAAAATGAAAAATGGGACAAACAAAAAGAAAACAAAAATGAAAGGGACAAACAAAAAGAAAATGAATGGGACAAACCAAAAAGAAAATGAATGGGGAAAAATGAATGGGACAAAAAAGAAAATGAATGGGAAACAAAAAGAAAATGAAAGGGACAAACAAAAAGAAAGGGACAAACAAAAAGAAAATGAAAGGGACAAACCAAAAAGAAAAAAAAAATGAATGGACAAACCAAAAAAAATGAATGGGACAAACAAAAAGAAAATGAATGGGACAAACAAAAAGAAAAAAGAAAATGAATGGGACAACAAAAAAGACAAACAAAAAGACAAACAAAAAAAATGAATGAGACAAACAAAAAGGGACAAAAAGAAAATGAAAACCAAAAAGAAAATGAAAATGGACAAATAAAAAGAAAATAAGGGTAAAAACAAAAAGAAAATGAATGGGAAAAAAAAAGACAAACAAAAATAAAATGAATGAAAAATGGGACAAACAAAAATAAAAAAGAAAATGAAAGGGACAAACAAAAATGGAAAAAATGGGACAAACAAAAGAAAATGGGACAAACAAAAAGAAAAAAGAAAATGAAAGGGACAAACAAAAAGAAAATGAAAGGGACAAAAAGAAAATGAATGGGACAAACAAAAAGAAAATGAATGGGACAAAAAGAAAATGAAAATGGGGAAACAAAAAGAAAATGAATGGGACAAACAAAAAGAAAATGAAAGGGACAAACAAAAAGAAAATGAAAGGGACAAACAAAAAGAAAATGAAAGGGACAAACAAAAAGAAAATGAATGGGACAAACAAAGGGGACAAACAAAAAGAAAATGAATGGGACAAACAAAAAGAAAATGAAAGGGACAAACAAAAAGAAAATGAATGGGACAAACCAAAAAGAAAATGAATGGGACAACCAAAAAGAAAATGAAATGGGACAACCAAAAAGAAAATGAAAGGGACAAACAAAAAGAAAATGAATGGGACAAACAAAAAGAAAATGAATGGGACAAACAAAAAGAAAATGAAAATGAACGGGACAACCAAAAAGAAAATGAATGGGACAAACAAAAAGAAAATGGAAAAAGAATGGGACAACCAAAAAGAAAATGAAAGGGACAAACAAAAAGAAAATGAATGGGACAAACAAAAAGAAAATGAATGGGACAAACAAAAAGAAAAAAAGAAAATGAAAAAAACAAAAATGGGACAAACAAAAAGAAAATGAAAGGGACAAACAAAAAGAAAATGAAAGGGACAACAAAAAGAAAATGAAAGGGACAACAAAAAGAAAAATAAAAGAATGAAAATGAATGGGACAAACAAAAAGAAAATGAATGGGACAAACAAAAAGAAAATGAATGGAAAAATGAATGGGACAAACAAAAAGACAAACAAAAATAAAATGAATGAAAATGAAAGGGACAAACAAAAAGAAAATGAAAGGGACAAACAAAAAGAAAATGAATGGGACAAACAAAAAAAAAATAGAAAATGAAAGGGACAAACAAAAAGAAAATGAAAGGACAAACAAAAAGAAAATGAATGGGACAAACAAAAAGAAAATGAAAAATGAAAGGGACAAACAAAAAGAAAATGAATGGGACAAACAAAAAGAAAAAATGAATACAAACAAAAAGAAAATGAATGGGACAACCAAAAAGAAAATGAATGGGACAAACAAAAAGAAAATGAATGGGACAACAAAAAGAAAATGAAAGGGACAACAAAAAGAAAATGAAAGGGACAACAAAAGAAAAAATGGAATGAAAGGACAACAAAAAGAAAATAATGAAAAGAAAATGAAAGACAAACAAAAGAAAATGAATGGGACAACCAAAAAGAAAGAAAATGAATGGGACAAACAAAAAAGAAAATGAATGGGACAAACAAAAAGAAAATGAATGGGACAACAAAAAGAAAATGAATGGGACAACAAAAAGAAAATGAATGGAAAAATGAATGGGACAAACAAAAAGAAAATGAAAGGGACAAACAAAAATAAAATGAATGGGACAAACAAAAGAAAAAAGAAAATGAATGGACAAACAAAAAGAAAATGAATGGGACAAACAAAAAAAGAAAATGAATGGGACAAACAAAAAGAAAATGAATGGGACAAACAAAAAGAAAATGAAAGGGACAAACAAAAAGAAAATGAATGGACAAAAAGAAAATGAAATGGGACAAACAAAAAGAAAATGAATGGAAAAATGAATGGGACAAACAAAAAGAAAATGAATGGGACAAACAAAAAGAAAATGAATGGAAAAATGAATGGGACAAACAAAAAGAAAATGAAAGGGACAAACAAAAAGAAAATGAAAGGGACAAACAAAAAGAAAATGAATGGGACAAACAAAAAGAAAATGAATGGGACAAACAAAAAGAAAATGAAAGGGACAAACAAAAAGAAAATGAAAGGGACAAACAAAAAGAAAATGAAAGGGACAAACAAAAAGAAAATGAAAGGGACAAACAAAAAGAAAATGAATGGGACAAACAAAAAGAAAATGAAAGGGACAAACAAAAAGAAAATGAATGGGACAAACAAAAAGAAAATGAAAGGGACAAACAAAAAGAAAATGAAAGGGACAAACAAAAAGAAAATGAAAGGGACAAACAAAAAGAAAATGAATGGGACAACCAAAAAGAAAATGAAAGGGACAAACAAAAAGAAAATGAAAGGGACAAACAAAAAGAAAATGAATGGAAAAATGAATGGGACAAACAAAAAGAAAATGAATGGGACAAACAAAAAGAAAATGAATGGGACAAACAAAAAGAAAATGAATGGGACAAACAAAAAGAAAATGAAAGGGACAACAAAAAGAAAATGAAAGGGACAAACAAAAAGAAAATGAATGGGACAACAAAAAGAAAAAAAAAAATGAAAGGGACAACCAAAAAGAAAATGAATGGAAAAATGGGACAAACAAAAAGAAAATGAAAGGGACAAACAAAAAGAAAATGAATGGGACAAACAAAAAGAAAATGAAAGGGACAAACAAAAAGAAAATGAAAATAATGAAAAACAAAAAGAAAATGGGACAAACAAAAAGAAAATGAATGGGACAAACAAAAAGAAAATGAATGGGACAAACAAAAAGAAAATGAAAGGGACAAACAAAAAGAAAATGAAAGGGACAAACAAAAAGAAAATGAAAGGGACAAACAAAAAGAAAATGAATGGAAAAATGAATGGGACAAACAAAAAGAAAATGAAAGGGACAAACAAAAAGAAAATGAATGGGACAAACAAAAAGAAAATGAATGGGACAAACAAAAAGAAAATGAAAGGGACAAACAAAAAGAAAATGAATGGGACAAACAAAAAGAAAATGAAAGGGACAACAAAAAGAAAATGAAAGGGACAACAAAAAGAAAATGAATGGACAAACAAAAAGAAAATGAAAGGGACAACAAAAAGAAAATGAAAGACAACAAAAAGAAAATGAATGGGACAAACAAAAAGAAAAAATGGAAAAATGAATGGGACAAACAAAAAGAAAATGAAAGGGACAACCAAAAAGAAAATGAAAGGGACAACAAAAAGAAAATGAATGGGACAAACAAAAAGAAAATGAATGGGACAAACAAAAAGAAAATGAATGGGACAAACAAAAAGAAAATGAATGGAAAAATGAATGGGACAAACAAAAAGAAAATGAATGGGACAAACAAAAAGAAAATGAATGGGACAACCAAAAAGAAAATGAATGGGACAAACAAAAAGAAAATGAATGGGACAACCAAAAAGAAAATGAATGGGACAAACAAAAAGAAAATGAATGGGACAAACAAAAAGAAAATGAAAGGGACAAACAAAAAGAAAATGAAAGGGACAAACAAAAAGAAAATGAATGGGACAACAAAAAGAAAATGAATGGGACAAACAAAAAGAAAATGAAAGGGACAAACAAAAAGAAAATGAAAGGGACAACCAAAAAGAAAATGAAAGGGACAAACAAAAAGAAAATGAAAGGGACAAACAAAAAGAAAATGAATGGGACAAACAAAAAGAAAATGAATGGGACAACAAAAAGAAAATGAATGGGACAACAAAAAGAAAATGAATAAAATGAATGGGACAAACAAAAAGAAAATGAAAGGGACAACAAAAAGAAAATGAATGGGACAAACAAAAAGAAAATGAATGGGACAAACAAAAAGAAAATGAATGGGACAAACAAAAAGAAAATGAAAGGGACAAACAAAAAGAAAATGAATGGGACAAACAAAAAGAAAATGAAAGGGACAAACAAAAAGAAAATGAATGGGACAAACAAAAAGAAAATGAAAGGGACAAACAAAAAGAAAATGAAAGGGACAACCAAAAAGAAAATGAATGGGACAAACAAAAAGAAAATGAAAGGGACAAACAAAAAGAAAATGAATGGGACAACCAAAAAGAAAATGAATGGGACAACCAAAAAGAAAATGAAAGGGACAACCAAAAAGAAAATGAAAGGGACAACCAAAAAGAAAATGAATGGGACAAACAAATGAATGGAAAAATGAATGGGACAAACAAAAAGAAAATGAAAGGGACAACAAAAAGAAAATGAATGGACAAACCAAAAAGAAAATGAATGGGACAACCAAAAAGAATGAATGAATGAAAGGGACAAACAAAAAGAAAATGAATGGGACAAACAAAAAGAAAATGAAAGGGACAAACAAACAAAAAGAAAAGAAAATGAAGGGACAACCAAAAAGAAAATGAATGGGACAAACAAAAAGAAAATGAATGGGACAAACAAAAAGAAAATGAATGGGACAAACAAAAAGAAAATGAATGGGACAACAAAAAGAAAATGAAAGGGACAAACAAAAAGAAAATGAATGGAAAAATGAAAGGGACAAACAAAAAGAAAATGAAGGGACAAACAAAAAGAAAATGAAAATGGGACAAACAAAAAGAAAATGAAATGGGACAAACAAAAAGAAAATGAAAGGGACAAACAAAAAGAAAATGAATGGGACAACCAAAAAGAAAATGAATGGGACAAACAAAAAGAAAATGAATGGGACAAACAAAAAGAAAATGAATGGGACAAACAAAAAGAAAATGAAAATGAAAGGGAGAAAATGAATGGGACAAACAAAAAGAAAATGGGAACAAAAAGAAAATGAAAGGGACAAACAAAAAGAAAATGAATGGGACAAACAAAAAGAAAATGAAAGGGACAAACAAAAGAAAAAAGAAAATGAATGGGACAACAAAAAGAAAATGAATGGGACAACCAAAAAGAAAATGAATGGGACAAACAAAAGAAAATGAAAGGGACAACACAAAAAGAAAATGAAAGGGACAAACAAAAAGAAAATGAATGGGACAACCAAAAAGAAAATGAATGGGACAAACCAAAAAGAAAATGAATGGGACAACCAAAAAGAAAATGAAAGGGACAAACAAAAAGAAAATGAATGGGACAACAAAAAAAAATGAAAGGGACAAACAAAAAGAAAATGAAAGGGACAAACAAAAAGAAAATGAAAATGAAGGGACAAACAAAAAGAAAATGAAAGGGACAAACAAAAAGAAAATGAAAGGGACAAACAAAAAGAAAATGAATGGGACAACAAAAAGAAAATGAATGGGACAACCAAAAAGAAAATGAATGGGACAACCAAAAAGAAAATGAATGGGACAAACAAAAAGAAAATGAATGGGACAACAAAAAGAAAATGAATGGGACAACCAAAAAGAAAATGAATGGAAAAATGAATGGGACAAACAAAAAGAAAATGAAAGGGACAACAAAAAGAAAATGAATGGGACAACCAAAAAGAAAATGAATGGGACAACAAAAAGAAAATGAATGGGACAACCAAAAAGAAAATGAATGGGACAACAAAAAGAAAATGAATGGGACAAACAAAAAGAAAATGAATGGGACAAACAAAAAGAAAATGAATGGGACAACCAAAAAGAAAATGAATGGGACAACCAAAAAGAAAATGGGACAAACAAAAAGAAAATGGGACAACCAAAAAAAAGAAAATGAATGAAAGGGACAACCAAAAAGAAAATGAATGGGACAAACAAAAAGAAAATGAAAGGGACAACCAAAAAGAAAATGAAAGGGACAAACAAAAAGAAAATGAATGGGAAAAGAAAATGAAAGGGACAAACAAAAAGAAAATGAAAGGGACAAACAAAAAGAAAATGAAAATGAAGGGACAAACCAAAAAGAAAATGAATGGGACAAACAAAAAGAAAATGAAAGGGACAAACAAAAAGAAAATGAAAGGGACAAACAAAAGAAAATGAATGGACAAACAAAAAGAAAATGAATGGGACAACCAAAAAGAAAATGAATGGGACAAAAAAAAGAAAATGAATGGGACAACCAAAAAGAAAAAATGAAAAAAAGAAAGGGACAAACAAAAAGAAAATGAATGGGACAAACAAAAAGAAAATGAATGGGACAAACCAAAAAGAAAATGAATGGACAACCAAAAAGAAAATGAATGGGACAAACAAAAAGAAAATGAATGGGACAAACAAAAAGAAAATGAAAGGGACAAACAATGAAAGGGACAAACAAAAAGAAAATGAATGGGACAAACAAAAAGAAAATGAATGGGACAAACAAAAAGAAAATGAATGGGACAAACAAAAAGAAAATGAAAGGGACAAACAAAAAGAAAATGAATGGGACAAACAAAAAGAAAATGAAAGGGACAAACAAAAAGAAAATGAATGGAAAAATGAATGGGACAAACAAAAAGAAAATGAATGGGACAACCAAAAAGAAAATGAATGGGACAACCAAAAAGAAAATGAAAGGGACAACCAAAAAGAAAATGAAAGGGACAAACAAAAAGAAAATGGGACAAACAAAAAGAAAATGAAAGGGACAAACAAAAAGAAAAAATGGGACAAACAAAAAGAAAATGAATGGGACAAACAAAAAGAAAATGAAAGAAAAATGGGAATGAAACCAAAAAGAAAATGAATGGGACAACAAAAAGAAAATGAATGGGACAAACAAAAAGAAAATGAATGGGACAAACAAAAAGAAAATGAATGGACAAACAAAAAGAAAATGAATGGACAAACAAAAAGAAAATGAATGGACAAACAAAAAGAAAATGAATGGGACAAACAAAAAGAAAATGAATGAGACAAACAAAAAGAAAATGAATGGGACAAACAAAAAGAAAATGAATGGGACAAACAAAAAGAAAATGAATGGGACAAACAAAAAGAAAATGAAAAGGACAAACAAAAAGGACAAATTAAAAGAATAAACAAAAAGGACAAAAGAAAAGAAAAAAACAAACAAAAATGTAAAAAACAAACATGAAGGGATGTGAATGAGCAAACAAAAACAAACAAAATCAGCCAAAATGCAAGGATGAATGAACGAGCAAATGAATCAGGAGCGAAGAAACAAGGATGAAATAATGAATGAAAGCGTGTGAAATAACTAACGGAAGCACAAAAGAACAAGCAAAGGCACAAAACACAAGAACGAGTGTGAGGAAGAGGCAGTGACCGAGTGCGTCGTGTAGTGAACAGTTCGGTCTGAGACGCGCGACTGTCGTGTTAAACTCGCGCTCACCTGCGTGGCCATCTTGCCGTAGTCGACCCAGCGAAGGGTCGCGAAGTTTGTGGACTCGGCGCAGTTGAAGCCGTGGTTGAATCCGGCGTGATATCCGTACGGGAACGTGATCATGAACTCGCCCTCCTCCTGCGTGATCTACGAGAGAAAGAAAACAACGGCAAAATCATCACAACGATGCTGATTATGAAAAAAAAATATATAAAATAAATACAATGGGAGAATTAGATTCTTACGCCGATGTTGAAGAACTAAAAAAAAAGTACAGCGATTAAACAATTAAACAATTGAACAATTAAAAACATTACGCGAACAAATTGATAAACAAAAATGAAACAAAAAGGAACAAACAAATTACTACTTTTATTAGCTATTTATTTGATGAATAATTAAAAATAAAAAGTCAAATGAAATTCAAATTAATAATTTTAAATTAAACTGATTTAAAAAAGAACTACGTTTATTATTACAATTTGTTTAATAAATCAAATGATTAAAAAAACTAAAATAATGAAATAAACTTTTCAGTTAAATTTAATTTAATAAAAAAGTGAGGTATTAACTGTAAAAAATTGCAATTTTAATCGCGAAAAATATATAAAATAATACATACACAAAAAAACAAGATAAACTAAAATAAATTAAACAACCTATTTCTTTTGTTTATTTTGTCGTTTTAATTTTTTATTAATAGATGAATTATTAAAAAAAATTAAGTCATTTTTTTTTTTTTAAACATGACAAAGAATTATGAATGTAAAAGAAACAACTATAAACAAATTAAAGAAAACTGACAAATTAACTAAAAAATAACACTTTTATTATGTTTAATTTTAAAATTAAAAAAGCAAGAGAGAATAATGAACGTGAAAGAACAAAATTAAGGAATTAATGAAAAATGATGAACAAATTAAAGAACAAATGCATAAAAAAGTATAATACATATAAAATAATAACATTTAATTAACATAAATATTCAGGTATTCTGGTGTAAACTCATTACATTTTTTAAACAAATATTATATATGTATTTATAAAAGCACAAATGTCTTTGTGAACAACTGGAGTTTGAATGTCAATATCTGCAGCACTTTCTTATGAATTCTGCACATGTGCTAATAATCATAAAGCTCTAGGCTCATCCTCACGGGACGCACGTGTCTCTGAAGATGGAAAGCGCTGGAAATTAATTATTTCCCGGCTATTGCTCCGTTACCCCACATATTATTAATTTCATCCAGTAATCTGAGCGAAGGCAACATTTAAAGGACTCGGCGAACTGTACTTTGATGAAAGAGCCAATAACTGCTGAATTAAGCTGCAAATGACACTTCAGAGGGAGAAAAAGCTGTCGTGGGAAAATCAGCCGAGACCGAGAAACACGCCGGCTTCCAGCGCTAATATCTGTAGCCATTAGCGGCTGATGGGAGAAGAAATTTGCTGTGAGAAATCTTCAGCCTCTCGTCTCGTTTTCTACCTCCATTCATCGTTTCCTTCAGACCTCGGGCTCCTCGGCCAAACGAAACGCTGGAAAGATATTTTCAGACGCTACGAGCGCAATTAAGGTGGCAGCGCAGAGCACGGAGGAGAGTTAGCCAGCCTTAGCTAATGAAAATATTTTCATTTCACTCAGTTTCCTAGCTTTGCGATCGGTGGAGTCACGCTTCAGCGTCACGCTGGCATCCATTAGAAAGAAAGTCAGATTCATTAATGCCGTATTTCACTGCTACATGTCTGGTGTTTTTGTAGAATTAGTCCTTGGCGTTTGTACATTTAATGAAATTAGATTAATTTCACGCCTGTAGGGACGGCGATATTGTGTTATAGAGTGACGATTACAGCTCAGACAAACATAAATAAAAATTAAATTAAATAAATACAGTTAAAATGCAATAAAAAATAATAAAACATTGTTTAAAGTAAAAACTATTTATAATAAATAATTACTAAATGCCCCAAAAAATATTGTAAAAATATTTTAAATATTTTTTGCAGTATCTGCACAGATGTGAACAAACAAAAAATGTCAACGTATGAATAAGCACCAAACAAATAACATGATAAAATACTACAAAATATAAACAAATTAATTTTCATTTGAATTGAAAGGAAAGTAAACTAAATTAATCAAATTAACTTCTAAATTAAATGTAATTTTCATTAAAAAATAACTATGTATTACGGTGTACATTTGCATTACAATAAAAAATCTGATTGCAAAATGTTTAATAAATACACAAGTGACTTGGTGAATAACGCATTTGAATTGTAAAAGTATATAAAAGTATGTGGTAACTAGGAATTACACAAGCTTCAGTCTGCAACGATTGTATCGTAAAAAGCGCTATACAAATAATATGGAATTAAATCTGATATTATGTAAATATATACATCTAAATAAATAAATAAATTCACGCATGTACAAAATATTTAATACAAATGAAAATGACTTGGCAAGTAACTAGCATTTGTAGTTTGCATTAATGTATTGTAAATAAAATAAATTAAAAACATTTAAAATAAATGAAAAATATTAATTTAAAATAAAATCTAAACCTAAATGCATATTAATATATTTACTTAAGATTTAAAAGTTTTTCCACCAAATATTACTGCAAAGTTACAGAAAATAATAGAACCAAAAACAGGACTTAAGTCTCAAAAAAAACAGAAAAAAACTGATGTGACCTGCAAAAACAACAACAACAACAACCTTGAAATCCCTTAAAGTCAGCATGAAATATTTCACTTCCATAATAAGTGTGTATTAGCGTGTATCAGGTTATGGTACTTTAAAGAATACCAAAGTATAGCATCCTAGAAATATCCTATATGTTGGTATTATGTTTCGTACGGTCTTAACTGTCACCATAATGACGGAGCGGATAAGATTTAATGCATGATTCCTGGGTCTCTCCTCACACTCTCGCCGATTGTTCGCTAGCAGGGGTTTGAGCTACAGCGCTAATAACGTCCCCAGACACACGGAGAGAGACAGACAGACAGGAGACCTGCTGAGATCAACACTTCAGCGTCTCCCTCTCCGTTTCATCTCACTGCAGCTCCACCGAGTGTCACATCGACTCAAAAGTGACAATAACATCCGTCGCATGGAGCAGCGGAAGCCAAAATCAGGATTGCAAGGCGTAGCGTATAGCAGCGCTGAACTTTATCTAGCCTCATTACAGAGATTTATATCCGGTTTAATCTCTCTGCGAGGGTCTTGGGCTCCTAACAATGGGAATTATCTGAGGAGAAGACTAATTTGCGCGAACGGAAATGGGCAATTGAAATATAATCTGTGGCGCGGATGCTAGCAGGGGTCCGTGGTTGGCGTATAAAGCACGTTTGTTGTGCAAATACACATCAAATTATGTGTGTAGGGTCACAGTGCTTAGTTTACCACCCTTGTCATCTTTGAATGCGAAGCTAAGCGCTAATGCAACATTTTCTGCCCGCAGGCGGCCTATGACATTAACGCTGCAGCCTAGATTAGCATTAGCATGCAAAGCGTGTCTTCAGAGACTCCCAGAACTGTGTGAAATAGCTGAGTGACTAAGCTAAGCGATCTAAAAAAAGCATTTTCTTTAAGAAAAACTGTGTTCATGAAAACGCGTGCGCTGTTAAGCAAGGCTAACATGCGCAACACACGTTTTAATTTTAAACGATGATTTTTATTAACGAAAACGCGTGCGCTGTTAAGCACACAAACACTCACAAAATATCAAGGCTAACATGCGCAACACACGTTTTAATTTTAAACGATGATTTTTATTAACGAAAACTGCACACAAACACTCACAAAATATCTAAAGTGTGTTTGTGTGCCGCTAACATTTGTGTAAATTGTTCGAATGAAAATAGTCGCAACGAGTTTCATTAATAAGCCAATGAGAGAAGCTAGTAAAATTAGCTGTGTTAGCTTGTTTATTAATGAAACGTGAGCACAATGTTTGTGTAAATTGTTCGTTAAAAACCATTTCGAATGAAAATAGTCGCAACAATTTCCACATAAAAAAACAGCTTTGTTTCATTAAAGCTAACATAATTAGCTTTATTAGCTTCTTTTACTGGCGTATTAATGAAACAAGCTAAGTGTTGGCATAAACCCATTCTAATGAAAAACGCTGCAACAATTTATAAAATAAATCACTTAGCTTGTGTTTCATTAACAAGCCAATGAGAGAAGCTAATAAAATGAGCATTATTAACTTATTTTACTGGTGTATTACTTAAACGAGCAGAACGTTTGTGTAAACTGTCTGTTAAAGAAATTAAACATTCTAATTAATATTGTCGCATTTACTTGAATAAACTAGCATTAGCATTTTCTGAACACTGTGGCCAACATGAATTAACATTCAACGTGTGTTTTCAGACATTCACAAACTGTGTGAATTAGCCACGCGTGTTGATACACACTGATATTGTTTTTAACCTTACGTTCGTTAAAATACATAGAAGCATTTCCACGGGTAAAAATCAGACTGAAAGGTTGTTTATAATTGCAAGTTACATTACTTACAATTTACATTATTTAAGAATTATTTTAACATTTTTAAATATTTTAATATATTTTTTCTAAATTTATTTTAACTAAAATGTTATTATATATTAAATATATATTATATATTAAATATTAAATATTTTAAACTACATTTAATTAACTTAAAATATGTAACAGAATTATATTATACAAATATATAATTTTTTTAATTACTACAATTTAGTGAAAAATGTATATGAAATTTATTGAAAATTTTATATGAAATTTAGTGAAAATTTTAATTATTTAAGAATTATTTGTAACATTTTTAATCCTTTTTAAATTTAAATGTATTAATATAAAATTTAGTCAAAATTAAAACTAATTATTATTTTAACATTATTTAATATTTCAATATTTTTTTTAACCAAAATGTATAAATGAAATCAGGCCAAAAATTGTATTATTTAAATATGAATAAAATTCATAAAATATATTATTTTAAATTATTTAAATTGAATAAAAATGTAAATGATTTAAAAAAAAAAAATTATATCTTAATTTTTTTTATTTAAATATAAAAAATTGTATTTATTACAAATTGATAAAAATGTATATATATATATATTTTAATTTAAATATTAGTTTTAAATTATATAAATGTAACATAAATTAAATAAACACTATAACATTCTTTAGTTTCATTTTAAGTTACTGAAATCGAATATGTAAAGTATTCATAGATGGCAAACGTAAGAATAGTTTTACAAACAATTATCGTTATTACGAAGTCAGTGAAAGAAACTATTTTTTTTTAATTACCATCTTTTACTAGCATTTTAATAAAAGATGAGCAGAACAAAATTTCGAAACAAACTAAATTTATTTAACGATTATTAATATTATCATTACATTTTACAAATACTTAAAATTCTAAAAATAATTTGTTAAACATGAACAGTACAACAATGTAAAGCTATGTGCCTTAGTGATTATAAATTAATAGACTGAAGTTATGTAAATTTGTTGATAAAAAAAAAGTTTTTAACGATTTTACGAACAATTTACACAGAACTTCACTTGCACTTGTTGGTTTAATCTGCATTTTGCTGACCTGGGCTTCAGCTCACTGATATAATCACATCCGACACACGTGTAAATGATATCTGATCCTCTCAGACAGCCCACCTGATCTTATGCTGATCTTTTATGGCTTTTATAGATTCGCTCTTTGAGTCTCAGTCAATATAAATCGCACTGTTGGGTTGCTATGGATGCGCTGATCTCTATAAGTCCCACCAGATACCATTACTATGGCAACATCACAACACACACCACCTTATATAAACTGGACTATATCTAGATCATAACTGAATCAAACTCGAAGACATGAAGATCGCATGATGTTTCTGCGTAAGTTTTATATAAAAATATATAGGAAAAAATATTGCATATAAATGGCATTTTAATGACTTTTGTAAAAAAAAAAAAAAAAAAAAAATGCATTAGTTCATTAGAGTTATTGCTAAATTATGATTTTATCAAAATGTTAATCACAGAGGTTAACAGTTAAAATTATTGTTATTTTTTTTATTAAAATCTTTATTTAATTAGTTTCATGCAGGAAAAATTATTACATATAAACTGTCTTTTGTAAAAAAAAAAAAGCATTAGTTCATTAGAGTTATTGCTAAATTATGATTTTATCCAAATGTTAATCATAGAGGTTAACAATTAACAATAAATATTTTTTTTAATTAAAATCTTTGTTTAATTAGTTTCATGTTATGTGATAATCTGTATAATAATACATTATAATTAAATTAATAACAACAAATTGTAAATTAAATCAATGTTATATCAGTAATATTTAATTTTATTCAAAAATAATAAATACATAATAAATTATTAAAAGCTATTTTTTATGTATTACATTAATAATAAATTGTAAATATATTAAATACATATTTCTGTTGTTGTTATTATCATAATTTCAGTAATACAGTACTGTATTTACAAATAATACTACTAACGGTAACAATGTAAAAAAAAAAAAAAATTGCTGTACTGATACGTTTTTGATTTTTAGCTAATTATTATTACACTTTTAATGCATTTAATGTATTGCATATTGTCACAAAACACAGCAAATTGCTTAAATATTTCACACTATTTGTGAAATTTACAAATTTCACAAATAACTATTTCACAAATAACTATTTGTGAACTATTTCACAAACTATTGTGATTTTGTGAACCACTATGATTAACATTTGCATTGAGAAAATCATTGTCAGTTTATTCCAGTCATCACAGCCCTATTCTCTGAATGAACATTTGCTCCAGGAGGTGATGTGATGAGTGAATAACTCACTCGGTCGAAGGGGATGCTGTATTTCTTCAGGATGGATGGAGAAAGGAGGGTCATCTTGTGACGGAGAAACGCGTCGCAGCCCTGAGAACTTCCTGGGAAAAACCCTGCAGAAGAACACAACCAGGAAAAAGAGAGAGAATGAGAAACGCCCTGAAATAAACCGAGCGATGATCTTCAGAGGACAAACACTGTGGGTGTAAATATTATAATAATGACAACAACTATGTCATTCACTGTTATTAACTTCTATTATGATAATAACAACTCATTCTAATTCACAATAACATTACATTCAAATAACAATCACACTCATTATGTATATACAACATTCCTTATATTTTTACACTGTATATTATTTTTATATGATATTTATTCATTTATGTAATTTTTATTGGCAGTAACAACAATCTTTATTAGTACATTATTTATGTGATGTTATATACACACATTTCACTTCCACATTTTTACATACACATTACACTGAAACATACAACAACATGAACAATATAATAACATTTGTTTTATCCATACAATACACACAACACACACACACACACACACACACACACACATACAACACACACACACACACACACACATATATACACACACACACACACACACACACACACACACACACACATACACACAACATTACACACACACACACACACTACACACTACACACACACACACACACACACACACACACACACACACACACACACACACACACACACACACACACACACACACACACACACACACACACTCATTATTATATCATCATCATCATCATTATTATTAAATTCAAAATAAAAGCATTCATATATTTTGAAGATTGCATGATGTTCCTTTTATATACAGATAAAATATATATTTTTATAGATAATTAAATTCCTTGCAAATAAAATTATTTGAAATGTATTCCACAAAACTACAATAATAATAATAACAACAATAATAATAAATATCAATATATTTGAGGATTTCATCATATTTAATATTTGAGTTTCATATTACTATTGTGAACTTGAAATAAGCATAATAATAATTACTATAATTATTATTGTTGTGGTTACATACTAATAAAATGTCGAAAATTGATGATTTAATCCAATATTACATTTCCAATGTCTGTTATATTGAAGCCTATTACATCATTAGCAACATGATAACGCAAAACTATTGGCGTTTGATGAATGTTAGCGGTTAGCATGTCATCCATGTAGTCAGTACAGAGCATGGCTTTAGCACAGAGTCGGTGTAAAGCCATTATCTGTGGAGATTCAGAAGCAAGCGCTTATTACGCGCATAACGTATAATCACCGGTTTTGAGGTTACGGGTAAAAGCTGCGCACGTCAGACGCTCCGGTGCGCCGCGGGTCAACACATCAGCCGCGCGCTGAATCATGCTGAAAGCCTTTAATTATTATAATCGTCTCCTCATTCCTGCCCACAGACGACAATAAAGGTCATAACGACACAACCGAAACGTCTGATAAACGCCACAACAGCGCAAATATGCCGTTTCAGAGCGTGTGATTCATACGCAGCCTCTATCATTAGTGACAATACACTTAAGTGGCATTACCGGCTTAAATATGGCAGATTTTCAGTCATTTTCACTTAGCGGAGAACTTTTGCCTCAGTAACTTCATGGTTTGATCATTCATCGGCCGTTTCTCTTGGTTTAGCGTGCTTTGTTGACAAGTTCGGACTAAAACAAGTGAAGTTCCTTCGCTAACGGCGAATGTGTGTACACAGAAATCAGGATTCATCCACATCAAGCTACAACTTAAATTTACAAAAAAAATTAATATATGAAATGATCAAATGTCACACATATATATATAAATTTATAAATGCAACACTTTTGTTTTTGCCCCCATTTTTCATGAGCTCAACTCAAAGATCAAAGACTTTTTCTATGTACACAAAATACCTATTTCTCTCAAATATTGTTCACAAATCTGTCTAAATCTGTGTTAGTGAGCACTTCTCCTTTGCCGAGATAATCCATCCATCCATATATTACATACTTACTTACTTTTTAGTCATTTAGCATTTTTATATATATATATAAGCATTTAAATAAAACATTGTAATACTTAATAATTCAATTAAAAATATTTATATAATTTTTTTTATTTAATAAAAATACTTTTAAATCTCGCAGACTCCTAAAAACATGAGCCAAAACGGTTCATATACAAAATATCTATATATAGCCCTATATATCAATAAAAGTCTTATTTCAGAGTAACAAAATTAAGTGCATTATAGCTTGATGACAGTAAAATACAACATTAATCATCACAATCAAAGGATGAAAAACAAACAAAACAAAAAAAACTCCAAACAAGGGCGGAAAAAGACGAGTTGTAGTGTTAAAACTGTTGTTGTTTCTATATACATCTGTTCTGTGTAACGTCTCAGCGCTGATCACTGAAAACCTGGCGCCGTGTCGAGTGTTCGTTCGTTTAAAGCAGGGTGTTTGTTTAAGTGGGACAGGAGTTTGTCTATATGGGTTATGGTTGTGTTTTGAAGTACAGCAGCCTCAGATCTCAGAGATGCACAAACATCTTCACATCTCATAATCCACACAACCACAGGCAGACGCCAGGGCTTTCCTAGACAGCGCCGCAAACTTTCGGGAGGTGCGGAGAGGATTTTCTGCCAGCACCTCTGTCTCGCACCTCACTCAGGATTACGCCGATGTTTCATCTGTGTAATCTGGGGCAGGAAAAGACCCGAGGAACAGGATTTTCCCTGTTTCAGACAGTAATTAACTTCTGCCGTTATTTACTCGTATGACCTTCTTCCTACAGTAAAACATCAACTGAGAAACTTCGCAGGATATTCCTCACACAGATTTATCCTACGACTTCCAGAAGACGTGAAATACAGCATACAGCTTTTATGCACTACTGTTATGGTGCTTTTTAGCCAGTTTTAACCAAAAGGGCATATATCTTAAAAAATGGAAGAAACAATGTTAATATCAAAATATATACAACTAATATAAACATATATAGACAATAAATAAAAGTAAACTATAAAAAAAATATTTATGCATGTATGCATATACATACAGAGAGAGAGCGATTTATATAGATATCTACATATTTTATATAAATATTTTTATTTTATATAAATAAATACATAGGATATTATTATATGATAGATATACAGACAGACAGACATATAGATAATTTTGTTTGTACTTATAAGCAAATGTATAGCCTGAATGCACTGTAAGTCGCTTTGGATAAAAGTGTCTGCTAAATGCGTAAATGTAAATATTATGTACTGTTAAAACACATTATATCATAATAGTATATAATAATATATATTTATTTATTTTATAGTATATGCTTTTGTTATTGTTTATATAAAAATATTATTTATATAATTAAAATATTTTTATAAACATTTAATTTATTTTTTAAATTCACATTATATATATATATATATATATATATATATATATATATACATACATACATACATACATACACACACACACACATATATTTCTTTCTTTTTTTTTAACCAAAGAAAAAAACTTTGGAACAAAACGAGAACAAGTTTCCAAAATGTCTGTTTTTAGTCCTTTTCCTTTAAGGCTTTTATATGAAAATGACCTCTGTTTTGATCGCCTAACCTACCACGCTCTATTTCTGCATGGAGACACGCTAACGAACGGATGTGAGGTCTTACCTTGCGCCAGCCGCTCCAACCTCTTGCCGTGCTCGGGAGGAATGGCATACCTGCGGTGAGGAGGAAAAAAACGAGATCAATTAACAGGATCAATGGAAAAGGACAAGAGGGAAAGACACTGGAGGGACGCGCAGCGAGATGCTTCATTGAGAATCGCTGTCTGATCATCACACAGCCCTCGAAATCAAACACACAGAGAACATTTCACCCCTATTTCACATTCACCAGTCACACGCTAGTTTAAAGACAAAGTACTCAAACGTCACCGAGACAAAGCCTGAAAAATTACTGCGCGAGAGCCAATTTATTTCGGCTAATCGGCTCAAACACGCGCAATGCTAATACAGATTGTGCTGTGCTGCTTAATTTGAAATGATTTCGCTGGAGAAGGAAACAGCACAATATCTTCTAAAGGTTCAATTCGCTTCACGTTGTTATTGACATTGTCTGTATTAGCCTAATTATTTCCTCAAGTTTCCGGAGAGCAGAAACCCTCCCGAGGCCTCGAACGCAAATGTAAATCCGGTGCATCACCCTCCCTTGGGCTCCAGCTCCAAATCACACATTCACAATGAGGGGAACATGGCTTTGGGGGGGGGGGGGGGGTTGAGTGGCGTCACACTGCCCTCTATTGGCAGCAGGAGGTAAAACGGGGTTTTATGGGCGAGTGGCACTTTCTAGTTAAACACAGGCCAATTTCACAGCAGTGGTTTTCTCTACACAAGCGCAGGATCGTCTGAAAGTCAACTGAATACCAAGTGGAGGGATTAAAGAGTTGCATTTGTATGCAGCTGATGGTGTGTACAAGAAGAGGTTTGTTTTATTTTACAATGAGTTGTGGCTTCTACTAAAAGATTATAGAAGAAAAAGTACAAGAATTATGGCAGGGAAAAAAAGAGGGATGGGAACTGAAAGAGCTTGACATGGCTATGCACAAACTAAACGGGAACAAGTACAGGATGGAAATATGAAAGAGATGGAAACTTGGATGCAAAGAAAGCTGCTAGTTAACACTCTGTGATTCCAATACTCATATAATTATGGAATTAGCAGCAGAGCAATATCATAATTCACCATGTCTAAAATAAACTCTGTTCCTCCTTAACTAGATGACCCTGGACTCAAAGTTTTGGTGCATATTTTAGAAACAGTGCCATTGGGTTGGCACCTACATGTAGAAATTACTCTACTAGTGGCAACCATTCACAAAGTACTCGTTCTTGCATTCAAAAAAATGTAAGACCAAATCTGAGCACAATTTGCACGCACTTTCATACAGTGTCTTAAAATGGCGCAGGACACTACAAAACTTTGATGCCACTAATTAGCCTCTACCTGCAACAAACATGAATGCTAATCAATTCCCACAATGACATGCATTTGTTGCATGTATTGGGAACGGCTCTGAAACACCAAAGACAGAGCCAGGGGGAAATCGAACGGCTGGCCGCAAGCACCCCAACTCTAAGGACACTGGCGGTAGTAGATTAAATTTGGTGTTTGAGGTGCCACCACAAATCAATAATAATTAGATGGCTCTTTCTCTCCTTTTCTTGCAGATAAAAGCTGGATCTGATGGGCGGCTGTAATTAGGGTACGAATGCTTCCTGCCAGCAGGAGTATCCTTACACCCCACTAACCCCACCAGATCAAGGTGACAGTAACTCTATCTGGCAACCAAAAGTTGCTTTATTCGATCTGGAACTGTCTGGGGAGGAAGGCAAATACTGACGAAAATCACACTGGGGGCACCAGAAATCAAGGTAAATCTGAGGAGCTTGACATGGTATGACTGTAAACGCCCACTTGAAGGAAACCCTCCAGTTTCTTCAGGTTCCTCTAGTACCACCGGAATGACGAAATGAACACAAAGCGCCTACTAAACACCGTTTGAGATTTTGATACAAGGGTACTTAGGTGCCTGGGCATATGTAAGGGACGCATCCCATTTACTGTGTTTACGGCCCATGAAACAATTCCGTACTTCACTTCCCAGATGCAATATCTCTCTAATCCCACAGCGGCAGCACAAAACCCCTACCTGCCAAACGGTGTCAACGCCACCGGCAGCATTACGGTTTTATTTGCCATCATCTTGAAGAGGACAAGAACAAGAAAACAAGCAATAAGAATCAAGCTATCCCCTCAGCTGCAGCACTCCCTCTCTTAGCGCAGCAGCGTGCGCAACACTTTGGGCCACTCCGCAATCTTTAAGAATCTGACACTAGATCTCAGGAGGCGGCGAGAATTATGACTTTGATGGGAGGAGAGTTGGAGGCGAATGAAGTTAATTTCACAGTGGCTGAACAGAGGGTTAGGCAAACAGCTACCACACACACTTTAACATACTGTAATTACCAGAAAAGTAAAACGGATTCAATTTCAAAAGCAGAAGGGGGTGTTTGGGTGGGGAGGACAAACGCATGCATAGTTGCATTAAGCCGAGTTGAAGGGTGAGTAAATTTTCTCCTCTTTCCTTTTTTTTTCTGAACACCAGCCTCGCCGTTCTCCGCTGTGCAGAAAGTTAACTTGAGATAAGGCCTCCGGAGAGCGGGAGAAAGAGAGAATGCTTAGCTAGAGACATCAAGAGCTAACACTTCAGAGAGATATGAGGACACAGAAGAAATGGAGACGGAAAGATACTCAAGAGAGCAAGCAAAACTTACGCAAGGCCTCTTAAAGAATCACAGTTTTGCACCCTTATCCATTTGGACACCTGTGCCTACCAGAGCATGACCCAAAAACATGCTACGACTCTTTCAACATGATTCATGTCAATGCATTCAACTCTACAGAGACAAGCATCAAGCACGAGCATTAAATCTAGCCCTAATGCAACTTTTAAATAAGGGGTTCTTGATGTTAACTCTTGCATTTACTATTCACAGTTTCATGTGGGAAACATCTTCTGAACAGGGAACTAAACATTTTCATTGTTTTTACATTAAGACTGATGTTATGAGGTCTCTTTTGCAACTGGTTATCTGGTCTGGTATTAAAACATTCTTTTTAACATTAGAACTTTGAATTAAATAAAGAATAAAACAATGTTTCTTAAAGAAATAGACGCAATTGTAACATTTTCATTTGTGTAACATTTACATTGGTGTATTTTTGTACTTCTGACTAAATGGTGAGGATAAAAGATTAATGCAAAAAACACCATACAGAGCCTTTTTGGTACAAAAAGCACTAGTCGTTGTCTGTGCACTTTTATGATAGGATCTGGCAAAAGAAAGTTTAATATGAAAAACAATTTGGTTTTATTAAAAAATAATTAGTTTAAAATCTTGAACAAGTGCAAGGGGATTTGTTCGCATTTTCTATCCGCCTATATAATAAATACAATTCAATTTCTGAAATATTTTTAATATCTACTTGTGACCAATGCATTTCAATGACTTTCCCAGTTATTTGTGATTATTGGTTAACACATTTTAAGTGCACTTTGTATAGATTTCTCTCACAATAAATATAATATTTAACACTCAGCATCATTAAAAATATGAATTAATAAAAAAATATTTAACTTAATAAATCTTAGTCCTGGAAAATACTCCACCATTTTGTGGGAACCATGCTGTTTATTGCGAACAATTCCTACTTTCTACTTCCATCACAAAACCTTCCTTTCGTGATGCAACCTATTATGCTTTTCATCTCACGCATGTTTTGAAGCCCCGATGTTGTTCGTTTTATATTTTGACCAGTTTTAAATTAATTTTTCCGAGGCACAAAACACCCTTGATTGACTACTGCTTTCCCGCTTGATTAAAAGACACACAGATGGATGAAAGATCCCTCTGTACGACAGCCCGAGACACTGACAGAACAGCTGCGTCTAATGAAGGGTTTCTTTAAGACAACACAAGCCAAGGGCATCAAGGACTTGTGCACAAGTATGCAAAACACACTTGCATCTTTCTCGAAAGAGGGAAAAAATGAGGGGATACACCAGGGAGAGCGAGGGGGGGGTGTGATCAAAGATAAAAGTCTCACATGTGGAAAAAAGGACACTGAAAGCATGTTTATACGAACTCTTTCAGCACAGGAAAGACACCCAGCCGGATAATTGTGTATTCTGAACCTCAAAATACAGTATTGAAGTCTCTCTCCGCCAGAACGGAGAGGAAAAGTCAAGCTGAACTTCAGGAAAACAAACCAACAGAATACCAAGTCATTTCAACAGCATTTAGATGTGGATCAAATATGCTATGCTTGGTTTTCACATCTTTTAGTCGACTATTGTCAGTTAAAACCTTGATTTCAATGTACATTTATCCCTCTATCTAGTGGCACACATACTTCAGCATTATCTCATTCACATACATCATCCCTGACGATTCTCTGGAGGATTTACTTCACATCCGAGCGCTCTGCTCCATTATAAAGAGCCTGTTGTGCGATTAAATGCGGCAAGAGCGAGATACAGTGAGACAAAGCACACACATGATTCATCTCTCGATGACATCATCCTGTATGTCTACAGCGGACGTGAATAACAACAGCTCCCCCAAGAGGTCAAAAACAGATCTACGTTTAAGGTCCTTCATATTGCACCCATAGCGGGGTTGTACTGTAAAATCAAGCACAAACTCTAGTTTGTGAGACACTTATTGGGCCTAAATGTCAATCAAACTGATGGATCACAATTGTATCTTCACAAAACCCATATATGGCAAGCGTCACGTTATATTTTTGTCAAATACTGTCCAAAATCTGACCATGCTAAATTGAATCCAGAACATGTGTCAAAAAAAATGACCAAGAAACTGCTTTGACTCTTCTGAATTCAATTATATCAAGCCTATACAAAACATTAAAAATGACTTCTTTATATAAAAATATATATAAAACATTATTCGGCTGAAAATAGCACAAAAAAAGCTCTTTCGGTGTTCGGCCAAATAAGCGAAAAAATAATAATATGTTAAAATATGTTCAGTGTTAAGAAAATATTTTGTAATTGTTGTTTTTTAATTGATTCTTTATTTGAAAAGCAAGACAAAAGACTAAAAAGCACATCTTGGCTATTTAATTTATGCAATGGTGAAAAAATGTGAAAAACCATATTCGGTATTCGGCCCAGTGTTTCATTTCGGTGCATCCCTAATTTACAGATACAGAAATATTATAACAAAATATTAACGTAAGGTTTGAACAGCATTTGTGGCATAATATAGTTTACCAAATAAGAAATTGATGCCTAAAATATATTACACAAATATAATTATACGCATATGAATACATACGAAAATAAGACTAATATAATTTTAACTGCGATGCCTTGTTTTATCTGTAATTAATGCAAAATAATTTGTAAACCTCCAGATACTAAAATATTTTAACAAAATTAATGTTTTCATCAGTATTTGTTGCATAATATTGTTTACCACATAAAATTATTCCTAAAACATATTTAAAAATAATACACTACATAAATGTATTGAATGCACATGAAAAGGAAACATAATTAACTATTTAATTTTTAAGTGTGTAACTGTAATATTTTTTTTTTATATTTTAAGAGTATATTTATATATAAAACAGAAAATGAATTGCTTTAACATCCTATAATTACATGAAAATGTACTAAATTCACATGACAGGAAAAAAGTTGAAATACTACCAAAATGACCAAATCTGATCATAGCTTATCACTTCTCATCCATTCAGACCTAGAACATGTTTGGGGCACCAGAACTTGAAGTTTCAGTCTAGTCCCAGGTTTCCCTTTGTTTTCTCTAAGAATGAATGAATTTCCAGAATCCATATGAAATTCAATATGAAAAACGCAAGCAATAATTGGGTGTTTTTTACTGTGTACTCAAACAAAAACTCCTGAAGTTTGGATTTTTTTCTTTAGAAAGTTATATCTGGGGGTTTACACTTCCAATAATTCATTTTTTTTCTACATATAACATTTCCCAAGCAAGTTATAGCCATTTATTACAATATTGTTAAAGGCGTAAAAATAGGTTTATTTACTTACTAACAATGACATTTAGGGAGTAAAGCAAATGGAAACTGTGTTTTATAATAACAAAATATACAGAGTGCAACAGAAAACAAAAATGGTGAAAATGATCTAACTATAGAATAATTATTTACATAATATAACAGCCAAATGGATCGATCTGGGACACGAATACCTAAATTCCAGTGCTTTATCTGATATGTACCGCTGTTTTATCCTTGTTTTATGTCAAAGTGAGTTTTTCTGAGCTTTTTCAGAGAGTGCTCTCATGCAAATTACACTTTCACTTTTGCTTTCACTTTGCCTTTGCTCCGATTTCCAAAGAAACTTGCTAAGCACCAGTTCAAAAGACCAAAACCTATGTTTATTGGTTGAATATGTGACAGTTTGAACCAATCTGGGCACGGGGGTGGGACTAAGCGCCAACAATCATTCCTGTTCGGCTCAGAGGGACAAATGCATTGGTGTCTTCTGACGAATCAACGTTGTCAAAATGTGATGACGTAATCACGTTCGTTACGGAGCCTGTGAATATCCAAACGAGACAAATGCGATATCTCCGAGAAGCGGAGAATCTCTGCTTTCCGACACGTTCAGATAGGATTAGCGGTAGGGGTGTGCCGATATTGAAAAAAAATGATATCTCGATATTTTTGGGGATTTTTTCGATAACGATAATTAGACGATATTTTGCCGAGTGTGTTATTGTGCTGATATCTGAATACCGTGCACAGCTGCAGTTTATTCTGTGTGCTCAGTTCACATCAGTGATTAATTAATCTTTTCATTTAAGTTTAAATTAGATTTTTACCTTTTAATAAAGCAATTTTTTTCTAAAAGTGTACATCTTTTGAGTCAAATTGTTACATTTAATCAGTCAATTAAGATAATACACATTTAGGCTGCTCCCAAACAAATGAAACCAGTATCATCAACATTAATCTCTGCAGAAGCTGCATCTGAAGGTGTTTAGATGTATTTACACACTGTTTAATGCAGCTCAGAGGGACATGGAGTGCTTTAACCAGTTACAAATGCATAATATTTGACATTTTAAACATAAAACATTGAATACTGATATTTAAAATTATTTAAAAAAATGAAAATAGACTTTAAATGTGAAATTAAACCGCCAGCAGGTGGCAGCACGTCACTGTTAATAAGTGAGTCATTGCGACTGAACCGAATCATTTAAAGATTGAATCATTCAGGAACGAATCAGAATCATCAGACTCAAAACATCGCTGTAGCTGTTTGGAATTATTTTTGTCGGCGAAATGCAGCAAAACAGGCAATATGGTGTCTAAAACGTAAGTCTCTTAATATTAACTTATTGTTTATTGAACTGTTGTATAAAATCAATATCACATTTGTAATCATGCTTATTTTTGAAGAAAAAACGGCACCCTTTGTGTGATTTTAACTATGTGAAACGTAAATATATACATTTTCTGCCCCATATCTTGAATTTTGCGATCACTCTTAATGCATTTTAATCGAACTGAACCATGCAGTGAAAGAACACGCTCTAAATGCGCTCGTGCACTGTTTAACCCCTTCATCACCACGCAGGCTAATGTATGCGTGCACTATGTAGGTGTTAGTTGGGTTTTTGCAAAATACTCGATATTGTCAAATTGCACATCGTTAAAACAACAATTACGATATTATCGCAGACGATATATATCGCACACCCCTAATTAGCGGTTCAGACGTTATTAAACATTTAAGAACAATAGGGTCTTTGAGGGTTAAACAAACTCCTCTGAATCGTTTGAACTCAACTAGACGCACATATATAGTGAATGTAGGATGCTCACCAGGACTTTGGCTGGCCGAAATGCAGGTAGTTGATGCTGTAGAGGTCCATGTCCTCCGTGTGCCAGGCGAAGGTGGTTTTCCACATGCCGAAGTACAGGTATGGCGTGTTGACGCCCTCGATGACGATCCCACACTCCTGCTCCACCATGTCCAGAAGCGTGTTCAGATGGCCGATGTTCCACTCCGTGATGTCCTAACGAAGAAAAACAACATACACACATGCATATGACTAATCATCAGGGTTATTATAGTAACTAAAACAATCTGATAAAATCATCTATATCAGCTAGTACGAAACACTAATCACAGTAAAGGTGACTAACCGGGTCATAAAGGGACCCGCTGATGTCGGCGCCGTAAATGGGCGACACAAACGTCAAGTTTTTCCAGTACTTTCTTTCCAGATCGTCAAAGTCCTTGTGTTGAGGGGTGCAGTACCTGAGATCGGTCAAGAAAATACATCAATTAAGCTCGAAGCACCGAAGAATAACCGGCTGTAGTAAAAGCACAAACTTTTCAGACTTAGGGTGAATCCCAATTCTCTGTCTTACCCCTTCCCTTAGTTTTGCGCGTTCACGTGAGAGTAAGGGCTAATTCTGGTTTTGATCGAGGGGTAGGGGTAAGGGGAAGGGGTAGATACCCCTTAAAACCAAGCATTTTCACGAGCTTACTTGAAACCAAGGGGTACCCAGAACACACTGCGTCCAGATCATCCAGAGAGTATTTTCAGCTTAAATAATTTATTTAAAATTACGACAGTCTTGTTTTGTGCTCTACACAGTCCTGTAACTTACATATATATTTGCAACCATGTTCTTAATTGAAACGTTTTTAAAAATCGCTATTTTTCCACGCTAACGTTACATTGCTGATTTGCACAACAGTCCCGCATTTCTCTGAATAGAGAAAACATCACTAAAACCCACGCAATCGACAAAACACACACTTTTAGACGGAGAGTTTGTGATCAACACACACTTTTACGGAGAGTTTGTGATCAAACACACACTTTTGACGGAGAGTTTGTGATCAACACTTGACTCCTCTGGTGACGTAGCAGCAGCTAGCGACGGTGTATGATGACGTAACAGTAACCAAGTGGTGTCTCGTTTCATAGGGGTATGTTTTCACCCCTAGCGCTTACCACTCGGTTTCGAGGGACAAGGGCTAGGGGTAAGACGAAGGGGTAAGACAGAGAAATGGGATTCAGCCTTAGTCTTACATTTACATGCAAACATTCACTATTCTTTCAATGTTTGTAAAAAATACCATCAAAAAAGACACGTTTTAGACACGTTACTGACACGAAGGTCCAGATAAGAGAAGACAAACCACATTGTATGTGTTATAGAAACAGCATACTTTTTACTATTGGCCAGTTTGCGATATTCTCCGACCGTCATGGACTTCTTCTGGATGTTGTATTGAGTGAAGAGTCCTGATTGGCCGGTCACCACTTGCGTGATGGGAGCGGGAATGACCATCTCTTCAATGGTCTCGTAGGAACGCCGCGGCTTCCACTCCTTCGGTGGAATAACCTTAAATAACAACACATGAACTTTAATAACTGTGATCGACTGATACAAGCATGTCATTGTGTTCGTTCAAGTCCTCAGAAAACGAAACGGACAATCGTGTTATAAAGACCATATGAATACATGCGTTTACACACCTTTTTATTCAAGGTTCATAAGTATCGTTCATTCATAACACATTAATGTTAATCAATGCAACTTGAAATGTTAAATTAGGATATGTAGAAATGAGCATTAATAAAGATGATTAAATAGCATTAAAGTATTATGTATTGTAATTTTATGTGCATTTTTAATGATGAGCAAAGAGTTTGGAGGATGTTTGATAAAAAGATTAACATTTAAGAAAGTAAATAAGAAAGAAATCAGAAAGAAATATAAGTATCACTTCTTATTTTCCTCTTTCCTACGACTCGTTTCACTTCTGTTTGTCTCAGTGTTATGTTAGAATCATTATTACTCATACCTTTTGTTCTTTTAATAACTTTTAGCCTTTTTGTTTTTATTTAGTTTGAATGACGGAACAAAGTTTGCATTAGTCATTTTTATTTAATTTCTTCATTTTCTTAAATGTGTATCTATAGTATTTATAGTTTTAACTTATAGTTTTAGATACTTTTTCTTATTTGTAATTCGCTTTGGATAAAAGCGTCTGCTAAATGACTAAAAAGTAAAGTAAATATGAATTACTCGTACAAATCATACACAACTGCGCACAACAGACACACAGACACAGACACAGACATAGGAGTATGACAGACACAAGACACTTTTGTTCACACACACACACACACACACACACACATGTTTGCACACACACACACACACACACACACACACAGACACAGACACACACACACAGACACACATTCGCTTTGGACACACACAGGCACACAGACACACACACACAGACACACACACACAGACACACACAGGCACACACACACAGAACACACAGGCACACACTCACACACACACACACACACAGACACAGACACAGAACACACAGACACACACACTCACACACACACAGACACACACACACTCACAGACACACACAACACACACAGGCACACACACAGACACACACAGGCACACAGGCACACACACACACACAAAAAGAAACAAGAAAATTGCTCAGTTTTATAAAAGTGTTTTGGACATTTGGAAAAACAAATCTTGTACAGTAATATTAGTTTTTATGATTCATAATTGCTGGAAAAGCATTATGTATTGTACTCTTATGTATAGTCATTTTTTGCGCATATGTTAATTTTAATAAGTAGAGAGTTTGGAGAAAATAATTTAGATGAAAAGTTTATTTAACAATTAAAAAATTAATATTATTAATTAAAAAAAAAATGTTCCACTGGTCAATGTGATACAGAAATGTACAATACTGATACAAAACATATATATGTACATACATCATTTATTGAACACAAATGAGAAAATAGCTCAATTTAGTGATTTGAATTATATATTGCATTTAATTATTAGTTGAATTTTTACTAAATTGAGCTTTGAATTAAATGTAATTATATTTTACAATTAACGTACTGTATTATTAACATTAAAAACAAAACGCTAGTTTACAATATTAATGTCATTGTTTTATAAAAGAATAATCCGAGGTCATGTGGGCAAAACTTTTCAGTATATTATATAAATTAACATTAATGCAATGACACAAGAAATTACAATAAATAACACTTTTACATCTAGTTTTATGTCAATTCTTTTAATTATATTAGTTTAACATTTCAAGTTGTATATATTACTTTTAATTCATTTTGAATGAGCATGAATTAACAATAGCATATTTATAAATTAGTATTAACCTAGCTTTATATACGGTCAAAAAAAAGTTGTTTATTGTTATTCATGACACTAACGAAAGAGTAATTAAACTTTACTTTTACATTTAAATGTAATTATTTTCATATTTAAAAATTATAAACTTAAATCAAACTTCCATTTAATGTAAAATTTACATTTAAATTTTAACTCAAATCAAATTTCCATTTATTAATTTTTGTATAATTTATCCTAAATCAAACGTGCACCTTTGCCAGGCCGGCACGGTGAGCTCCTTGGGCCTCGATGTAAGCGATGTACTTCCCAAAGTCCTTGAACTCCTCCATGGTGGGTCTGAAGGTCATGATCTTGTAGGAGTTGGCCGCTGGAGGAGGAGGTGCCGGGGCCGGGCTGGGATCGGTAGTTCTGCTGTGAGTTCTGGTGCTGATGGTTCTGGCTTTATTTCTGGGTTCAGGGTCGGTTCTGCAGAGGGCTCCTGGGCCGGCTCCAGGCATGGCTGCGGGTTCAAACCCAGGGTAGGACTGCAGATGTGAGGTCTGGAGCCGGTTCAGGCTCAGGGATCAGGTCTGGAGGTAAATCCGGGTCCATGACTTCAGGTCAGCTAATGCTGCGGACACGGATACAAAAACATCACAAATCAAAAAACCACACCACTATTACAATTATTAAGTAGAAAACTAGTTTTATGAAATTCACTCACTAACTTTTCTGTAAAGATTTTATGTTTCAATTTATATGAAAAACTGTATTCATTTCATGGCTAGAAATATAAAAAATTCAAAATATGCCTGAGAGTAATCAAAAAGTTGAAAAAAATATAAACTTAAGTATAAAACTAATAACTTTTTCTTCAATTCAGTCATGTGATGAATAAGTGTTTATTATTTGTTTTGTTGTTTGTTATTAATTAATCATACATTATAGTGAATGGATGTTGTATTATCTTATGTTAGTTTTATGTTAGTAGGTCGGATAAAAGTAAGTTATGTGCATATTTCATTGTATTTTTATACAACAATACATTTGTCCCCTATTAAATAAACCAATAAAAAAAAAAAAAAATATATATTATTATTTTAACATCAATATCTCAACATGTACATGTAAACAAACATTTATGCATTTGAGGATAATAATGACAATAATGTAAAACATATAAATAAGCCTGAATGAATGAACACGTCACTTACAGAAACAAAAACAACCGAATTCATCTTTTTCAAATTAAAACATTTAAAAGCATTTAGAGAAAAACTGCTGAAATGAACTCAACCGTTGAAAACTGATTAAAAACGTAACACTAATATACAGATCAGTGTAAAAACATCTATAACTCAGTAATCATAAATGATAGTTGAATATCTATGCTATGGATTTTTTCTGGTTTTTAACATCAATATGTTAGGTTTTAATTTCTATGAATGTATATGACAAAAACAGCCTAAATTCATAATTACAGCATTTAAAACCTGTTCAGGGATAAACAATCCGGAAATTAACTGAAAAGATGAAAACTATAAACTTATCTATCAATAAAACTAATTATTTTTTCTCTTCAATGCAGTCAATCATGAATGAAAGTTGAGGAATAACTCAACTCTCCTTAAACGGTGAAATATATTTTTTCAAACATGCATATTTTAGGTTACAATTCATATGAATATACGGGAAAACATACATTAAAGTCCTGTAATTAGTTGCCTTTTCACTAATTTTAATCGTATTTATATCTTCAATAGTTCATTTAGAAAGGCTCTGCAATGTGACAAATGTATTTTTCAAGCATAAATATCTCGCCATGAACTATTAAAAAACTGCATGAATACAATAGAAAACATTGTTTTAAGCATGTAAAGATTTCATGTTATTTAGATTTATTCCAGCAGGAGATGGGTTTTATTTAAAAGGACTTACAAACCACAAGCCATGAAGAAATGTATGATAAACAAAAACATTTATTTATTTAAAAAGCATTGAAGAGACCTGTTCTGAACGGAGCGATTACCAAAGAGCCAAAAGCTGAAAACCTGGTCTGACCTGTTGAGCAGCAGAAACACACAAACCATGAGCCCAACAACCACAGGCACGATGAAAACACTCCACAGCCGTGAAAAACAAATGCATCGTGGATCTTTGCATGATTTTGAATAAGAAATCCGATTGTGCACAGCAATAATAAAGATATTAATGCAATCTGTATGGACTGAATTTGAATGTTCAAGCAATGGAAATATTCTTTAAAGCACATTTTGAAACAAATCTGCTATTTTGAAGTAGAGTAATACACATTTAAAATTAATATTACAGATCTAAAGAGGGATATAAATACATTTTTGCACACAATGAAGTTGCCAACCATGCTTTGCATAATTTTTTCTTATGCATAAGTAGATTTTAGTGACAAGTTGCTCAAGGCATTAATATTAAAATGGAATGGAAATACTTCCATTACAAATAAAGAATACTTACAACTAGCTAAATAAAAATTCATATTAAATAATGATAGTATCAATAATAGCTAGAAAGCAAATAGAGGCAGTGGATTAGTTTTTCCTTTGCTTGTCACTTCTTGGAAACAGAAGTTGTCCAAACCAAGCATAAAAACTGATTTCACGCTCTCTCTGGACAGCCATTACTATTTTGTATTTGATTATATTTTAATAACTACACTATAGTCTGCATGGTACCATGAAGATTGTGCATGCATGAATTAAATAATCAATAACTGCATAAAAATTCATCCCAGTTCACGTACATACAAGCAGACATGCATTGCATCACTTTCTCGCCAGTGGATGCTCTGCAGTGAATGGGTGCCGTCAGAATGAGAGTCCAAACAGCTGATAAATACATCACAGTAATCCACACCACTCCAGTCCATCAGTTAATGTCTTGAGAAGACAAAAGCAGTGTGCCGATGTCTCTCCTGAATCAGATCAGACGACTTTTTCACCGGAGGAAGCGTTATTATGGATTATGAGCTTGTATTTTAGTTAAAAACGTCTTATTAATGGATTTGTTTTGTACAAACACGCAGCTTTTGGCTTCACAAGATGTTAACTGATGGACTGGAGTGGTGTGCATTACTGTGATGTTTTTATCAGCTGTTTGCACTCTCATTCTGACGGCACCCATTCACATCCATTAGTGAGCAAATGATGCAATGCTATATTTCTGAAGAAACAAACTCATCTACATCTCGGATGACCTGAGGGTGATTCAATTTTAGGGAAATATTCATTTTTGGGTGAACTACTTTACAAAAAAAATCAATAGCTACATGCAAAATGCATTGCTTATATTTAATTTAATTCGATACTACTAAAGTACTCTGTGTTACCATAAATATTACGCATGCATGCAATACATAATCAATAATTGCACGCAAAATTCAGCTCAAGCACGTTTTTATAGCTTAGTTTTCTGTCACTAACTGTCGCTTAGTGTAGTTTATTACATATTCAAAAATATGCTTGAAGCTTAACCATAAAGAGCATCCACGCATGAAAGAAAAGAAACGATCAATCGCTGTAAAATGCATGTTAAATGCCCAGTGTTCAGCTCAGCTCAAGTTCAAGCAGCATGAGAGATGAGCTTTAAATGGCCTTTGTGTTTGTGTGCAGCCTACAGCAGAAGCCATCATGGCTACTAAAGCGAAATGCGTGGAAAAAACACACGGGAAGCGATTGAAATAACACATATACTTCACATACTGTGACTTCTGGATCAAATGCACGCCTGTATTTAAGTACAAACGCTTCAGTGTGCTTATATTTCTCACCAGAAGCGTGTATGCTCCTGATTTGACAAGCAAATCAACACAGCTGCTCTGTAACAACACAAATAACAATAAAAACTCCTCCAGTGTCCACGGACTCGACACGAAAGCGCTGTATAGAGATAGTATATATCGCGTTACCTCCCGCTCCGGGTCGTTTTTTGCTCTGTTTTCGCTGTTTTCTCCTCGATTCTATCCGTTTTCTGGATTTCAAAGGCTCGGTTGTGTTACAGCAGCAGCGCTGGGCCGCGTCTCCGCCCACTGCAGCGCGACGTGTGCCGTGATTGGCTGGATCACACCAAAGCGTGGCCTCTCATTGGCTGGCGCGCTCGATTGACGGCTCAACCGGCCTTTCATGTTGTGTTTGTGCATTCTACTATCACGGAAATCACGTACTTCACGTAATAATAGTGTGTCTTCCGGTGTGAGATACTTTACTGTACGTCCGCGTTTGAAGGAATATGAAACCTGTGCTTTTATGTCCCAGATTCTTCCTGTTTTAAACATGTTTTACGTACGATACATTACAAATAAAAGAAAATTCCCCATTTAAACAACATGGAAATGTGTTCAGAGTACACACACAAATAATATCTAACCATCTTCCAGTTTATATCCCCATTTTTCTTTTCAACGTTTTTTTAGGATGAAATTTAAATTTTGGGGAAACGTTTGTGGTTTAAGAAATAGGTTTCAGAAAACAGCGAAATCATTCTTTGAGTCTTTAGAGCAAATTTTCTAGTTCAATATTTTCTTACTAAAACTTAACTTATACTCTTAGATCGTTAAATACTAAATCATCCCAAAAGATGTCGTTACCGACTATACAAATATATATTATTATATTATTATATACAAATGCGTTATCCACCTTAACGCAAGAACGGCGCACCGTTCGTAGCTTGAATGTGCGCGACTTCCGGTTTACGATTCGTTATTTTTCTGAACAAAAGCAATTCATTATGCTGCTTAATATTGCAAATTAGCATTTGACTTATTAAAAACTCTGGTTTAGCGCAAACAGTTTTACCATTTACTGCACTTTACATACCGCTAATGAATCAAGTCGCGCACATTCAAATAAAATTGAATTTTTATTGCAAAATATGATAAAGAGCATTTCAAGAAGAGCACACACATGGGTTTTATTTTTTTTTATATAAAAGTTCAATACAGTTTATTGAAAAATATAGCAATTGTACCAGTGCAAGAAAATAGCCATGCACCAGTTACTACATAAAATTGCTAAATACAAGTGCTAAAAATATACAATTTCAGAATATACAGCTCCAGTCTACGCAAATATTAAAAAGAGTTGAGGTATAACTAAGAAAAACAAATAAAAGGTAATTATCTGCAGCTTTACGCATTTTATTTAGCAAATACCATAACTCTTACAACAAGCAAAAACGTCAACGGGCAACAATGACAATACAATTAAATATTTCCTGAATGAAAATCTGTATGGGTTTGTGCGGAAAACGGTTCAAGGATTTACCTCGAAAAGTCAAGGCAGACCAGGAGCGCTTAAAACCGGATCTGGGATCGACCCAAAACAGCACATTGCGGATCGGTTTTACGTAAATGACTACTGTTTGCATAACGGCAGAAGTTAGCGGAAAAAAGACACAATTTCTAAAGCACATACAGCAGTTAAACAAAGCAAATAAACGAAAAAGAGGGATAATATCTATTCATTTCAGAGTGTATTATTTTATTTGCTTATCAAAATGGATTCACAAGTTCAACTTTTTTTTTAGTAAATAACTATTAGGTTAAAATGTAAATTTGTTTAGATTAAATTTAGTTAGTTACCAATAACGGCAGTACGATAAAAGATTTAATAAAGCCAAAACATAAAAACGTTTTTGTGCGCTAGTAAAGCTACGGCACCTTAAACTCACAGATCTTAATAGCATTTGAACAAAGGCTTGTCATTAATGACGAAAAACTGCTGGCAAATAAACTCAAAAACGTTGAGATAACGTCGCAAACATCGTCATTGTGCATAGCTAGTATATTTAAATGTATTTAGCGGATACAGTACAGTTACAGTAAAATATTACCACTACAGCACCATAAACTCATGGACGTTAACATTCGTAAGAAGGCATATTAATTTAATAAATGATGGAAAAACCTGTTGGGATATTAGCGTCGCAAGCATTGTATTTAACACATAGCTATTTCTTTTAAATTTAGTTAACGCTAACGATGGTACAGTAAAATATTACTGCTACAGCACCTTCAACTCATGGATGTTAACATTTGTACGAAGGCATATTAATTTAATAAATGATGGAAAAACCTGTTGGGATATTAGCGTCGCAAGCATTGTATTTAGCACATAGCTATTTCTTTTAAATTTAGTGAACGCTAACGATGGTACAGTAAAATATTACCACTACAGCACCTTCAACTCATGGATGTTAACATTCGTAAGAAGGCATATTCGTTTAATAAATGATGGAAAAACCTGTTGGGATATTAGCATCGCATTTAACACATAGCTATTTCTTTTAAATTGAGTTAACGCCAATGATGGTACAGTAAAATATTACTGCTACAGCACCTTCAACTCATGGATGTTAACATTCGTACGATAGCTTGTTAATGTCAAATAATTAACATCGCTTATAGTACTTAACTATTTTATTTAAATTGAATTAACGCTAACGATACAGTAAAAACGCAAAAGCACTAGATCATTTTACTGGGACGTTTTCGCACAAATCATTGCAATATCAAATTACTGCTCGCAAAAAACTATAAGCCAACATCGTAACGGTACATAGCTAGTTCATTTGAATTTAGTTAACGCTAACGATGGTACGGTAAAATTGATCTTAACATTCGTACGAAGGCTTGTTAGCGTCAATCGATGAAAAATTGTTGGGACAAACATCATATTAGGGCATAGCTAGTTGATCTACATTTAGTTAACGTTAACAGTGGTACAAATATCAAATACAGGGATCATAACGCAACGGGATAATTTTAACGGGATTGCTTTCGGACAAATCATCGTAATGAGAAATTACTGCAAAAACAATTAAAATAAAAACCTGCATAGATCATTCTTAGTTAACGCTAACACTACTGCTACATCACCTTAAACAGCATTCGTACAAAAGCTGGTTAACATCAAATGGCAAAAAAAAACAACGTTTTGATGCAATATTAACGTTCATTAAATTCAGTTAGCGCTAACGATGGTACAGTAAAAATGTCAAACGCACTTATGACGCAACAAGATCTTTTTAACGGGATTCTAGAGCCAGCGTTTTCGTACAAATCATGACAAATTGCTGCGAAAAGTGATTAACGAACATCGTAATTGTGCATAGCTATGGTTCATTGTGCTGGTCTAGGGTACAAGGCGGCAAATGATAGTCACTTAAAGCGACTATAGCTAAAACATGACAAGAATCGCAATTCGGGAAGAAATGACTACAACGTACAGAAGTCAAGTGGCTAGATAGAGGCAGACCACAAAACAGGGCCAAGTAGCGATGTTCAATCAAGGCGGAGGCGTTTCCATTAATCCTACAACCTGATGCATTTGTTAAATATATAAAAAAACGAAATCCATGTTTCGTTCGTGAAATTCAGTGTCAGCGTCAACACCTGCCGCTGCTGTATCCGGGGAAGAGCTGAGTGAGGATGGCTTGGAGAGGTTTGTTCACCATCATTTGGTAGTTTTTGCCCAGGTCGTGTCTGCAGGCCGGACAGGTGTAGACCTCGGCTTTGAAAGACCGATGAAGGCATTCCTGCGAAGAGAAGAAAATTGTGATTGTCTTATTCGTAAAGGTACAAACCCTTGTAAGTGTAATGATGAAATGAAACCCTCAAGTAGGGGGCTGGGCGGTATATCGAGTTGGTACGATATATTTTTTATAAGCGATTCTGTATGAAGCAATACCATTAATATCAATATACAGTAGTTTGATACGAGCGCATCAGAAAAAATATCTAAGGAGGACATAGACTGAACTGCTGCGGAGAAAGTACATAATATAATTTGTTCTAAACATGGGACAAGCTTTATATAAAGGGCTTTAAAAACTCATAAGATATAGTAGCCTATCATTTCAGTTTCAAACGGCTCGTGCACGCCCCCCGTTAGATGCTCTCTAACGACTCGCGCTGTTTAATGTGTGGTTTTCCTAAATGCATAACTTACATTTCACAGGTATATTCACAGAAATATGTCCATTTTGCTGTCAGAAGTGCATGAGCTTTTGCTTTGCGATTCTCCGCTAACTTCATTTATAAAGTGCGCCGCTGTGCACATGCACACCAAACAGACAGAGAGCAAAGAAATAGGAGCGCAATAACTCTGACTAAAATATATATTATTTTGCTGAAATGTTTGTAGTTGAACAATAAATGTGACATGTAGAATTTTAAACCTACAAGTAAGTGTATTTGTATGATAGCACTAACTGTAAAGTGTAATGGGGTAATCAAAATAGCCTTTTTAATCAATTAGTCTGTGCTTTTTTATTATAGTAAATTTAACTTCTGCTTTAAAAGCATTTTGTTTTTAGATTGCAATGTTAATGTGATTTTAATGCTTTTTTGCACATAATATATGCCTACATTCACTTTATTTGTTTAATCCAAATACAAAATACCGAGATATATACCGTATATCAGCCAAAAAAATACCAAGATATGAACTTTTGCTCATATCGCACAGCCCTACCCTCAAGTGTTGCCATAAACCCTCAAATCAGACATCAACAGGAGGGATGAATAAAGTAAATAAAACACAAAATGTATACTTAAAATACAGTAGTCAACATTTGAAGTGGATCCAAAAAAAGTTCAAAGTTGTCCCAAGACAAGAACAAATTTTGGTTTTAGGTTAAGACAACTTTGATGAAAGGTTTTCATCCACTTCAAATGCTGACTAGTGTATATAGTATATAATATACAGTATAATAAAAAGCATAACAAAACATTAATTATAAATCAATAAGTTAGGATTAGGGTAAATTTGTATTAAATCGCCAAAGGTAAATTTACAATTTTATTTAACATTTAAAAAATGTAAAAACAATAAAATCAAGATTAATTAAAATATAAAAAATTTAAACAATTAAAATAACCTAACCAAAATACACATTAATATACAACTGAAAAAGTACAATTATTTTTAAAAGAAATACAAATAGCATAATTTTCCTAAAGCATAATAAAAATATATATTTAAAAATATAGTTGTTATCTAAAAAAATAAACAAACTAAAATTAAATTAAAATGCATTAACCAAATAACTAGAAAAAAAAAAAATTCAGATAATGTATCATTATTAAAATTAAATAAAAAACAATTAACCAAATAACTAAAAAAAAAAAATCAGATAATGTATCATTATTAAAATTAAATTAAAATGCATTAACCAAATAAGAACTAGAAAAAAAAAAAAAAAAAATCAGATAATGTATCATTATTAAAATGTATTAACCAAATAACTAGGAACAAAAAAAATCAGATAATGTATCATTATTAAAATTAAAATGCATTAACCAAATAACTAGAAAAAAAAAAAAAAATCAGATAATGTATCATTATTAAAATTAAATTAAAATGCATTAACCAAATAAGAACTAGAAAAAAATATAAAAAAAATCAGATAATGTATAATTAAACCGCTTTAATTTCAAGGTCCATCACTCGCATTCAGAGGAAAATATAATAGTTTCTATTGTCCGATGTTGCAATATAACACAAGTGTCTGTGGTTTCATCTCTTACCCTGCACACGTTGTGTTGGCATTCTGTGGTGATGGGCTGATAGACCACTTCTTGGCAGCAGATGCACAGGAAAACTTCCTCCACTTTGTTGATGAAGCGCTACAAGTGTGACACGAACACATTAAACCTAGTAACCTACAATCATCAGAGCAGCTTAATTACAAGACGAAGGCACCGGTCTGAACGTACAGGTCCGAGGTTGAGAGACTCCATGGCTTCGTCCCACAGCTTCCTGTTGAGCTCGTCGTCCTTGATCACGGCCTTCTGCTCTTTGCTCAGCTTGTACGTCTCCACTTTCATCTTCTTAGGCGTGTTTTTGGCCGGAGAGCTCTTCTCGTCCACTGCGATCGAGAAACGCGAAGGCATTACAGACAAAACCGGACTGATTTATAGGTTAAAAAGATGTTTTCACTTACATTTACATTTATGCATTTAGCAGACGCTTTTATCCAAAGCGACTTACAATTACATTCAGGTTATACATTTTCATTAGTATGTGTGTTCCCTGGGAATCGAACCCACAACCTTTTGCGCTGCTGACGCAATGCTCTACCACTGAGACACACAGGAACATTACCGGTCTGGGATTTCCTCTTCCTCTTGCCCTTGGTGGGTGTTTCTTCAACATCGTCGTCATCATCGTTTTTGTTCTCTTTCTCCTTTTCTTTCGCAGCTACGGCTTCCAGATAACCTTCAGGATACTGAAGCACCAGAGAATGAGGATTCATGAGCGATTCCCAAACTAAATGGGTGAAACCTGGCAGACGTTACCTGCATGGTGAGCCCCAGTTTCTTCATGCGCTCTTTCCCGTCGCGGGTCCACGGCGCAGGTTCATCATCGTTACGCTTCAGCAAGTATCTCCAAACCAGGAAGCCGGACTTGCCCTTTTCTGGCCAATACTTCACCACCTAATAAACACGGCGATTAATTACTTCCCACATGCAACAGCATTTAATTAAAATAAAAGTGTATTTATATGTATTCGTACACATACACACAAAACGTTTTTAATAAAGTATTAATTGAAAAATAAATAAATGCAAGCCTGGGATGGAAGAAAAGAATGTAAATAATAATAATAATAAAAAAATGACTGATGTAAATGAATAAATGTGCCTGGGAACAAATAAATAAATAAAATATAATTAAAATTAAATATTAAACAAAAACCAATTTTATAAATAAAACACTTTAATTAAATTGAAATGCAGTATAACTAAATTATTTGAAACAATACATAAGTCAATAATTTTACTAAAGCATAATTAAAAGGTATAATCAAAATAAAAATTGAAGTATTATTAAAATATAAACAAGGTAAAATACATATTTTAAAAGTGCGATTGAAAGTATAATTTAAAGAATATATATATATATATATATAATTTCTTTAAAAATTAAAGCAGTTAAAATATATTTTTTGAAAATTATGGTCTTAAATTTGTTTCATATATTTCAAAAAATGACTATAACAATTATAATTATTAAATAAAATGCATATAAAAACTAATAACCTAACAAAAATAACTAAAAAACAATAACAAATACATAATGAAAGTGTATACGTTACAATTTCAAGGTCCATCGCATGCATTCACAGAGAAAAATATATTAAAAAAAGTGCAAACTGGCCAATCGTGCTGAAAACACACGGACAAATCGCTCACCTTGTAAATGCCGTCGTAGCGGTTGCCGTCTTCGGGAGAGTACTTGCTGTGTTTGCGTCCTTTGGAGCTGCGCACGACTCTCACGGGTTTCCCAGCTTTCCAGTCTTTGGCCTCGGCGCCTTCCTTCTCGTTCACCGCCGCGTTGCAGTTCAGAGCAAGAGCCCTGCAAGTCACAAACCAACAATAAAACGTCCACGTTTGATGCCATTTCATCTTCACAACATTGATATCTTCCAGTTTGTTACCGCGTAGCTGCTTTGAATCAATACCGCATAAAGCACAATGCAAATAAATATAACTACAAATAGTAAACCAGGGCTCTAGACTCATTCGTCCCACTGGTCGCATGTTCACAATTTCACGATCTTGATGTCACGTTTTACAAGAAAGATAGTCTCTTTTGCTTATATCTACTATAATATACAATACTTCTATTTAAGACTAAAACAAAAGATGGATTCATTGTTATTCTTAATTAAAAAGCACAACTACAATAAAACAGTAGGCTGCAAGAACTAGCTTACATCACATTTATTAACAAAAACGAATAAGACGAGGCATGGCGTAGGACACGTCACATGCTGTATTATATAACGACTAATCAATTACAGATTGTTTAACGAACACAGGAATCAAGTAAATTAGGGCTGCAGATAACGATCATTTGTATTGTAGACTAATCTATCGGTAATTTTTTCGATAATTAACATTTATTTTCTCATCAGTTGATGAATTGTTTAGTTAAACGATCAATAAATAACAGTAAATTCTGCTATTAATCTTTAATTTTATTCAAACCTTTTCTAAAAATTAAACAACAACAACAACGAAAGAAAGAAAAAAGAAAATAACAATAAATAAAGAAAGATAACAACAAGAAAAAGAGAGATAAATAAATTGAAATAAAGAGAGAAAAATAAAAACAAAAAACAACAAAGAAATAAAAATAAGAGAAAAATAAATAAATTAAAAAGAGAAAATAAAATAAATAAGAATCGAGAAAATAAAATAAAAAAATGAGAAGAGAGAAAAATAAATAAAAAAATAACAAAAGAGAAAAATTAAAATAAAAGAAATAAAAACAACAAATAATAAATAAAAATAAGAAAAGAGATAAATAAATAAAAATAAGGAAAGAGAAAATAAATAAATATGAGAAAAATTTAATTAAGAAAAGAGAAAAATAAAAAAAAAAAAAAAATATAAAAAAGGAAAGAGAAAAATTTAATTAAATAAAAAATAAGATCAAAATAAAAACAATAAATAAAAGAGAGAAATTAATAACAATAAATACAAATAATAAATTAATAAAAAGACAAAGAAAAGAGAATTAAAATAAAAATAAGAGAAAAATAAAACCAATAAATAAATGAGAAAAAGAAAAATAATTAATAAAAAAAAAGAAAGAAAGAAAGAAAGAAAGAAAGAGAATTACAGGGCAGTGATAATAGAAATGCACATTATGGTGCATTCACAGTTTTGTTCGGGACTGACAGCAGTTGCTTACAGGTGAGACTAGAAAGGTTTTATTCATTCAGCAGATTAAAACATCTGCTTGAATACATATCTGTATATGAATGCACAGCTGAAGTCACAACCGCATTCAGGACACGAGCGACAGAATCAAAAATGGCTTCACTTCACCGGGAAGTTTTTATCACAGCTGAGCCCGTTTTTAAATAAATGAGCCCAGTCTAGGCTTGTCCTATCATCACACAGTTACACAACTAACAATGACTTTAAACGCTTTGCTAGCGTGTGCAGAGAACGCGTTTGGTGCGCGTCTCAGAGCTCTCGCGATCGCGCCCACGGCACTGACAGCAGCTCCGTTTTAAGATGAACGCGAATCATTTCTCCATCTCTGAGTGCATTAAACCCGTCATGATTATAGGCAACTCGATGTCCCGTGCTGTTCCAGACTCTACCCACGAAGCCCTCGTGCTGACGCGGCGAGTATAAACCAGGCTGTGCTGAAGCGCTAGTGCTGAAAGCGCCTCTTCACGTGATCAGTGAAATCTGACTCCTGCTATAATGTGACGTGGCCCGGCAGCGCGCGATGCATGTATGAAGCAGCGTAGCAGTGCAGACCATGCACTCGCACAAGTCACATTTTTACTCGCACACTCAAAAAATGGCCGCAGTCTGGAGCCTTTCAAGTTGCATAATTTAATTCTCTGACCTGTTCATGTTGGTGAGCTTCTGATCGCAGGACTGCTCGGCCGTCCTCTTGTTTCCCGAGAGGTCGCGACCCCCGGAGCCCGTGTAGGTGAACTCGTTACCGTCGTCCTGAATAAAGAGAGTCACAGGTGAACGGAGGAAGGGAAAGAGTTCTTGAAGGACAGTTTTGGGTGAGAATCACAAACGCACCACGTCGTCCTCGTAGCCTCCGGCGAGAACCAGAGAGTAAGCGCCGTCGTTACTTCTGCCGTGAATCCCAGCGACGTGAGGCCTGTGAATGCCGGATTCACTCACCTGAGCGTCAAACACAACAAACACGTTCATATACAACACGTCTCCACACTGTACAAAATCACCATGATCGTAACGGTAAAAAACATGAAACCTGTTAAATGGTTAACGGTAAGTTCCCCTAATATACACAGAAAAAAACGGTAAACAATTTCAATTTTATGCAAAAATTACGGTAAAAAAGAAACGTAAATTTACGTTCCCAGAATTCCCTGCGTTGCATTTAAAATTTGATGTTTTTTTTCTTTGAAATAACTATTTTTTTAGCTTTTTCTTATCAGTTATGTTTATTAGGGTTGTTTGTTACATCTAATTTTGTTCAATTAATGTTTATTGCATATTTCAGTTTAATGAGTCTAACCATGATGGTGTTTAGTGTTTGTGCGAATGATCATATATACATATATATATTTTTTTTTTACAGAGCACAGTTCAGGACAATGAGCAAAAACAAGGTTCACAAGCATTTTGACCAATTAATTCCCCCCCCACCCACCCACGATTACTGGACTTTTTCATTTTATAAATATTTTTAACTAATTAATTATTCAGGGAAAAAAGTTAAACACTTTTGTTGTTTTAAACAAATATAAAAATGCAAATATACATAAATATTGAAATTAAGTTTACCATCAAGTAAATTGTAATCAGTTAGTTTCATACAATTAATTGTACAGCAGTGTTACAAAAACTATGTAATTGTTTTAAAAATCCTTAAACAAAACATTAATTATATAATAAATGCTAAAAGTTAATTATGAATTTTGTAATTAAGTCATTTAGACAAGATAGGACTAAAAACAACTAGCGTTATTCACTAGTTTTATTTCATTAATAAACTAATAATGGAAACCATAATTAATTAAATAAAAATACTAAAAAAATATTATTATTATATATATACGTGTATGTATATACATTTTTTTTAAATAAAATACTACAATTTAATTTTAAAGTAGTATAATTATGTATAAATAATGAAGCTACTATTTTAGGGTTTCCATTATTATAGAAGGCCTTTACAAAACCTAGTATTTACTATTTTCACTCATTTATTAAACTAATAACGGAAACTATAATTTTTCAAAAAATCTAATTATTATAGAAAGATTTAACTAATACTTTCTAAGGTTCTGTGACCATTTAAGAGGCCTACAAAACCAATGAAAGGACAAACTGTGTATTGGTGTTTTCCCACCTGCACTCTGAACTTCCAGAGCATTCCCACCGGGACTCCAGGAACACGGCCGTAATGGTTGGAGGGAACGATGGTGCACTGTTTAGTGCGGCCGACACACGCCATACCCTGCCAAACGAGACACCAGGCTCATAAACACGTCATCTGAACCAATCCCACACCTGTGTTAGCGATTTCCCCCGATTATGCAACGCACCTTGCCCCAGTCCCTCTGACTGGACGAGCTCGCCGACGCCATCTTGGACTTCTTCTTGCTTTCCTTCAGCTTCTCTCCAGCCAGAACCACCTCGCTGGCGTCGTTACGACATTCAGGACAATACCTGCAAAAAAAGACATTTAGAGTGAAAACGACAATGGCTTTATTCGATTAGCGCAGACAATTTACTAGTGATCGACCGATATTGATTTTTTTATAACCGATACAGATTATTTGTATGTTTATGTACCCGATAACCGATATGCAGAACCGATATTTATTTACTGTTATAGAGTAAATAAATAACTGAGTGAAGTCCATTCTTCGCTTTGGTTTTTCCTCCTTTCAGTCATCTTAACAACAACAAACAACTGTTGAAAATTAACATTTTCATGTAAGATTTAATCTTCAAATTACAACAATAAAAACATTTTATTTATAAAAAGCATCATCAGCAACACTGATATTAACAATACGCAAAAGAAATGTCTAATTTATTCAAATGGAGAAAATAAAGGACAGAAGTCATATTAACTTCATTTTAAACTACAGTTTTAGGTTTAAACGCTGTTTAATAGACTAAAGAGTGAAGAATAATATTCTCTGGGATATTGAAATAAGCTATAACAAACAAAACATCGTATTTTATTGCATTTCTTAACTGGCACGTTTTATCAGAATTATTAAAATGTTTTTGTCTAAATTATGAAAACTGCTGACAGCGCGGTTTATCTATTTACACAGAACTATGCTCAAACTGCGATCGCTTGCGGAGATAATTAATAATTAATTTAGATAGAGATGTATTTATTTAGATGTTTATTGGTGAAATAATGGTTCTATAGTAAATGTTAATATAGTTTATTTTGTTTCAAACGAGTGAATCTTGTATGAAGTTACATGCGGTGGTCGCGCTGGAGCTTCTCCTGAGTGAACAGTGTCCACTGCTCCAGGTGTGTGTGTGTGTGTGTGTGTGTGTCCACTGCTCCAGGTGTGTGTGCGTCCACTGCTCCAGGTGTGTGTGTGTTCACTACTGTGTGTGTGTGTGTACTTGGATGGGTCAAATGCAGAGAACACATTTCACTGCTGGTTATACTCTGCATAATTGTGTATGTGACAAAAAAAATATCGGTTATCTTTTTATTTCAAAACCGATATCCGATTATGGTAAAATGCTTAAATATCGGGAAAAATATCGGTAAACTGATATATCGGTCGATCTCTACAATTTACCCAAAGGTTTCATGAGTAATTAACAAATTTGATTCACTAGCTGAAGGAGAAAACTTCATATAATGTAGTTTAATAAACAATTTACATATTCGTTCTTGCCAAAGGTTGTTGGTTCAAATCCCTTAAGAGCTTTTTATTGTGGTCTTGGATGAACGTATTAGAAAAATTACAGCATTCGTTTACCAGTCCTCGTCACAAGTATGGTTTTACGAACGATTTACATATTACTTGTATACTTACTATAACAAAAATACAGTAGTAATTGTTTTGAAACTTTAAAATACTGCATGAACAAAACTGTATGGTACTGAAATACTTAACTGAAAGTTTTTTCTTCAAAATACAATTAAAGTATTTAGGTTTGTAGATCAATTTAAGAAACAAATTTCATGAGAACAAAAATCAGCTAAAGCTAATAAGTTTATTTGATGTTGTCAGAAGGTTGTTGGTTCAAATCCCTCACGACTCAATGTTTTGGATGAATGCATTAAAAGATGAGTAATTAGTGACTGAGAACAAATTTATGTTTGTCACAAGAATGGTTACAATAAGCTATGTAGTCATTATAAATATCTTAATATTGTATAAATAAAATTGTACGAAAAATTACCTATCACTAACTTCCTTCATTATACAATTGGAATATTTATGTTTGTAGATAAATTTAAGAGAAACATTGTGAGCACGAAAGAAAAAAAAGCTAAATCTAAAAGCTAAGTTTTGAAGTCACTAGAAGGTTGTTGGTTCAAATCCCTCGAGTTTGTTATTTTGGAGGAACACATTAGATAAATGATGAGTAATTAGTGGCGAAAAACTTGTTTTCCAGTCCTAGTCACAAAAATGGTTTTACAATCACTAGTGATATACACAAATTCACCAACTTACAAATGATATTGAGTTAGTGTAACAAATGTACGTGATTGTTTTAAATGTCTTTAAAACTATGATCAGTGTTTCTTCATTATACTATTGACATTTTCAAGTAGGTAAGTAAGCTTAAAGAGAAACATGTTGAACACAAATAGAGCTAAAGCTAACAACAGGGCTGGGTGATTTTTCAGATTAATTCAAATTTAATGTTTTGCCACAATTTTATTTTTTAAAATCGAGCAATCACGATTTTGAAAAGAAATATTACCAAACGTTATTATAACTACACACTGACTATGCCAATGATAGCAGTAAAGAAAAAAATAACTATGTTGGCGCACGTGATTAACCGCTCACATGTGACGTGCTCCTATCACACAATGCACTTTTGTGTTGACAAAGATGCGACGTTAGGGCTGTGCGATATGATGATATATATCGGATGGACGAAATAAAAAGTCTATCGTTTCATATTATGTTCTATCGTTTATATCGTGGTGTCGCAAAATACATTGTTTACGGTAATACCTTTTCATTATTTGAGTGACTGCGATCTTTATACGCCGCCCACCACGAGACGTGAAGGAGAGACAGAACGACCACAAAACCAGGAGCTCGTTACTAAACGAGGGACTACATCTGTAGCATGGTCACGCGTTTTTAAGCACTGCAGTTTTAAAACAACCGATTTTAAGCCGTTGAAACTCAAACAACAGAGCTATATGCGTGCGCCGTCTCTTTCTGTGTGAGAGGAGCGCGTTTTCTTTTTTGCCGACTTTGAACAATTACATAAACACACTTATATGCGTCAGAATCCCCGTCTTTGCAAGTATCCTCAAAACACAGCGATTTAGGTCTTAAGAGAGAGTAAACGTCATAAAGAGAAAATGCAATGTAACCGTATATTAGATCCGGACTTCGGTCTTAAAGGGGAAGCGTTCCAATATTCGTTCATGTTACTTAGCACACTGCTCTCTCACTGCTCTCGACTAAATCACTTTTGAAACTTTAATGAGAATTAAAAAAAATAACAATAATAATAGATATATTTATATAATCTATACATAATACACGTGTTAATTATTTAAGTGAAGACTAATTAATTTACACAATGTACGTAGTGTTTCTTATTTTTTGTCCTATTGCAATTAGTTTCTTATCCTTATTTCATCACTGACTGTTTGTTATCTTCAGTGAAATGCAGTTATTTTTTTCTCTCTCTTTAGGCTTGTATTAGTTTGATATTGACATTGGTGACAAGGATTATGAAAATTATATGGTATTAAGGATTTGAATTTAATAAAAACCTTTTTAAAAGAAAGAAAATCACTATATCGTGATATATATTGTTATCGTGATATAAAATTTGTCATATCGTGATATAAGATTTTGGTCATATCGCCCACCCCTATGCGACGCGGCAGTGGAATAAGAAAAAACAAGCAAAAATATGGGAGTGGAGCTCTTAACTTGAGCGCTGTGTTTTTAGATTGCCGTTACATGCATGAGATGCGAGTGCAACAATTAAATGTATCCATGTCTACAGAGAAAAAACACTGGAAAAGCAGTGCAATAGAATAAAAAAATCTGTAAAGAACTACTAGCTACCGCATGTCTGATATTTCATGTTTGCATCATGGTGACAGGCTGAAAGCTGCTGCTGTTGTTTTTACTGAACATTTATAGTTAATACAGTGCCCTCCACTAATATTGGCACCCTTGATAAATATGAGCAAAGATGGCTGTGAAAATAAATCTGCAATGTTTATCCTTTTGATCTTTCACTCAAAAAATTCACAAAATTCCAACCTATCATTGAAGTAAAACAATTGAAAATGGGGGGAAATCTCATTGTGTAAGAAATACTTTCTCTAGTTCATGTTGGCCACAATTATTGGCACCCAATTATTGAAATGTCCTTTTCACCAGCACAACAGCTCTGAGTTTTCTCCTATAATGCCTGAAGAGTTTGGAGAACACCTGATAAGAGATCAGAGACCATTTCTTCATACAGAATCTCTCCAGATCCTTCAGATTCACAGCTCCATGACGGTGCTTCTCCTCTTCAGTTCACCTCACTCATTTTCTACAGGGTTCAGGTCAGAGGACTGGAATGGCCATAGCAGAAGCTTGGTTTTGTGCTCAGTGACCCATTTTTGTGTTGTTTTTGAGGTTTGTGTTTGGATTATTGTCCGGTTGGAAGATCCAAACATGGCCCATTATAAGATTTCTAACAGGGTCAGTCACTTATTGATTTTTTATATGTTGGTATTTAATAGAATCCATGATGCCGTGTGTCTAAACAAGATGTTCAGGACCTCCAGCAGAAAAATAGGCCCACAACATAAAAAATACAGCAGTATATTTCATTGTACACATGGGGTACTTTTTTATCCCTGTTGCACCAAACACATCTTGAGTGTTTGCTGCTAAAAAGCTCATTTTTTAGTTTCATCTGAGCATAGAAGCCAGTCCCATTTGAAGTTCCAGTCGTGTCTGACAACTGAATATGCTGGAGTTTGTTTTTGGATGAGCTAGGATAATTTTTCTTGAAACCCTCCCAAACAACATGTGGTGATGTAGGGACTGTTTGACAATTTTTTTCTAATGTTTTCTGACTCCGAGATTCAACTATATTCTGCAATTCTCCAGCTGTAATCGTTGGACAGTCTTTGGCCACTCAAACTCTCCTCCTCACCGTGCATTAGGACGATATAGACACACGTCCTCTTTCAGGCAGTTTCGTAACATTTTCTGTTGATTGGAACCTCTTAATTATTGCCCTGATGGTGGAAATGGGATTTTTCACTGCTCTAGCTCTTTTCTTAAAGCCACTTCACTAATTTGTGAAGCTCAATTATCTTTTGCTGCACATCAGAAATATATTCTTTGGTTTTTCTCAATGTGATGGATGATTAAGGGAATTTGGTCTTTGTGTTACTCATATTTATAATCATGTGGAACAGGAAGTCATGGCTGGACAATTTCATGCTCCTAGTCACCCTGGTGTGCTAAAAAAATGTAAATATGAATGGGAATATACTTCAGAGATATTTTACTCACAAGAATTTCTAGGGGTGCCAATAATTGTGGCCAACATCCATTGGAGAAAAACAGTTATTTCATCATGAGATTTTCTCCCCACTTTCAATTGTTTTACTTCAATGATAGGTTAGAATTTTGTAATTTTTTTGAGGGAAAGATCAAAAGGATAAACAATTCAGATTTATTTTCACAGCCGCCTTTTCTCATATTTATCAAGGGTGCCAATATTAGTGGAGGACACTGTAACAGTCTACTGGTGTTATACCTTCAGTCATTTTGCATTCGAATTTTGAGAATTTTTTTAAAGCATTTTCCTCGTATTATGTCAGAACATATGTATAAGACAGGTTTTACTAGATGTGTTTGTTTAACATTACATCATGTTGACAACTTCACGTGTGCAGCTCTTAGTATAGAATGTAACTAAAGGGAAATAAAGAAAATAATACTTGAATCATATGGTGGTTACATTTAAGTTGACTAGTAAAAAAAAATCATAATTAAAAAAAAATTGAGTATACTTCAAACCAAAATCTTATATCACGATATGACACATTTTATATCACGATAACAATATATATCACGATATAGTGATTTTTTTCTTTTAAAAAGGTTATTATATTCAAATCTTCAATACCATATAATTTTCATAATTCTTGTCACCAATGTCAATATCAAACTAATACAAGCCTAAAGAGAGAAACTCATCCTCACTGAAGATAAATAAACAGTCAGTGATGAAATAAGGGTAATAAACTAATTGCAAGCAATAGGACAAAAACTACAATAAATAATAAACGCTACATACATTGTGTTAATTAATTAGTCTTCACGGTGTTAATTATATCTATATATGATAGATATAATTAACGTGTATTATGTATAGATTATATACATATTTTAAATATATTTTTATTATTGTAATTTTTTTTTTTATTCTCATTAAAGTTACAAAAGTGATTTAGTCGAGAGCAGTGTGCTGTGATTAACATGAATGAATATTGGAACGCTTCCCCTTTAAGAGCGAAGTCCGGATCTAATACACTGTTACATTGCGTTTTCTCTTTCTGCCGTCTACTCGCTCTTAAGACCTAAATCACTGTGTTTATGAGGATACTTGCAAAGACGGGGATTCTGACGCATATAAGTGTGTTTATGTAATTGTTCAAAGTCGGCAAAAAAGAAAAAACGCGCTCCTCTCACACAGAAAGAGACGGCGCACGCATATAGCTCTGTTGTTTGAGTTTCAACGGCTTAAAATCGGTTGTTTTAAAACTGTAGTGCTTAAAAACGCGTGACCATGCTACAGATGTAGTCCTTCGTTTAGTAACGAGCTCCTGGTTTTGTCCTGACTGGTCTCCCCGTCATGCCCCGTGGTGGGCGGCGTATAAAGATCGCAGTCACTCAAATGATGAAAAGTTATTACCGTAAACAATGTATTTTGTGACACCACGATATAAACGATAGAACATAATATGAAACGATAGACTTTTTATTTCGTCCATCCGATATATATCGTCATATCGCCCAGCCCTAGCTAATACGTTTTTTGCTGTTGCTAGAAGGTTGTTGGTTGACATCCCTCAAGAGTTGATTTATTTGGATGGAAGTATTAGATGAACTCGTTTACCAGTCCTCGTCCTCAGGGATGGTGGTGAGCGGCGGGTTCAGGCAGTAGATGTGAAACGCCATGTCGCATTCATCGCACAGCAGCTGTTTGTCGGGATCCTGCTTCACGCCACAGACGTGGCAGTTGCACATGCGGCAGTTCTTCTTCAGGTCGTCTTTGCAGACCTTGCACTCGGGTCCGTTCGACCCTGAATCGACAGAAACGAGGAACCTTATAGTTTGCGCTTAACATATTGAGACAGAGTACTGCAAAACCGAAATGTAGGTTCGATACGATAATAAAAAGTCAGACTCACTCTTGAGAGGGCTGTCAGAAGAGGCTCCGGGACCCTCCGAACTTCCGGGCTCCTCGATCTTGTAGATTTCGGTTACAAACTTGATGCGACAGTCGTTGAGAGAATCGCCAGCCTCTCTATAGAAAGTGCGGACAAACATTGTGAGCGAAACAAAGAAAATGACAAGCAGAACAATGCAATTTTAAATATCTAATTTGTTCAGCAACTTGCACACTTCAAGTAATTAGAGCTCATTTTTCCTCCTGAAGGTGACAACTTCCATAAAAAGAGTTTTTACAAACATTTTGAATATTCGTTCTTGCATAAAAATTATTTTGTGAATACTTTAAGTGATTTACAAGTGACTGTAAAGCTTAAATGTAACAAATGTACTATACTTAATTTTAATAGGATTTGGTCACTGAATACGATAGTTTGCTTAAGAATGGCTTCATGAGAAATTAACGTGAACCTTATGCAACATTGCGTAAAAAGTAGTTTGACATTTTACACGTTCCTACATAATTGTTTTACGAACACTTTACGAGGGATTTACACAAATTCAATTTACCAATGAATTTAAGAGTAGTGTAATAAACGCTATAATTGCAAATGTGAATTTAAATTGTATAATAAAATGAGGAAATTAAATTAAAACCATTAAGTTTGCATATAACAAAAACTTGAGCAAACCAACAGAAGGAAAAGAATGAAAGCAAGGCAATTTTCATGAGAAATTAATGCAAACTTGCTCTTCTAGCTGAAAGTGACAGCTTGCGTAGAAAGTGGTTTGGTAAACATTGCTTTGCGTTCACAATTTACAAGAGATTTAACCCCTTAAGTGTCACCATGCGTAAAGTGACACCTTGCGTAGAAAGTGGTTTGGTAAACATTGCTTTGCGTTCACAATTTACAAGAGATTTAACCCCTTAAGTGTCACCATGCGTAAAGTGACAGCTTGCGTAGAAAGTGGTTTGGTAAACATTCCATTTACAATTTACAAGAGATTTAACCCCTTAAGTGTCACCATGCGTAAAGTGACAGCTTACGTAGAAAGTGGTTTGGTAAACATTGCTTTGCGTTCACAATTTACAAGAGATTTAACCCCTTAAGTGTCACCATGCGTAAAGTGACAGCTTACGTAGAAAGTGGTTTGGTAAACATTCCATTTACAATTTACAAGAGATTTAACCCCTTAAGTGTCACCATGCGTAAAGTGACAGCTTACGTAGAAAGTGGTTTGGTAAACATTGCATTTACAATTTACAAGAGATTTAACCCCTTAAGTGTCACCATGTGAAAAGTGACAGCTTACGTAGAAAGTGGTTTGGTAAACATTGCTTTGTGTTCACAATTTACAAGAGATTTAACCCCTTAAGTGTCACCATGCGTAAAGTGACAGCTTACGTAGAAAGTGGTTTGGTAAACATTGCTTTTTGTGTTCACAATTTACAAGAGATTTAACCCCTTAAGTGTCACCATGCGTAAAGTGACAGCTTACGTAGAAAGTGGTTTGGTAAACATTGCTTTGTGTTCACAATTTACAAGAGATTTAACCCCTTAAGTGTCACCATGCGTAAAGTGACACCTTGCGTAGAAAGTGGTTTGGTAAACATTGCTTTGCGTTCACAATTTACAAGAGATTTAACCCCTTAAGTGTCACCATGCGTAAAGTGACAGCTTACGTAGAAAGTGGTTTGGTAAACATTGCTTTGTGTTCACAATTTACAAGAGATTTAACCCCTTAAGTGTCACCATGCGTAAAGTGACAGCTTATGTAGAAAGTGGTTTGGTAAACATTGCTTTGTGTTCACAATTTACAAGAGATTTAACCCCTTAAGTGTCACCATGCGTAAAGTGACAGCTTACGTAGAAAGTGGTTTGGTAAACATTGCTTTGTGTTCACAATTTACAAGAGATTTAACTCCTTAAGTGTCACCATGCGTAAAGTGACAGCTTCGTAGAAAGTGGTTTGGTAAACATTGCTTTGTCTTCACAATTTACAAGAGATTTAACCCCTTAAGTGTCACCATGCGTAAAGTGACAGCTTGCGTAGAAAGTGGTTTGGTAAACATTGCTTTGCGTTCACAATTTACAAGAGATTTAACCCCTTAAGTGTCACCATGCGTAAAGTGACAGCTTATGTAGAAAGTGGTTTGGTAAACATTGCTTTTTGTGTTCACAATTTACAATAGATTTAACCCCTTAAGTGACACCATGCGTAAAGTGACACCTTGCATAGAAAGTGGTTTGGTAAACATTGCTTTTTGTGTTCACAATTTACAATAGATTTAACCCCTTAAGTGACACCATGCGTAAAGTGACGTAGAAAGTGGTTTGGTAAACATTGCTTTGTGTTCACAATTTACAAGAGATTTAACCCCTTAAGTGTCACCATGCGTAAAGTGACACCTTGCGTAGAAAGTGGTTTGGTAAACATTGCTTTGTGTTCACAATTTACAAGAGATTTAACCCCTTAAGTGTCACCGTCCACACTGTGGGACGCTAAGTTTACTTCACTATATTACAATTAAATCCTAATCTAATCATGACAAACTATATATTGTTGGAAATGTCTAAGACTCCTAAATAGATTTTGCACCACTTTTTTTGTGAAAAAATTTATGTTGGAAAATTAATAGATTAATTTATGACAAGAGCGCACCTGAAAAATCTACATCATAACAGGAGTTCAGACCTGTCACAGATAATCTTCTTAGTTGCCTTTTATATCTATCACACTTTAGAAATTATATATCACTTGAAAACTTAATCTCAAAATGCATCCTTTGAAACCATTTTAAAATCAGACATTGCATTACTATGGAAACGGTACATCAAAATCATGTTACAAAATGTTTTCGTTCATGAATTATAAAAATGAAAGTTTGGATAGTGTTCAAAACTGAGAGTCACAGTTAAGGGGTTAAACCAATTTGATCATTTACTAATTATTTTAAATCCTAAACCATACTATATAATGTTTTAAACATTTTATTTTATTATAAAGTTCATAATTAACTATGCCATTCATTTCCTAAATAATTCAAAATGAAAAACTCGTATTAGACCAATAAAAGAAATGGTCAGCAAGTGGAATCGACAAATATTAATCAGATTTGCTCATTAAACAAGACAGTTTCCTCAAGAATGAGCAATTAACGCAAATACACTCTGCTAACTCAGCGCTACTACATTAAATGTAAAGGTCTCAGAAACATAGCAAGGAGATCGTTGAAAATCGTTGTAACTTTACAAAACTACGAGAATCATTTTGCGCGCAAAAAAAAACAAAGACTTTATTTAACAATTAGTCTCCTCCACGTCACCATATAGCGCCATTTTGGAGAGCATCACATACATAAACATATGCAATGCATGTAGGCAGACGCGTTGTTCATGTTCAGATCAAAGCGTAAACGGCATATCTGCATACGGTGCTGCGGACACAGAAGAGCATACGTTGTTTACGTACGTGATATTCTCCAAAATAGGGCTATAGGGTGACGCAGAGGAGACAAATTAGTGAATCAAGATGTTGGTTTTTTTTCTTCGCGCACAAAATTCTCGTAGCTTTTGGAAAGTTACGGTTTAACCCCTGATGTCACATGGATTATTTTAACGATCTCCTTGCTGTTTCTGAGCCTTGATCGTGTAAGGACCCTTGCTGTCCATGAGAGCGTCAGAGAGCTCTCGGATTTCATCATAAACATCTTAATTTGTGTTCCGAAGATGAACAGAGGCCCCATTCACACCAAGAACGATAGCTATAAAGATAATGATATTAACATCCACACGACGAACGATATCGTCTGTTTATTCCAAGCACACGTGCATCTGTCGCTTTAAATTCTCAAGCTCCTTATAGCAGGATGGATTCTGATTGGCTGTCAATGTTTGTATCGTTCATCAGCTGGAAGAAATCGTTATGGAAGGGATTCCAACGATATAGTTTCTCTGTGCCTTTATCGTTATAGCTGTAGTGTGGACTCTCCTTTTACATTTATGCTTTTAGCAGATGCTTTTATTCAAGCTATACATTTTTTAATTTTTTTTGTCAGTACATGTGTTCTCTGGGAATCGAACCCACAACCTTTGCGCTGCTAACGCAATGCTCTAACCACTGAGCCACAGGAACACTGCTTTTCTTTAATATTGAGATTTTTTTTTAGAACTGCATCTTTATAGTTATCGTCCTTTGCAGGTTTGGAACGACATGAGGGCGAGTAATTTTCTTTTTTGGGTGAACTGTTCCTTTAAAGACTGAAACATTGTCCTACCCGAGCAGGATCTTGCCGTAAACCTCCCGCTGGGTGCGTGTTTCCCTCTTCCTTTGGATCTCGGCGTCGTACCAGTAGCCGCGCTCCTTTGGATCGTCCGGGTTGTAGTTCACCATCACGATCATGCCCTGCTCCAGCTGGTGCCACTGGTAGACGGTGCGCGCCCGCGGACGGACGTCTTTCCCGCGCAGCTGCACCACGCCGTTCTCAGGGTAACTGCACAGAGCACACGCGCCCCATTAGCATTCAACAGCGCGGGATGTTTAAAGAGAACGCCTTTGATAAACGGTTTAAGACACAGATGAAAGGAAAGACTGAAAGTTGGAGATGTTAACAGGTGCACTCGCAATGAATCCAGGTGTTCATGCTGAAACCTGTTTGAATTTGGAGGGAAAAAACATAATTTGAGCCTGTTTGGAAAAGATAAAGTTCACCTTACAGGTTTTACACTAAAAGTCTGTCCTTCAAGTCAACTTAATAATTGGGTCATGAAAACTTCAGAAAGTGAATCGTTATTAACTGAGTAAAAATGAAAATGCATGAATCTTTTGAATTGTTCATGACTCACTGATTTATTTAAGATTTGGATGTCAATTTATTAATTGTTGAGCACATAAAGACAAAGGATTAATACAGAGTATCTTTACAGATTTCTCTATTTGATTTAATACACAAGCCAACCAGTTTTTCTGATTTCAGTTTGATTCAGATTAATTTGGGCATATTTCAGTTATAAAGTCTATTTTGCCAACAGAAAGGGATTCTCTCAATGCTGATGGTGTAAATCGCATGGTTTCAAACCAATAACTCATCTTTGAACATTTAATTAAAGTAATCGACTCACAGGAATCATTTGTTCAGTATACATTGTATATTAGTTTTTGTGCTCGGCTCGCAAGAACTTGATATAAAGATGTTTCTTACCATTGTTTTGTTGTAAACAAAATATTAATTTCATTCAAAACGGCAAACACATTCACAATTACGGTCAAATATGATTTTTTTTTGGAGTGGAGCAGAAGATTCACAATCAGGATCAGTGATTAATTTACTCACTCTTCATATTTGACATGGTAAACGATCTCTTCTCCATCAGATCCTTCGTCTTCACTCGAAGACTTTGTCATTTTCGTCACATTGACAATCTGCGCCTCAAACCAAGCACCCATGTTCAAGTCTCGAGCGTCCACAAACTCATTGATCTAAAAAAAAAAACTAAATAAATAAAAGTTACTTTACCATCAGATAGGGGGAAGAAAGAAAAGCAAGACTTTTGTAGTGGAATCGATATGATGCAAATTAAATGTGACAATATTTACTCCTCAATTTTAGAGCGTAGCGTAACGATATATATTTAATAAATGTAAATACTTAAATTGCTTTTGTTTCTCTTTTGAAAAATCACTTTTTTTACTACTCGTACCGGGGCTGAACTGCGCTGTGCGTGATATAGAGAGCGTGACCATGTAAAGTAGAGACAGAAATGGCATACCGTCCTTGTAAAGATAAAAATAACATACGGCTATTTAGTTGGTTAATAAAAGAAAAAGGTATAGACCTGTTCTATAGGAAAAGTAACATTAAAATGACTTTTGTGATCTGGAAAGATAGAGAAAATTCAATTAAATAAAAGAAACATGACCTGCAAGGGGGGGCGGGCCACCCCCTAAAATAATGGTAGGGGAAACGCTGTATATTATGCAATATTTTGCACAAGAATACCTTAATGAGCAATTAACGCAAACGTGCTCTGGTGTCTGAAAGCGACAACTTGGTGATTTTTCAAACATTGCATATTAGTTCATGCAAAAGAATAGTTTCACGAATGCTTAACCAATTTATGCAAATTTGACCATTTGGAAAGATTTAAGAGCCTAGTGTAACAAATTATAATTATTTAAATAACCATGTTTAAAGATAAGTAATAATTTCAATACACTATAGGCAAACTTGAGGCGAATGAGACATTTATAGTATATATATTACGCAAGAATGATTTCATGAGTTTCTAATAAGGTTTAACCCTTTAAGAATCCAGCGTACCGTCCCGCCGGCGGGACACCTAGTGGTGACAGGGTAAAGTCGTCAGACACAAACTCAAAAAACAAAAAGTTGAACATATCATATATCCATGGAAAGCTGAGATTCTTGTGATTTCAACTATGTAAACCATTTTAAGATACAATAAACACAGCATGTACAATCAGTGTCTTTATCAGACCACTTTTTGTTGAGATAATGCAGACATGCATGATAGTACAGACATACATGGGAATAACACAGTAGGGATGCAATATAACACCAATATAAGAAAAAACCCACAAATTAAATAATGTACAGAAATATAGGAAAAAAAATGTATTTAGATTATAAATATATATGTAATTTTAAAAGTGTACACATTTTGGATTCTATAAATAAATGTCACTATAATGTGTTTATGCTTCAGTTACTATGTGTCATCAATTATTTACAGTGAATCTGGATGAGAAACTGAATAGCTCTAAGTGTAACCTTTCATTAGAGCCCAAAATGATGACTGTACATTAAAGCATTCAAGAATTACAGCATTGTCAGCACAGGATTGTGTCGTTGTTACAAAGCGTCGTTTGGAGTCTCCCAAGTGTAATTTTTTTGGAAGCGTCTAGACATAAAATTAGATAAACACTAATTTTCTAATATAATGTTTATCAAATGGGAAATTTGGCTTGGTAAGGCTTCAGTCTGTGATCCCAATGTATTTTCCAGCTCATACCTCCCAGCTATAGTCATCTGCAGGCTTTTATTTACAAAACAAATGCAGGTGGAATTATTATTTTTTTTTTTTGTGTATTCAAAGTGCTATTACTCAATATCAGTAAGACTTACAGTGATTCTGACTGTTGAGAAACAAACCTCAGAGTGTCACCTTTCAAAGGAGACCAACACCATGCATATCATCCAAATGGCCCAAGAACAGCATGCAATTTACTTTGGGTATGTCTTTTTTGGGCAAATTTTACAGGAATCGTAAAGGGTTAATCTCCATTTCTCACCTTGTAAAAGCCAAAGCCAGGGTCGATGAGATCCGGTGTGTCAGTCTGGCCCGAGGTCCCGGCGCTCTGGCCGTCGCTCTCGCCGTGTGTGGAGCTCTTATCGGACTCGCTCTGGGCCGATCCGCAGCCAGAGTCTGAGTCGGACAGCTCGGCCTCTTTGTCCTTCGGCAGCGGCGCGGACGGGAGCTTCTGACGCACCAGTAGTTGCACGATGTCGTTCAACCCAACATTATAGTCGAAGAGTGTGTGGCCGTCTTCCATCTGTGATGCCCAAAGAAGACATGAAACGTTAAAGGATAAGTTCACTTCTAGGATAATTTACTCACTCCATATCATCCAAGATGTTCATGTCTTTCTTTCTTCAGTTGCAAAGAAATTACGTTTTTTGAGGAAGATATTCTAGGATTTTTCTCCATATAGTGGACTTCGATGGTGGCCAACGATTTGAAGGTCCAAAATGCAGTTACAATGCAGCTTCAAACAGCTCTACACAATGCACCCAGCAACAAGTGTGGAATAAAAGGATTTGTCTTATCACTCCGCAGCAAAACAAGATTCGAGGTTAAAAAGTGGAGAATATTAAAGTGTTATTTATTGCTGCCTTTTGAAACATAAATAACACTAAGCAATAATGCAGCACAAAATAATTACTAAAGAATAAGTCCATCTCTTCCATTGGAATAAAAACTTGACCTCTGCTCTATAAACATCCGTCAGTATTTCCCTTTTGAAAATAACAAATGGAAATAGATCACAAATGTTTATGTGTTTTAATTTTGTATAATCTTTCTACATTTTCTTTACACCTGAGTCAACTTGGAAAGATGGTGAAAGTTTTTTAAACTTACAATAATGCTATAACAGGAAGACAAATCACAATGTTTATTAAGTATTATAATATAAGACTGCATTAACATTTATCCCACAAGGACACTGTTACTAATGAGGGGAATAAACTATTATTGAAATAACTGTCATCTATACTTATTCATTTTAATAATCTTTATTCATCTGATTTACATATGAACTGATAAAATCATGTCTATTAATTGGTTTGTGAGCTCGATTTAGGAGGACAGAAACTTGTCAACGTGCCACGACTTTCATTAATAAAATACAGGGCTCTAGTGCGACCAATTGGTCGCACATGGACCTAATTTCTCAAGGGTGCGACTAATAAAAATCCTAGGTCGCACTGGTGCGTCCAGCCATTCGAGAAAAAAACAAAAAGTCTCTGCGACTCTGAAAGTCTCTGTTGTTCAACAAGACACAAATCATTGCCAATCTAGTTCTAGCAACAGAGAAAAAAATATTCCTGTACAACACGTGTGCTGCTGCATGTAATAAAGTGCGCGCAGTGTTGCCAATTTCGTGATTTAGCGCCTTTTTAGACCCCCATAGACTTATTTTTTTTCCAAAAAACAACTAGTGACAAATCTAGCAACTTGGAAAACTTTAGTGAGTCTCTGTGAGATTTTCGTTTACTGCCGCGCGGCGCGAGATCAGCGCGCACGCGGCTCTTTCTCTGCATCGGCTCTGTTCAGTGACGTCTGAGAGGAGCTAAAGAGATATTATTGCTTCTCTAAGTTTGCACAAATATAGCTGAAATCACAGCACAGGAATTGTCTTGTCTTAATTGTGTATTATTTGATTTCATCAGCCAACGCAGTAAAATTATAAATTAGTATTTCTGTGCAGACTAGCTTCTGTAAGAGAGTTTAGTATTCTTAAAGGGTTGTTTCAGTCACTATTTAATATTTATCCCGTTGACTGGCAACATAAAAGTCAAATATATAAAGTAAAACAGTTTTATTGAGAATTGGCTGCATTAAAATACAGTTGAGAAAGAAGACAATTAGACAGAACAGAACAGGTTTTTTCTTTACTTTATTGTACTTTTAGTCATTAGCAGACGCTTTTATCCAAAGCGGCTTACAAATAAGAAAGTAACTAAATCAAAGTTAAAACTATACATATTATATATACACATTAAGAAGATAAAGAAATTAAATAAAAATGACAAATGCATACAACAACATTTCAAAACTAAACATTAATGAAAACAAAATTAAAGCTAAAACAATTCAAAATATTAATTCAAGAAAATAGTATAAAAATTATTCTTACATAAGAGGCCTAAGTATACTTATTTTTTACATAGTAAGAATTGGTTTAAAAACTGTAAATACCTTATATATATATATATATATATATGTTGTTTAGTGAAATTATTTGTAGTCTGTGGTGGGATGGGGGCGCAGGATTGTTTTATGGGTTTAAGGGGGGTGAGAAGCACTGCACTAGGATCCCTTCGTTCAGACACAGTGGAAATCTGAAAAGACTCAGTGTAGAGGGCAAGTCTGGAAATGTTGATCTAGAGAAGTGTGGCCTGCTGGTTTAGCCAAGGCCAAAGATCAAGAAGCCGAACTACAGGAGTTGGCCATCCGAGGGCATACTAGATCACTACATTGCATTAATCACAAAGTTACTGGTAAACTCTGTTAAATTACTCAACTCATATCCTCATTGTTTGAAGTGACGCGCAGATGCAGGTAGCTAATTAACACACCAACTCTCACACTCTCGCTCTGCTCTCTCCCTCTCACTCACTCTCTCCATCTCGCTCTCTCCTCTCACTCTCTCTCTCACACCATCTCGCTCTCTCACTCCTCTCTCCATCTCGCTCTCTCTCTCTCACTCTCTCTCGCCATCTCGCTCTCTCACTCCTCTCTCGCCATCTCTCTCTCTCGCTCACTCTCTCTCAATCTCATCTCGCTCTCTCTCTCGCTCGAACTTCGCGTCAGGTGGTCCTTGCCTTCACTTGCATTAAAATCCTTTATCAAAATGGAACAGGTTGGCTAGCCGTGCATTATACCTATGTAACGTATACTCTTTAACAGCAATTTAAACAGCAATATTTAAATAACGGCCAGGTATTCTTGGTGTATCCAAAATGGTCCCACACTATCAACTTCAGTTATTCTCTGAACTGTGAAGAGCTGTGGCCCTCCGGGAATGGAGTTTAAAACCAATGCTGTAGAGCAGAGGTCTTCAACCCTGCTCCTGGGGACCCACTCTCCTGGAAAGTTTATTTCCAACCGGCTTCAGCACACCTGCCTGCAGTTTTCAAGCAGTCTTGAGGAGCTTGATTGGCTGCTTCAGGTGTGTTTGATTAGGGTTGTAGCTAAACTCTTCAGGATAGTGGGTCCCCAGGAACAAGGTTGAAGACCTCTGCTGTAGAGCCCTTGAAGCCAGCATTGAAGTCCACTTTATGGAAAAAAAATCCTTCAATGTTTTCCTCAAACTTAAGTTATTTCTTTGCGACTGAAGACCGACATGAAAATCTTGGATGACAAGGGGGTGAGTAAATTATCAGGGCATTTTTATTCTGGAAGTGAACTTACCGTTTAAAACAACAATACACAAAATAATGCTTAATTATTTTACTACCCAATCAATTTCTAACAGATAAAACCAATCCCTGTCCACTTTATGGAAGTAAAACAACTTCTGAATGCCACAAGTCACCTGTTTGCCCCTGTAAAAGAGTCGCTGACTCTCAGGTTCGATGTTGAAGAGCTCGGTGATCTTCACGCGCAGCTCGTCCACCTTGGTGAGCTTGGACAGGGAGTCGACCCGATGGGTCTCCTTGCCATCCATCGTGCGCACCTGGATCCACATGGCGGCAAACCTAGAACGAGCATAGTCAACGAGTGAGATTGTTTCCCGCCTTGCTTTTTATAGTTCAGTCTATGGCTCTGAGCCAAGAGCTTCAAACGAGCAGGAAAAAGGTGTTCGTTTCACAGTGACGTGAGTGACACGGGCAGCTTTTTCCTCGTTTGTCTCCTCCGGCGCTTTTAGGGTTGATACTCAGAGAAGCAATCTGTTTTTTCACGACTTTATGTAGAGTTACGTTACCTTTACAAAAAAGCTGTTAGCACGACACAGTGATGCTAACGACTGGCAAATCCCAAGGTACTTTGATTTCTAAGCATTTACACGCCAGTTGATTGATATTTTTTATTAGTTTTCCAATTTACGATCAATTCATAGGTTTTCAATGAATGTCCAAACATGGCGTATGCATTTATCATTGTACTAAATGATTACAATATTTATATAAAATATTACAAGTGCACACCAAACAATAGTAACGCAAAACATGTTTTACCAGGGTATATGCCTAAAAACAAACGTGGTTTTACCATGGTACATGCTCAAGAAATGCAGTTATACCATAGTATAAGCCCCAAAAAATATGGTTTTACCATGGCTCATGCCCAAAAAAAACATGGTATTACCAAAGTACATGCCAAAAAAACATGGCTTACCATGGTAGATGCACAAAAACATGGCTTTACAATGTAAGATGCCCAAAAAAAATGTTGTTTTGCCATGGTGCATGCCCAAAAAACATGGTATTACCAAGGCACGCATAAAAAAAATAGTATTTTAAAGGTAAGTGCCTAAAAAAACCATGGCAGCACCAATGATACATGCCTAAAAACCACGGTATTAACATGTTACCTGTCTGATCCATTTTCAAATTGGCGTGAAAGCTTATTCTCCCTACCTAGGGGTGAAATGGTGTATAATAGCATATAAAGGGCCTTGTTGATATCTTAGCTCTCAAAACCACGCCTGCTATTGGCGGAAATAGACGGAAACGCCCCCTAACGTCACTCAATGGTAGTGCATCGGGTGAAATAACACCAGTCTGTATGTTATCGAGTTTATACCAACAACAACAGGAAGTTGGAATGAGGCCTAAACTTCATATACGAGTCTATTTAGCAAGGTATTATTTGTAGAAATCAATCCGTTTAAACCAGAATGAACGCAAACTGCATTCATCGAATTAAGGGGTTGTGCGCTGGTCATGAGGTGGGTGGTCCAGTATCAAAAACAGACACTTAAATGCCAAAAATAAACTAGGAACTAATTGAAAATGAAAACTAATGGAGTCAAATTGCTAATCATTTATCATTTTAATTACATGAAATAGGTGTATGTAACGCTAACCCATGCATTACTCCAGTTACACCTTCACAAACACTTTCCTGTCTCTCATGGGCTTGTTTTGAACTGTTGTGCACAAATATGCATATTTATTTCAGCATGCAAGACACTGATAACACAAATGTTAGCGGATTTAATAGCAAAAATCGTATTAACCTCACAATTAGACTTCATTTAAGGACATGGGGCTGATATAAAATAAACTTCAAAGACAGAAAGTGAAAGAAAGAAATATTTGAAAAACGCTAAATGACGTAAGTATTAACATGCACAAGATAAACAACGCAAATGTATTAATATTTACACAGTAAAATAAGGCGCGTAATCACGGTTTAATAGACAATACATTTAAAGATCAACCGAATCTGATTTTAAAAACGGCTCTTTACCTGTAATCTTCCTCTTGAGAACAGAAGACGTGATTTTAATTCAATTACAGCGCTAAAAGTGTGAAAATATTGCACTTTTGTTACAGTTCAGTCCTGCCGCGAAACGCACTGGAACTGGGGCTCGAATCAATAAAAGTGTTCAACAACGTGTTTCCCCTCCTGCCGCGGGCAGGGCGCGTCGCTGATTGGAGGAGCGGAGTTCAGAGCCTCTCGCTGATTGGCCGAGCCGCGCGTCACTTACGAGCGTTGCCGGAGCTTAGGCTCAGCGCGCGAAACCCTGCTCTCGTTATCGCACATGCTTGGATCTTCTGTAATCTCGCGAAATTTGGCAAGTAGCTCTAATTTGGCGGTGTATTGTATAATAAAAGCACACGTTAAATGATTAACTTATTTTTAATTAAAATATAATTAGCATATGTTTTTTAATTACATTTACGAAAACAAAAAAATCTATATTATCGAACGTTAAGTGACTCAAAACGTAAACAATTAGTTTATTTAATTAATGATGCGTTGCTCTTAATGTTGAATCTTAGTGTTAAATATTTTTCAGAATTTAAACAAAACTATTTGTTTCAAATATGGATAGTAAACCACACGTGAAAAATTAACTGTTATTTTCTTTTGATAATATATTATTAATATTTTTAGCAAAATATAGCCCAAAGTAATTCCAGTAACATATGGGATATATACAGTATAAAATCCTACAGTTGTAAAATTTAAACCATTTATTTTTTTTAAACAATGATCAAGTAAACAACAAGACCTATTTATTTTAAAAGTGACGCTAAATAACGTAAAGGAAAGTTCACTAGATCAACACGTAGTTTTATTCAAGACCATTAATGCAACTTTTCCCAGTCAATTTTACTGCCATCTTCTGGTCATCTGAAACTACGGAGTCCTACAGAAGTGTTTACCTTCTTCCGCATTATAAGAGAAATCGAAAAGACAAACATCAATGTGCCACTTAATCTTATAGATATAATACAACCGGTACAATAAGCCTCTTTATGTTTGATAATCAGTCCATTTGTACAGTTTCGCCGTTTCTTCTGTGAAAGTCTGTTGTTTCCCAGTTCCTGCTTCTGGGTGAATGCAGAACTATTTCAAAGGTAAGACACACGGTCTTTTGTGTTTCTTTGTCATATTTATCAAATACATTGAGTGATGTAGTACTTATATTAATTATTTGGCGAATGTCACGTCAGACTGTCATTTAGACTATGCTATTTGAAGAAAGCAGCTGATAAGTCGTTAAACACTTATTTGGGATTATTTTCTTGCTAGTCCTGATATTCTTTGTTATTATTCATACGCCATTTTTAATATCCCTTGATCTAACGTTAGTCAATGAACCCAGCTTAAGGTGCGTTCACACCAGACGCGAATGACGCGAATAAATCGCGCCATTCGCGCGTGAAATTCACTACACAACAGACGCGAATTCGCGCGAATAGCGCCGCGGGATTGTCTTTCGCGTCTTTGCATTGACTTAACATGTAAATCATTCGCGCGATTCGCGTCTGGTGTGAACGCACCTTTAACAGAGAGCGTTCTCAGAACGTTGGTTTGAACGTTCTGAATATTCTGATAGTTATCAACGAAAGTTCTTCTTGAAAGGTAAATAGAACGCCCGTTCAAAGTTATCTGCTAATAATGTTCTCAAAATGTAAGCACAACAATTTTATTGATGCATTGTTCGTGGAACGATGTAAACAGAATGGTTTCTAAAACGTTTTGGTTCGATTTTTTTTTTTACATGTCTGATATTTTTAATTGTTATTACCCGTTTCAAAACGTTCATATAATATATTTTGTTAGCTTGGGAAAAATCACAATTAATATTGAAATAGACTGAATTTTGTCTTTCAGCATTTAGGAGCTCACACTCGACTTCAGATTGAATGGAATGGCTTGAACATGTCATATGAGAGCACATATTCATGCATGATCGCCTATATTTGCATAAACAATGGCAGATGGTGGAGCAGAGCTCGTGGATCAAGAATTCGTGAATCTCGCCAAGGCATTTGAGATCATTTCCCAGGCTGGTCAGGATCGATGGGTCAGCCTGACGTTCAAAATGGTCCACACACGGGCCGAGGAAATGGTAAATGTCATGTGCTTGATTCTCCTTAAGAAGATTAGAGAGGTGCTTGCTAAGCTAACGGCTAACAGTGACAGCAGCATTGAAAAATACTTGGCTGAAATGGTCAAATTGCACGGAGAACGTGTGAACAGTAGCCACATTGGCGGGTTTAAGTCAACAGACGCCAATACGTTATTGGATATTGCAAGAATTTTTGCCGTTTTGGTGCAGGAGAGATTGTGCGACAAGTCGCTACGAGATCAAGCATACTGCGAAGCTCTTGTGTCGAGCAGAATGGCTGGTTTGTTATCTTTAGACGTCGAAGAGGAAGTAAAACAAGTCTGCGGGCCTGACATTATCAATAAATCCAACGCCGAACTTCCAACCGAAACGTACAATTTGACGTCGCTATGTCGAAGCAATGGCCCTCCATCTCAGCAATCAAACTTGGATTACAGTATCCAAATTAGCTCGCCAACTGCTACAGAATCCAATATGGAAGAATCAAAGCCGATGAGTCTACGAACACCAACATATGGTGAACCTACAACCAATCAAGACCAACTACGACATATTTGCGCAAAGAAACAGCTACCGACAGCGGAAGTCAATGACGCGACAAAGTCGAAGCAGTGTCTAGACAGCAATGGAAGCTCCCAACTTGTGACATCCAAAAACCCGAATCTCGATTTTGCGTCCGCCCCAAACGATGGCGACAAACTTCGAGCTCAACCGCTAAATGCTAATGATCACAAACCGACAACTCAACCTAACAGTTTGAGCTCTCCAGAACCGAGTCAAATCGACACAGAAGAAACGTTTTATGACTTTGTGATCCTACACGAAGCTGATGACGCAAACGAGGCGCAAAGACTCAAGGACAACCTTGAACGTATAATTTCTGGAGTTGGTGCAACGTTTTCCGACGAATTCGCACAACCAGGAAGGTCGACGTTGCGATGTATGGAGGACGCCATCGAGAATTCGGCGTTCACGCTGCTGCTGCTCACCCAGAACTTCAACTCCAACCTCAGCACGACTAGCGCTGATTCTGCAATCGTGAATTCGCTGGAAAACCACCACAAAATGAACTCCGTAATTCCGCTGCTACCTCGCAAGAACTGTTTGTTGCGCAAAAGACTTCCATTAGTCCTTCAGACGAAGGTTCCTCTCGATGAAAGCAGCAGAATGTTCGAACGCAACGCCCGAAAGGCCATCGCACCGGAAAAAGTAGCAACTCAAAAGAAGATTTGGATGATCAAACAGCATCATAAGAAACTAGTCGAGGAACAGGAAGAGACTACGAGAGGAGAATGCCGTAAATGTGGAGCTGCGACGAGAGATGGAAAAATTAGCGCGACTGAGACTAGAAGGCGAAATGCTACAAAATAACATGTTTTATCCTCCATCTGTACCAATGCATCCACCTCCGTCGCATGGAACAATGCATCCACAACATGGCGAATGGCAGCAACAACAACCATCGTGCATCCACATTGAGAACGCACAAAACGTTTTGATCGGAAATCACTCAGCGATGAATATTGATCATGCTAAAAACTCTGCCGATGAGTCTGATTTTTAAACCTGGTGGTTTAAGTGTGTTTTCACTAAGATAGGTGTTGTTAGAAATCACATGTGTTTCTGGGAAAGTAGGGATGCACCGGTTGACCGGCCAAAGATCGGAACCGGACGGTTTTTGGTTATAATGCGCGATTGGCAACCGGACGTTTTTTGTCTTTTTTTCGGCCGATTTTTCCGAAAGTGCACAAAGTTTTGCGAACATGTCATTTGTGTGGAAGACATTCGGCAGAAGCACAACAAACACAGAAAAACAGATACAATGAAGCGAACAGCCGTTGGTGTAACATTACTGGCACACAAATAAGAGCCGCTTTCCTTTCCTGCTCTAGCTGAAGTTGCTAGTGATGGGTCGGTCTTGAACGATTCGATTCGTTCATTTTGAACGAATCTTTAATGTGACTCGAGAAGAATGAGTCGTCTCGGGGATGATTCGTTCAGTCGCACATGCGCACCATCCTATAGGTTCTGTACTTGAATTAGTTCACCTGTTTCGAGTCTTCGGGTTTTTCGAGTCGTTCGTTCATCACGTGACTAATGCAGTATGAGCCGGAAAGAGAATTAATTAGTTCACTTTTTGAGTCTTCGGTTTTTCGAGTCGTTCGTTCATCACGTGACAGCCCCGTAAGCCTAACCAATGCAGTATGAGCCGGCAAGAGAATTGATTAGTTATTGATTAAAATGTCTATGTCATATTGAAGTAACACCACAGACCGTATAATGCAAGTTACTAAAGGCTCTGTGTTACCAGAAAATACATTAACACCAGAGACAGTAACACCACATACAAATCAGCCTAAATCTAGACTTTTCTAAAATGGAGGCTGCCATCATGATGATTTCAAGATCAGGGGACATTTTGGAAATATCAACAAGTATGTATTTATATTTTTTTTATTAAAATATGCCAGATCTGCAAGTTATCAACATAACACCACATACACTAATGACGACACATGAAATTGTCAGAGATTTAGCTAACTTAAAAATGTATAAGAAAGAATGTACTCCCCATGCACCCCTCAGATCAACCAGCACCTGCAGTGACCTTTACACACAGGAAGTAGTCCAAATATAATTCTCCCTTTTCTTAAAGGGGTGACATCCATTGTTGTAACACCACAGATATGAATTTGGGGGGCAACTTTTTTTCTTTAATATATATATATATATATTAAACAATGTAATATTATACATGTTAAATCAAATCTATATCCACTATATAACCACTGTATTTGTGTTAGAATCTTTCATTCTTTCTTGTTGGTTGCTTAAAGAAAAAAAAAAATCAGTTTGCTTGAAAAATATCGGAATCGGCCAGTTTGCTTGAAAAAAATCGGAATCGGCCAGTTTGCTTGAAAAAAAATCGGAATCGGCCAGTTTGCTTGAAAAAAATCGGTATCGGAATCGGCCAGTTTGCTTGAAAAAAAAAATCGAATTCGCCAGTTTGCTGGAAAAAATCGGTATCGGAATCGACCAGTTTGCTTGAAAAAAAATCGGTATCGGAATCGGCCAGTTTGCTTGAAAAAAATCGGTATCGGAATCGGCCACGAAAAATCATGATCGGTGCATCACTATGGGAAAGAACTCTTATTTTAACCAATCAGAACACTCTCTGCCTGTCAATCTTTTTAAACGCTCAGGTTAGTTGACATCTGGTTGGCTGATGTGTTTTTGGGGGCGGGGTTGGGAGAAGGCCTGATGATCAACTACCAACTTAAAAAGAAAAGAAAAAAAACAACACATAGTGTTTCATATCATTGTATTAATTTAACATTAGGGCTGTCTGTATGTTTTATGGTGGTTTATAGTTCTCCATTAATTTAATTTTTCTTTTGGCACTTTGATTATAAGCTCATTTCCATGTTCAACATAATTCATATGTTAATTATAATTAAGGTTTGCTTTAAAATGTGTTAAGTTGATACAGAAATTAAAAACATCAACTGAAAGCAAAATGTCTATTGTGTTACTGTAAAGAAAAAGATTGTATAAAATAATAAAATCATTGCCATATGACAGCAAGGAATATGTTTGCATTTAGTTTTCTAATGACAAAACAATTATACATTATTCTGTATTACTGTGTTTTAGGGGAAATATTGGAATAAAAATAAGCTTAATGGATGTTTCTTTCTTTCTATCTATATTTATACAATTAATAATACAATTATAAAGTGTGTGTGTGTGTTGTGTTTGTGTTAGAGATTCCATATATTAAAAACATACTTAATGATACGTCAGAGAACAGGAGTCTGTTCATTGGCTGCCCAAAGACATCGCTCCTCCCCCGGAACTGCGTCGCAAGGTCACCAGCCAAACAGGTCACTCGCAGCGCTTTCAAGATGGCGGCCTCCTTGTGTCAGTGTTACCAGGTGAGTTTCTAATTTAAACCGTTTATTAAGCGCTCATCAACAACGCGATTGATATCGGTATGATAAACGCAATGCCCGCGATTAAAGCAGCACGAGCGCGCGCTTGGTTCACCAGAATCGCGCGTTTTTAATGCAGAAACGTGAATAGATTGAGCAGTCATGCTTATGAAACATGATTCTGGCCTTGATGTAACATAAAGAAATTATAATAACATTACAAACGAAGCTCTTAAATCACTTTACGTATGTACAACTATAAAAAAAATGCTGGACAGGAATTGATTGTTGTGTTTAGACCTCTCAACCATAAAGTACTATGCTTTTTGGACATGTACCATGGAAATACCATGGTATCTCTTGGAGAAGCATCTGAGTTTTATGATATATGAGTAATATATGTATAAAATCTTGTTTGACAGTGACATCAGTACCTGAGCATGTGTATCTGTGGCTAACCTGTCAAGGTGTTTTTTATTTTTATTCATACTTATGGAAATACTGTATTATTATTATGCATGTGTTTCTCCTCAGCTGTGTGTCAGGAGAAGTTCTGCACTTTTAGTCACTCGTCAGTATGCCTCATTATACGACAGAGCTCGTGTGTACAGGAGATGTGGCCCGGCCGCTGCTACAGCACAGGTCAGTGTCACACAGCATTCATCTTTTGGGGAGAATTGTGATTTTACTGCAGTTTCTACATGTATATCATCCACAGGCAAGGTTTATGTCCTCCGGTGGCGGGCGGAAAGGCTTCCTTGGAGAGTTTGTGGACAATCTCAAGCAGGAGCTGAACAAGAACAAGGAGATGAAGGAGAACATCAAGAAGTTTCGCGAGGAGGCCAAAAAACTGGAGGAATCGGACGCCCTCAAGCAAGCCAGGAGGAAATATGTATGATTTTATGATTCTAACATAGCCAAACATGTCATTCTCTATTGTGAAACTGTGTTTTTGTGGGTGTCTTCCAGAAAACCATCGAGTCTGAAACAGTTAAAACCTCTGAGGTGTTGAAGAAAACACTCGGGACGATATCAGAGACGGTGAAGGAGGTGAGTGGAATTAACGCTGATTTTTAGCCGTCCTTGACGTGCAATTGTTCTCGTTTCAGAGCACATTTATGTATTCATTAAGCGTGCAGTGATTTGCATAAGTGCTGAGCGTTATGTTTCTGCAGAGTGTTTGCGCTGCGAAGGATTACGATGCAAAATAATCTGTCGTATTTTGTTCTGCTTTTATGTGGAAAACACATTTATTATTTAAGGCAAAACCATTGTTTTTTTTCATGCATTGGTCAATTCAGTCTCAATTCACTGAGATACTATTATAGATATAGATTAATTATAGATTTATTAATGTTTTTATGTTTAGTATTTCTGTTTTCATTTTAATTTGAGCTAAATGATTAGTAATTTTGTGTGTATTTGTAATTTCTGTATATATATATATGACTATATGGTTTTTATTCATTTTTATTTCAGTTTCAGGACATAACTTTGCCTTGGCAAATAGCTGAAATAAAAATACAAATTTCTCTAGTAACTTTTTAAAAAACGATTTTTAATGTATTCAATTTTACTGCAAATGTTGTATATTAATATTCTAACTGTATGAACTCTCGAGTATGCTCTGTTTTGCTTCCATAACACGTTTTCTTTCAGACTAGCGGAAGGAAAACATACACGTTGTTTATTTAGCTGGACTTTGTCTATTTGTGTCTGTTGATTTCAATCTCAATGTAACTCTTAAAAGGCAGTTTCCTCTAAATGAGTTTTTCCTCTCGTCAGTGGCACTCACACGCATTATTCCTATCTATATTCTGAAGGGTTTTACTGTGGGCTTGGTTCAGATATCATTTGCTTGGTTTATTGCTGCACTATTTGCCTCTGTATATTACAATTACAATATATTATCTTGAAAGGTGATTTCTTCAAAATGAGTTCAGAACTTACATGCACCAAGTTTTGCAGTTTTATTCCCATTTGTATTCTGAACATTGTTGCTGTTTTTTAAATATAAATATCATTCACCTGTTTTTTTTCTTTACAACATTTAATTCCTAAAAACATCATTTTTTTCTGTCTATTGACAGTATTTTTCTGATTAAAATATGTATCCAAAATCCCTTCGGTAAATTCCTTTAACTCTAATATGTTAATATATAATATAATATAAAATTAATATAAACAAAGTGAAAGATAAATTTTGAGCCTGGCTTTACAGACTTCTGCTCTGGAAATGTTTGCAAATTAGTGTCATATTTTTGTACAAAATAAAAGCATTTAAAAGCAAACCTCCTGATTAAACATTAAAGTACACTAGTGTGAGAAACAGTGCAAATTTTCATAATTTTTGTATCTCATATTGTGAATATTATTCATAAAAAATGCCTTTTTCACTCAAAAAACGAGGCACCTACTCTCAGATAAATGAGGGCTACGATTAATCAGATGCAAATAGAAACACAAAACCAGTCCTAAATGAAAGAAAACAAGTTGACAAAAAGATTGAATCCAATATTTAGTGATAATATAGCATAATGACAGATTTATAAGCAGTTGTTTGGAGTCCGGTCATTTTTGACCGGGAACACCACAAGTGTTACTAGGTGAAATAAAACCCACAAAAAAATATGAAAATTTTTAAAAACTTAATGAGAAGTACTTATACCCTATGTGAACAAAGTCAGTAAGTTTGAGTCCAATGCGATAACGTTAACTAGTATTTTCGGGAAAAAGAAAATCTTTTTCGGGTCAATTTGACCCGAACACAGCCAGAGGGTTAAACTGAAGTGATTTGCATAACTTCTCCGTGTTGTTGTCATTCAAAGCATTATATTTGTAATACATGTATCAAATATTTTAGGAGCTGATTCTGTGTGTTTCTCCTCAGGGCTTTGAAGAGGTCGGCCGCTCAGACATCGGGAAGAGAATCAAAGAAGGCATGGAGGAAGCGGCTAAAACAGCCAAAGAGTCGGCGGAGACGGTGTCTAAAGGTGGAGGAAAACTGGGAAAGACCGGAGCCTTTCGGGCGCTATCACAGGTCGCTAGAAAGGCTGTTTATGTTATTGACTGTGAATTATCTGGCGTGTATGTTGTGAACGTGGCATATGAATGAACTGAATGGCTCAATAGTGTCAACTCTTGTTGTCCTCAGGGTGTGGAGAGCATGAAGAAAGAGATCGGTGACCTCGGACAGATCGGCCCGTACCGGCCGCCCATTAGACTGAGGAAGAGGAGCGATTTCTCATCGAAGGCGGGAGGCGCAGAAGACAAAGTCTTCGAGGCCAACGAGTAAGTCACTTCTCAAGGACCGATGTTATCATGAGCTGTTGTTGTTTGCTTGTTATAATGAAGAATATATATTGTTGCAAAATCAATGGAAAAATATATATTTTTAATTTATATAGTTTTTTTTACTTTTAGTAAAATATTATGTAATGTACATTTTTAAAGAATTGTGTATTTAGTGTATTTGTTGGGCTGCATAATCACTATATTTGAAACAGTATTAATGTCCATTAAACTACTTAAAATATTATAGATATATTTATTGTAGATAATAGTTAGAATTAATATTTAGCTATATTAAGAAAAAAATATTGTAAATGATATATTTATGTGTATTAATAATTATTTTAACTCATATTAATATTATAATGTTTATAAAATTATTGTAAATAATATATAATGATATATTTATGTGTATTAATTAATTATTTTAATTCATATTAATATTCTACTTTTAATGTATATTGTGTATTGGTGCACATTAAATGGCAGAATACATTCTTTGTGTGTGTGTGTGTGTGTGTTGTGTGTGTGTGTGTGTGTGTTGTGTGTGTGTGTGTGTGTGTGTCTGTGTGTGGTGTGTGTGTGTGTGTGTGTGTGTGTGTGTGTGTGTGTGTGTGTGTGTGTGTGTGTGGGTGTCTGGGGGGGGTTATATATAATTAGAATGTTCAAATAAAATATTATAGATCATATTTGATGGTTATAATTATTACATTTATGCATTTAGCAGACGCTTTTATTTACACTGCATTCTGGCTATACATTTTTTATCAGTATGTTTATTAATATTTAGTTGTTTAATAATATTAAATGTATAGGTAAAATAATAATTAATAATAGGTGTAAAGTGTTTACAGGTAATGAGATATTAATTGATATATGTTATTATTTTCTATATATTTCCCCCCCAAATTTCATTCATGTTTTATATTAAACATATTGTAAATAAATTTGTGAATACATAGGAAAAATGACCCATGGATATGAACTATAGAGCATCTAAATAATGTTTTAAAGTAGTTTTCTTTGTGTTTTAAAGGGAGGCGATGGGTGTCGTGCTGCACAAGGACTCTAAATGGTATCAGCAGTGGAAGGACTTCAAGGACAACAATGCTGTGTTTAACAGTGAGTTTGACTGAAATGCTGGCGTGATCAATAGATGGCGCTGTGCTGCAGGGATCTGCTGTATGTTCACAGCTGCTCTGGGTGAGAGTCGTGTTGAAGAGTTCACTTCATCAATTAGAGGCTCGTTAAGCGCAGTGATAATGAGGCTCAGTAACGAGCTGAGAGACTGTTTTCGCTTCACGATCGAACACTTTTCCACAGGAAGGGAAGCATGATGTGACACGTTTGTTTTAGCGTCAGATTGTTGTACTGAGAGAACGACTCACGATATGTGCCGTGTTATTATCCTGAGTCGTTTCATGTGCTGTCCTCCTCCCAGGGTTCTTTGAGATGAAGATGAAGTACGACGAGAGTGACAACGCCTTCATCAGAGCGTCCCGCGCCGTCACTGACAAAATGACTGACATCATCGGTAAAACAAACACTGCATTTCTGCTTAGCTTTACTGATATATAGATAGATAGACAGATAACAGTTAGCTAGATTGACGGATGGACTGACAAACGGATGAATCATCGAAAGTGTTTTCTGCTCTTCTCAGGCGGCTTGTTCTCCAAAACCGAGATGTCTGAGGTTCTGACCGAGATCCTGAAGGTGGATCCGAACTTCGACAAGGACTCGTTCCTGAAGCAGTGCGAGCGGGACATCATTCCCAACGTCCTCGAGGTGAGACATCAAACTCCCAGCATGCTTTACTCTTAAAGGCAAGCAAAAGCTGAACATTCGCTCTGTTTGCAGGCCATGGTCCAGGGAGAGCTGGACGTCCTGAAGGACTGGTGCTACGAGGCCGTGAGTGTCCCAAAAACCATCACATGACAGATTCTGCTGTAAATTTGAGGCACTGACGCTGGTTTTTCTCTGGTTTTGCTTGCAGACGTACAGTCAGCTGGCTCACCCCATCCAGCAGGCCAAAGCCATGGGTCTCCAGTTCCGCTCCAAGATCCTGGACATCGATAACATTGACGTAAGAACCATCGGAAAGACACACAACATCCATCTGCTGCATCCTAATGGCCCTGTAACTCCATCAGAGTGTCCTGATGGACCTATAATGCAGAATAATGGGATATCGGAGCATCTGAATTTCATTGTCATCATCATCTTCTTCTCCAGATGTGTGGAGTAACTCGTTTCGGTTGTTTTTTTCCGCTGTAGTTGGCGATGGGGAAGATGATGGAGCAAGGCCCCGTTCTCATCATCACCTTCCAGGCTCAGCTGGTGATGGTCATCTGTAACATGAAGGGTGAAGTGGTGGAGGGCGACCCGGTGAGTGAGCGTTAACATTAGCGATGACGTTAGCCGCTAGCGCTTGTGAATTAGTGGCGTGATTCACCTCTGGAGCCGCCGTGGCTGGGCGGTTCGCAGGAATCGCCGGGGATAAATCTGCTCAGAGGCCACATGTAACGACACACCAGGGATGTTTCTGCATTAGGAGTTTATAGTTAATTTTCTCCGTCCAGCGCCCTCGAGTTGCTGAGTTCAGACGGTCGTGGATATTAGAAACGCTGTTTTATTTCACACAGCTGAAGTAGCTGTCATGAGTTTGATTTAAATTTGAACATTTAAAAGTTCAATTTTAGATTCTACATAAAAGTTCTCCTGCAAAATGTCTGATTCTCATTAGCTTTTGGCTGAGTCTCATGTCCAGGTCATATTTAACCCTAAAATCAAAAGAAAGAAAAAATATAAGATATAGTTTTTATATAATAAAATAAAATTTCAAATTTCCCAAGCATATTTAGTTTCTTTGTTCCTTCAATTGTAAAAGTAAATTGTACTACAGTGATTAATGAAAACAAATCTATGAGAGTAATCTAAATTATAAAAAAATATTATATTTAAAATAGAATACAAATCTTTTGATTTTGTAATGAAAAATGTGTTCCTGTGGCTCAGTGGTAGAGCATTGCGTTAGCAGCGCAAAGGTTGTGGGTTCAATTCCCAGGGAACACATGTACTGACAAAAAATGTATAACCTGAATGCAATGTAAGTCGCTTTGGATAAAAGCGTCTGCTAAATGCATAAATGAAAAATGTACGTTTTCATCAAATTCACACATTTGTTGCATTTGTGCATTCCACAGGAAAAGGTTCTCAGGATGATGTACGTTTGGGCGTTGTGTCGAGATCAGGACGAGTTGAACCCTTACGCCGCCTGGAGACTCTTAGACATCTCCGCTTCCAGCACTGAGCAGATCCTGTAAACAGCGGCTTCCTTAACTGAGACACGAGGGGAGGGATCGGGGGCGTGGCTCAACTGGGGGCAGGGCCACACACATCGGCTTGTTTTACATAACTCCGCCCCTAGCGGTTTCTTCCAGAGCTCTACCATGAACCGCAGGGTTGTTCGTGGTGAGCCAAAATGGCCGACGGTTGGACTCACGCCATTGGACCGAATCCCCATCAGTCTGAAAGACTAAGAGACTGTTTTTTGTTTGTGCGTATTGTCTTTTTAACTGTTCTGGAAGGAATATGTAAAGTCGAGTGGTTATCAAGTGCCATTCTACCAAGCTATCAATAACAATGTTGAAGAATTATAAGAAAAGTACTTAATTTCTATTGGATTGAATCTGAATATAACCAAACATCCCCAGGCGTCTTAAACCGAGATACAGTCTGGAATTGTTACAACAATTGTTGATGTCTATTTATTAAAGATTTGGTCCAGGTTATGTAGTTTTATCAATTACAGATTGTATCTTTAAGATCGGCCTTAACGCTATTAAGCCATCAGCTAGTTTTTTTATTAATTTCTGCCTCCGTTATGTGGGGCTAAAATAGTGGGTCGTCTTCAAAATGACATTAAGAAGATAGAATTTAATTAGCTTTTCCTGCTGTATAAAAATGAGTTGCTGGTTGAACTTGATCGTAAACATACATGTATATTAAAATATTCCATGCTTCACCACAAAAGGTGTTGATTTGGTTTGACTCCATGTATTTGAATCCATACTATTTTCACATATTGCTTTGACTATATACAGTATGTAAGCTCGAAATCTATGTTGAACAAGTTAGCTTGTTGGCTAACCTTGCTAATATTAGCTTTAGCTGGACGAATCTGTTTTTAAATGTTAGCCAAATGCCATTGTTTATCACTCTTTTAGAGTTTTTAAAGTTTTATTAGTAGTATTTTGAGTAAATTATGCACATGAGGCTATACTGCTCTGAATATAAATCAGGAAAATACAAGCTAGTCGATTTAAAGACGTTTAAATATAAGCTGGTTAAGCTAACCTTTAAAAAACCAATTAAATATACAAGCTACTACCATAAAGTAGCTACTCAATATAAAGTAGTTTAATGTTAAGCTAGTTTTTTGTTTGTAGTGTAACTGCTTTTAAAGGAGCGACTTTATTTGAAAGGACATAGCTACTCAATTCAACGTTGTTTAAGGTTAAGCAACTCTTTTAAAAAGCACTTTGCTATGCCACAAGCTACTAGCAAAAACTAGCTAAGTGCAATGAAGGTAGCCACTCAATTTAGTTGTTTAAAGTTGACATACTCTTTAAAATCTAAAGTCAGTTTGTTACGCTACTATCTGCACTGAAATAGCTACAAACAAATTCTAGCTAACTGCATTGAAAGCTAGTATTTGCTTTCACTCGGATATGTCACAGTAGAGAAGAAAAGACATTCGCAACTTCTGTTTCATGCCGACTTTAAATCGAGTAGCTTGTGTAATTTAGCAGGTTATAACTTTAGTTTTTAAGACTTGAGACAGAAAACGAATGTCTCTGCTAAGGTACGTTTATGTTAGCAGCTGGCTTACCTCCTGGGCAGCTTAAACATATATTGTAAAACTGCTAATTCAGTTTAGCAGCTACTTTTGCAGAACTGCTGGCAGTATCTGGCCGTTTACTTACACGGTGAATGAGAAAATGCTGTTATGCAATGTGTTTCAGAGAATTGTTCTCTTCAGGTTTCTGTGGGCAGGTGCTTGCCAACATGCAATGCTCGTCCATGAACGTGGGCGCACCATTTTGACATGGTCAGATTTATTGCCTGAGCTCTGGAAACGTGGAGGAAGCCTTATAAGCAGGCCTTCCTATTTGTTCATCCATTCATATGTCCCCATGACAAGCGCGTATGTTTGGTGATGGATCTCCTCGGCTTGAGGAGACTGCTGAGGTGTGCTCTTCTGCGGCCTGAAGTTTCCCTACATCTGCAAATGGATGGTCTGGATGTGCAGTTATGACCTGAGGAGGTTTACAGAAAATACACAAAACCCACCTCAGAACATGAGATGATATCCTAAAATACAAGACAATTCTGGAGGTTTAATACTGGTTTAGCATACTGTTATGTAAATTGTGACTAATACTACATACTATTCTTGCAGTGTGTATGCATACTGTGACCCACAATTTTTAAGAACGTTTTTTTTGTGATGAATATTGCCTGTTCGATTAAATACTGGTTCAGAATAGCATACTATACCATAGTATTAATACTACATACTACTGCAGTATCCTGTCCTGAAAATTAACCAGTGTTGGGGATAATGCATTACAAGTAACGTGAGTTACGTAATCAGATTACTTTTTTCAAGTAACTAATAAAGTTGCTTTCTCAAATGTTTCTCATGTATTGATTGACAGCTCATCTGTCCTCATGTTGAGAGATATCAGGAGTAAGATGTTATTGTAGTTCTAGAATAAATGCGGACATGCATTAATTCATCTCACTTGCAAAAAATGTAATAAATAAAACAGAGTTAGTATTCCTCAAAATGAATAAAAATGGTAAAATGCGACTCAGAATATGGCGCAAACCTGCAATAATTATATGTTAAATAACACAAATATAATTTGATGTATTTAATCCCATTTTATTAACCAACGTGTTTTCTGCTGACCTTCAGTGATCCAATTCAACCATACTAATAAGCAAAAATTACTTCTGGAGAAACATTTGTGCTTATTTTTTTATTGCTGAAGTGTGTTGAACTTACTTCTTCTACATTCTACTGTACAGACGTGAATTCACTTTCCCTTCAGCCAGAGGCGCATTCATTTCACTTTTGGTGGGAAAGGGCTTTTACGTTTGCCAAAAAATATAACTTTTTATATTGAAAACAAACAAGCAAGCACTGCCTAGATTTAACAACTAACTCAAAAGTAACGCAACGTATTACTTTCCATAAAAAGTAACTAAGTAACATAATTAGTTACTTTTTTAGGGAGTAACGCAATATTGTAATGCATTAATTTTAAAAGTAACTTTCCCCAACACTGAAATAACCATTGGTTACAATAGTTAAACCATGGTAATTGTAGTAAAACTGTGGTTATACAAATGGTAGTCAATACGCCAAAAAAAACACGGTTACTACAATTTTACTATTATAAATCCATGTTTAATTTTTGTAAGGGAGTGCGTGTCAACAAATTCCTAACCTAAAACAACCATTACATAAGGATAACATAAAATAAACAATATAATATAGACTTTGTGACAAAGTTTTGAAGGCATTCTCGTATCAGATTTGAGTTTTGGGTGCATTGAAATATTTTAACTTCTACGACCAAACAGCGCATTTGGTGTAACTGACCGGATGTGATGTATTTGTTTTATATATATATATATATATATATATATATATATCACACACACAAACACACACACATATATATATATATATATATAACACCACACATATACATATACACACACATATATATATATATATAAGCACTGCAAAAAACATAATATTTCTCCTCCAGATGTATTTTGTGGTCGTTTGTTCTGTGTGAATAAATATGAATTAATTTGTTATTTATTGCCTCAATAAGCAGAGGGTAACTGCTCTTGCTGTGTCCAAAATTGTGATTTTTTTTTAGCTGTTTAATGACTTTAATAAAGGTTTGACATTGTTTTAATACAAAAAAAATCAAATATGAGGAAGCAGCGTTCAAAAGAACTGCTTCGACTGAAAATAATTACCCTTCATATACTCAAAGCATCAAGTCCTGCCATTGCAAGCATTATGCTGGATGTTTTAATTGTCTCTTCATCTTCATGGTGTTCCCCTACATGTCGATAAACACTTGCTCGTCCAGTGCCTCAATGTACCTTGCTTGATTTAATGTAACCTGCAGATTTGTCATAATAATGAAGTAAATTATTATAAGTCGGGCGACGGCCGAGAGAGACTCTTCTGTAACTGTTTTCCCCACCTCCAGTCGTCTGATTTACGCCCATAGATTAGCTGTCACTTCCACAGAGCAAACGAACGCCTGAGAGGGTGTAACGTAACTGCCCTGGGGGTGGATGGGGAGATATATATCCTGGGCTCACATCCCACAAGGTTTGCCACCCCATTAGGCTTGTTTTCAGGGGCGGACTGGGACAAAATTTGAAATCTCCCACTCATCCAGGCCATTGCACCCACAACAAACTACAACCCTATTAGCCTATTTGTATGACAATCCCATAAAAAGGTTTGTCTTTAGTCGTGGAAAATAATTAAAGGTTCCACCTGCACCTTTAGATTTATTTTCTCCAATTTCTCTGTCACTCCATTTTTTCTTGTACCTGTCTCTTCTTCACCAGCAGGTCTACTGTTATTAACAGAACTGTGTTCAGATTGCAATTTGTTTCTCTTAAAATGACTTAAATACCAAAATTTAACAAACCTATAATTCTTACAAGTATATTAAAACTAATTTTATAAAGTGCCTAAATGCCAAATTGGTACATTGAAAATCCTAATACTGAACACTATTGTATTTTTGGGCTAACTGATGCTGGGAGTGAATATCTGCCTGCGTCCAATCGATAATGATGTCCTGTATTGTGACTGCTACTGACAGCCTAACAGGTGCTAGCAGTTTAATACTCAACTAGGTTAATAAAGACAAAACTACAGTAACTGAAACTGACCTGCACTTGAAGCCCTGAACATTTCGCTCAGTTTCCTCTCCTTCCTCGAGTCCTGTGCATCGACTCGGTTCAAAACCCACCGATGAAGCCAGTCAAGACTAACCGATTTATGATTTATTATCTGCCACAATCGGAAATGATCACTTGGGAAGGCAAAAAAAATATATAATAATAATAAAAAAACACAGAGCAGCGGGCCAAATCAGCCGCCAGGCCCACCGGGAAAGGCAGTCCGTGCCTGCTTGTTTTCACTCGAGCTTAATTTCCTGATTCTTGTCGGGTATTTGGACCAGGCTGTTCGTAGAGTCATCTAATCCAATCTCGGGACTCCAGAGGGATTTTCAGATGCTTTCCAGAATAATCTATCTGCAACAACACAAAAATGCCTTTCCATCACCTATAGTTGCTAACTTTAAACTGCTTTAAATTGAGTAGCTATGTACCTTCATTGCAGTTATCTAGTGTTTCCTATCTTGCAGTGTTGCTACCTATTAATAAACATGTATAGTGATTTTAAAATGACAAAGTTGACCATCATTAACTTTATTTTGTTCTGCTGTTTTGTGTTCATTTGCTTCTCCCATCTGCTCTTTTTACATTGACTATCACTCTATATAGACTAATACAATCAAATACAACAATAATTTCTCAAATATGTATACTGACACATTAAACATTCACTTCAATGTTTGTTGTAACTGCATGCTTCAACTGATTTCCTATTGAACTGTCACCAACTGAACTGCAGTGCTCGGAAACTATTTCTAATATATTGAATGTTAGCTACAAGCTCGATCGTAATGCACAATGTTTCCATCTAGCTGCAGCTCGTCATATTAATGGAGTGTTTCACTAGTGTGCAGTAAACTGGTCACCTCACCTGAATATGTTCGTAGATTTGTGTTGGAGGTTGTCATTGGAATACTGTTACTTTATTACATCATACTTTATTTAGCTTTTTTCACCTGTATAACTAGCGAGCTAAGCCAGTAGTAGCACTGACAGTGTCGTATAAACATGGCTGAAGATACGAAAAGCAGAGCAAGAGAGACATCGCTTGAAATCAACAGATTTTCTCAGAATCCAGGGGGCGCCTCCATATAGGGGTAGAATCGGTTTAGGGGTGGAATTGTGGTTTAGTTGATGGGTGGGTTTAGCAGAGGGGTGGAGAAAATGATTCACTGTTTCAAAGCACGCCCCCCCGCTCCATATGTTTGTGTATGTTACTCAGATGTTTGTTTACGAAGTAAAGTATCGTGAATCATTTGATTCAGATCGGTTCAAATGACTTGAAGTGTGCAAGGGTGTATAAATTACGGGTTTAATCAGGGGGGTGCGCAGCGCACAATTATTAGGTATAAGAATCATTATTCAGATTGGGTTCACAAATCATTTAAAACATCAGTCCAGAATCGTGGATAGCGAATTATTTGATTTAGATCGGGACGACACTTCGATGCGGGTTCATGAATCAGTTCAAATAGGAATTCAGGAATTCAAGCATGAATCAAGATCTGGAATTCGGAGCATGATGTCAGATCATGCTGAATGCGCAGCGCAAATCATGAGCATGAATCGAAATAAAGTAAACTTCAGGAATCATTTTATTTAGATAGGGAGCATAGGCCCGTGTAGGGAAATCAAATCAGGGAATTCGGAGCATGAATCAGATCAGGAATTCAGAGCATGAATCAAATCAGGAATTCGGAGCATGAATCAAATCAGGAATTCAGAGCATGAATCAAATCAGGAATTCGGAGCATGAATCAGATCAGGAATTCGGAGCATGAATCAAATCAGGAATTCGGAGCATGAATCAAATCAGGAATTCGGAGCATGAATCAGATCAGGAATTCGGAGCATGAATCAAATCAGGAATTCGGAGCATGAATCAAATCAGGAATTCGGAGCATGAATCAATCAAATTCAGGAATTCGGATGCATGAATTCAGATCAGGAATTCGGAGCATGAATCATTTGATTTAGATCACGCTTCGATAATTATTTTACGAATCATTAAAATCAATTCGGAGCATGAATCAGATCAGAGGAATTCGCGACACTTCATGAATCAAATCGGGAATTCGGAGCATGAATCAGATCAGGAATTCGGAGCACGAATCATTTGATTTAGATCGGGACGACACTTCGATACGGGTTCACGAATCATTCAAATCGGGACTTCGGAGCATGAATCAGATCAGGAATTCGGAGCATGAATCATTTGATTTAGATCGGGACGACACTTCAATACGGGTTCACGAATCATTCAAATCGGGACTTCGGAGCATGAATCAGATCAGGAATTCGGAGCATGAATCATTTGATTTAGATCAGGACGACACTTCGATACGGGTTCACGAATCATTCAAATCGGGACTTCGGAGCATGAATCAGATCAGGAATTCGGAGCATGAATCATTTGATTTAGATCAGGACGACACTTCAATACGGGTTCACGAATCATTCAAATCGGGACTTCGGAGCATGAATCAGATCAGGAGTTCGGAGCACGAATCATTTGATTTAATCAGACACTTCGATAGGAATCATTCAAATCGGGATTCGGAGCACGGAGCAAATCATTTTATTTAGATCAGGACTTCGGTGCGGGTTCATCAATCCTTTTTCTGATTTCTTTATTTATTTTATTAAACAGTGGAAAACATCAAACCATTACAGTTATAAAAAGGACAAAAATAAAAAAGCAAGTAAGTATACACAAATACAAACCTCTTAAGAAATATTCACCATGCTTTAGTACAGTAAAAATTAGCAGGCCTAAACATGTTTAACAATTTTCTAATCAATTTCTTTTTCCATATAACCACAGTTTTGCTACATGGTTAAACTATTGTTAGTGTTGTTAAAAAAAGTCAATGTGTGGTTACCAAGGTTTAACTATAGTAATGTAAGGTAATGTTTTTCCCTCATAAGGGATGTGTTGACAGGTTAAAAAGACAATAACACATTTACCCTTAAGCGGACACATAGGATGAATATAGAATACTTTAGGATTAGCAGAGCTTTGTTTAGTTTCCATATACTTGCCTAGATTGACTTTAAATAAAGAAAAGAGGTTTATGACATGTCCCTGCCAATATCCAGCGACTTCTAAATGGTCCTTAGCAATAATTTTGATCAAATAATGAAATGTCTGATGTTATGTCCCCAGTCCCCACCAATGCCAAAATCAACCTATAGGCCCTTGTCGAGTTTACATCTCTCTTTTTTATCTGAATTCTGATTTTACATCTCCCAATCTATTTTTGTTTGTTTGTGCCAAGAAATAAAAATACAAACATAAAGTAATCTGGACTTTTTATTTATGAGAAGAAAAGAACAAAATTGTGAGGAAAAAAGTCACAAGCATCTATAAAGAGTGTGTAAGTGTGTAAAAATACTAAATAATTGGTAATGCAGTCTTTAAAGAACTTGAATCTGAACCAAACCATTAAACATCTATTTGAGATCATCTTGAGGAAGCGTTCCCAGTTTCGACAGCTGTTTGCCATGTTTTAAGGCTGAAGCTGAATTTACACCAGCAGAAATCTCCCCCAGTCCCAAGCCCTGACAGAAACAAGTCGTCCTCCGCATTAAAGCCGTGACAAATTGCCATCCTGAAAGCCACTAACAGGAGAACCGCAGGCAGAGGACTTACTGATCAATAGAAACCGGATTTGCCATTGTTTTCGTCCTCCAAAGCACAGCCATAGATCCTCATAAAGAATCATCCGCTGGGATGAGGCGATGGCTGTGTCTGCGGTGATCGTTCATTTCATTTCGAGCGAGGAGACGCCAACGCAGGCTCACGAGGAGATCGTATGCGGCTACACAGTGGAGAATGTTCAAATACTCGTCGATTAGCTGCCGTTGAGTAATCGCACGCATCCTTGACCTTTGACCTAACAGCACATCTCTCCTCGACAAGACACACGATCATGCCAACAATTATTTGCTTTCTGCAACATGCTAAGTGACTCACAAAACGGCCTAAAGGTCTAATTAATGAGCACTGGAGGGGGCTCATTAGCAAGCCACTAAATGAATGCCAATGCTGCAGCTTATTTGCATATGTAAATGAACATGCCTGTGTGTGTGTGTGTGTGTGTGTGTGTGTGTGTGTGTGTGTGTGTGTGTGTGTGTGTGTGTGTGTGTGTGTGTGTGTGTGTGTGTGTGTGTGTGTGTGTGTGTGTGTGTGTGTGTGTGTGTGTGTGTGTGTGTGTGTGTGTGCGAGCGTATGTTCTTGACAGGTCTGTGAAGAGACTTCGGGTTCGTTTGGGACGTGCAGTGTGCAGTATATATAACAAGCTTGACCTTCCAAGTATGAACAAAAGGCAAAGGATCTTGTTATTTAGCTTTTTTAATTAAATTATGTACCAAACTGTAATTTTGACTGGTCCAATCAAATGCTGAGTGAAAAATAACAATTACAAATTATATTTAATATTGCTTCCTGTTCATTTGTCTCACTGGAAATGTTCACCGTATGCATACTACATACTGAAAGAATAGTAAATAAATAGTAAGGTAGAAAGCTATTCTCAAGCATTTTTTAAAGTCAAAAGTCGAGACATTTTCGAACTAAATTTTCTTAAATATGGCCGGTCATAGTCTACATACTATACACATATACTACATACTAGGGCTGGGTTTTGACACATATTTCACAGTTTCATTTTCAAAGCTTGCGATTCGATTAGATTCAATATCAATTATTTTGGATATACATCAGGTACAGTACATGGCAGATTTTCTCAAGGAAAAAACAAACTCATCTAAGAGTCAGTTTGTACTATTACTATAATATTGAAGTTTAAATTAATTGATTTTTATACAAACACTTAAATAACGCTCAAAGAAGTTTTTGCTAATAGTAAAGATAACTTCACAATTTCGTAATTATATTTCTACTCCAATTTTTTTTTTATGTAAACATTTAAAAGGTGACTGTCATAAAAACATGACGGATTTATTAAAGCATACTAAAAAAATGGACATGGATATATGTTATATGGTGCATATATTTGGCAAAATTATCCTCTTTGGAGTTCATTTTTCTATCTGACTAAAGAGTATGTTTACGAATATGTTTTTTTCTGAGGTAAATGTGACGTTATGTAATATTGTTTACAAGCTGTTATAATCACACATATCCGTGGATGAAACGCAGATTGAGCGATTACATGAGACAGGATACAGATGGTGCTAAGTTGTACTCTTTATTTTAACATACCTTTGGGTGCTTATTGGTGTTTATTTTGTGGTGCAATGCTAATGCTAAGTGCGTTTCGCGCTGCCGCTTCTCTTGAACTGAGGTGCCACAGCGACATGTCACTCCACATTAAACAGCACCAAAACACCATTTATAGTTTGAATATTGTAATAAAATTGACAGAATTAGAAATGTAAGACTTTGGTTTCATATCAAAAGTAACGAGGCACAAAGCTTATTTTAACTCCGAATACAATCAGAGTTATTTAAAAACATGTCCTGGCTCTTCTGAGCTTAATAATGGCAGTGAATGAGATATTGAAGCCCAAAAAAGTGCATCCATCCATCATAAAGTACTCTACATGGCTCCGGGAGTTAATAAAGGCCTCCTGAAGTGAATCAATGCGTTTGTCTAAGAAACATATCCATATTTAAAACTTTATAAACTATAATGTCTTGCTCAAGAAATGGGTATTTTTTACCCAGCCCTACATACTACAAGAATAGTAGTCACAGTATAAATAGTATAGTAGAATATGCTATTCTTAACCAGTTTTTAAACTTACAGTCAAAAGGCAAGATATTGTAAAGCCTTCACATTATGTGTTTTGTCAGTAGTATTTCTAGACAAATACATTAACGATAAATAAAATAATAGCAACAGCCATATTAGTTATGTTGAAAGATTTGACTACTGTATAGTGCTTAGCCCTCCGTCACCCTAATTGAGGCTCACACTGGAGGCATTAATGTCAACAGGACTAGTCTTAATGTTAACTGAGTTTGCTTGTGTCTGTAAATGTGGAGGTGACGGATTGCGCAATGGTGCGTCTGTTGGGATAAATAGTCGCATTAGAGTCGCTTACTGGCCTATGAAATCTGCAAGGTCCTGCTCTACATGATAAATTGAGCTATAATCTGCCGTAAAACATATTAAAGTCATAACGCATGATAGATAACAAGACGGAGAAGAGGAAAGGGGGGAGACCGGGATATTTATATTTAGGAAGCCTGGATAAAATATGGACAGAGAGGAAATTTAAAACCCAGACAAAAATATCAAAATCAATCTCTCTCTCTCTCTCTCTCTCTCTCTCTCTCTCTCTCTCTCTCTCTCTCTCTCTTTAAATTACTGATGAAATGTGCAGATCTAATTTACATTTTTAATACCTCACGTCCAGGTTGGTGCTGAACAAAGATCTGCTTTGCAATCATAAAATGGCTCTGATCTTTTCATTCGGGAGATCCTGACGTGTCCTTCAAACCCAAGGGATCCCGTGGCCACGTCACTAAGAAAAAAAGTACATTTTCGTATGTAATTAAATTAGACGTGATCAATAATATCCATAGCTGAGTTCACGCAAAATCCCCGTGCAACTCATGAGCGATGCATTCGTTCATTATTTATAGCCTTGCACTCCCACAATGGCAGTAATTATGAAGAAAATGTCATTTAATTATTTCACAGGACTGAGTAAAGTTTGGGCAATAAATCACTTTCTGATGGTTTTGATATTTAGGGACTCAAAATTAGATGTAGGCCTATATGCATGTTGACTATTATACTTCAGATATAAACACGTTCTGCATGCAGCATGCAACTAATATTTTTTAGCTAATTTACTTTCACACACCTCGTACCAAGCAAATTATTGTTAATGCTGGCATTAAATGTTTGCGTCCATTATGCATTCATGCAATATTAATAATCTTTTGCATATCCGATGGAGCCAGGCTCAAAACGAGTGCCTTGTGTTTGGGCTGCGGCTCAAGGAAACGCATAAATCCTCCAAACTCAATTCCCAAAGTCATTGAGAGACATAATGTGCTTATCGCCTGGCTGTTTCGCTCATAATAAAACCATTCCCAATGGAAAATGGGGATTGATGGATGTCTATGGGATATTGATCGATACCTGTTGGCCTTCTGGAAGGAGTGAAATGAGTGACCATTAGTCCAACTCAATTCCACGAGCTCCGAGCGCTGATGGAGGGACTCTATTTCACAGCAGGGCATGAAACAACTCAACGACGCCGCAGGACGCTGGTGGAATTGTGTCTGAATCAAGCCCTTTGGCCGTTATGAAACCTCCGCTTTAGAAGGAAGGTTCAGGTGCTCTGCAGGTGCCCTCAAGAGCGAATTTGCAAAGACAAAGATTGGATTTTCCCTACAACACCTTGGTTGGTTGTTTTCAGTTGAATAAATTGAACACAAACTCACTGTAATGCTTTATTGTAGCACATTACCTCTGAAAATCTCAGTAGTATCCCAGGTAGCAACTTTACGTTACAAAAACATTGTGGGAAAGTTGTTTTGAAATGTTCTAAAATGCTGAAAAGTCCAGTTTTATTGTGATTAAATGTTATTTAAAGTTTATGAAACCGTTTCTCGCAACGTTCTACTATCTTTATTTTTACCCAAAATATATATTTTTTTATATTCTAAGAATGTTACTTAAAATGTCCAGCTTTCATGTGATTTAAGCTTTGTTTAAAGGTTACAAAAACGTTTTTACAATCTTCTACTATAACAAAATATAACATTATTTGAACGTTCATTTTTAATACTCTAAGAATTGTGCTGTAATTGTAACATTATATAAAGATTACAAAAACATTTCTTAGAATGTTCATCAAATTCAAATAACATCACAAGATCATTAAAACAAAAACATAGATATGAATCATATCAAATTATAATATGATTAAAGAACGTTCTATAAACAACTTTATGAACGTTTTGTCCTAACTTTTATATAACATTAGTAAACGTTGTGAGAATGTTATTCCTGTCAGTCAGACTGTAAAAGCGTCTGAAACACTTGTCAACACATTTTGAAAGGGCGAGGTTGTCAATTGTCTGAGTAAAATAAAATAACCAGGAAGAGGTGATTGAGTTGTTTATAGTTCATTATTGCTCATAGACCCAGAGGCGCCTTCCTCCTGTCAGCGACTGGTTCAGCCCTCATCATACGAACAGTAGACTAAGCCACACACAGACTGCCATAATTTAGCAAGATCCATATTACTTTGCCACACAGTGATATGGATCTTGCTAAATTATGGCGGTCTGACTTGTGATTTTAGATTTGTGTAATCTTATTGTCCAGAAAAAAACTACTAAATTTGAGGCTTTACTTTCCAGTTAACCGTTTAAAAGAAATGTGTAACCCATATACCTTCATAAAAACTGCACATACATGTCTTGAGGAAAAGGAGAGTGCTCTGAGACCTGTAAAGGTTAATGAGGTGCGTTTTGCGCTCGACGGAGACCGTGCTCGTCACGGAAGAAGGCGCATGTGTGGCCGGAGGGGGTGACGGAAATGACACCCCACGGATCTCATTATCAGGGTTATTGATTTGATAGGCCCACCTGCTTTCACCGCTTTCTCTTTTTACCGGGAAACACGCTGCGAGAGTTTCCTCTGAGGAACCGTCCGGTCCTTCACCGGCTCTTTTCTCATTCTCTCTCACACACATACAGATGAGTAGAGAGGCGTTATTTAAAGAAGTGTCATCTGACGTGAAATAACTTATATAAAACTGACAAAGCAGGAATTATTATAAAAATACATAGCCCAGATAGCACATGCAAATCTGCAAGATGTCTGTTAAAGATGTCATGATCTGGAAAGCATCTGCTGTGTACAAACGTTTTACATACGTTCTAAATCATAAACATCTTACAAATATCTAATAGACGTCTATTGGACATCTAAAAGGAGACATATAGACGTATTGCAGATGAGCAAACACTAAAAAATACGTCTTGCAGATGTAAATGCTGTTATGCGTGTGCTATCAGGGAGAATTAATTCAAAACCACCATGGAAAAATTGTTTAATACAATTCTAAATAATAGGCTATATTTCCACAATATTTGTGTGAAATATATAATTTTATGCTATTTTAAATATGCCATTATTAAAACAGCTGTTATGGTCTGTGCACACCAAAAGCAAAGCAAATATTAGTGTGGCATTAATGGCCTAATGTTTTTCGGGTCACTAGTGTGGGTAAAACATCACGCTATGAGGAGTGTCTCTCTCACATGTAAGACTGGATCTGTCAATAAGCTCTTCTGTGCTTTGCATGTGCAACAGGTCATGCAAATTTCCCACGCTCGAGTTTAAAATGTTAAACTTGCACGATTGACATGATTGAGGCGAATATCTCGCGTTCATGGCAATCGAGTCATTTCCCTGCTGAAAAAAACGCAGCTAAGCCGGCCTAAGCTGGTCGTAGCTGGTTTAAGCTGGAAGTAGATGGTTTTAGCTGCTGAATAGTCAAGCTGAGTTAGCTGGTTGTTAGCTGGTTCTCCCGGCTGACCAGGCTAGTCCAAGCTTAAGCTGGTTGTTCCAGCTGGTCTCCAGCCTGACCAGGCTAGTAGCTGGTTTTAGCTTGAGCTGGCTCCCGATCTCCTGACCTAGAATAGTCAGACTGGTTTTGCTGGTTTTAGCTGGTTGTTCCAGCTGGTCTCCCGGCCTGACCAGGCTAGTCAAGCTGGTTTTAGCTGGTTGTTCCAGCTGGTCTCCCGGCCTGACCAGGCTAGTCAAGCTGGTTTTAGCTGGTTGTTCCAGCTGGTCTCCCGGCCTGACCAGGCTAGTCAAGCTGGTTTTAGCTGGTTGTTCCAGCTGGTCTCCCGGCCTGACCAGGCTAGTCAAGCTGGTTTTAGCTGGTTTTAGCTGTTGTTCCCGGCCTGAGCAGTCTCCGCTCCAAGTCAAGCTGGTTTTAGCTGGTTTTAGCTGGTTGTTCCAGCTGGTCTCCCGGCCTGACCAGGCTAGTCAAGCTGGTTTTAGCTGGTTGTTCCAGCTGGTCATGGAAGTGGCCAAAACCCCTCTAACACCAGCATGCTGTCCAGCAAAGACCAGGCTGGATGACCAGCTAAAACCAGCCAACCAGCTCAGGCTGGTTTTAGCTGGGGTTTTTCAGCAGGGTTGCGTCGCCCCAGCGTGAATTCACGTCTGTTCGTGTCTTTGCATTGATTTTGTAAGTAATCTACTCATGCACATAATTCACACACCTTTGATGTTAATGTTATTTGTGTGTCGCAAGATGACTCGAGTGTGACAGAAGTGATACGAACGCCATTTTCTGGCGAGATGCAGGAATTTATATAATGTTTAACAATGTTCTGAAAACAGTTTTTTTGTAAGATTTATTTTTGCCTTTATTTGATAGGACAGTAGTTAGACAGGAAGTGAAGTTGGAGAGAGAGAGAGGGGGGACGTGCTACATGTTGATGCGCTGCCCGCGAGACTATCGGCGCCGACACGCAAAACAAGTTTTATCATTGCTCATGGAGTGTTTTATTTCTTAATGATTTCACTAAATGTTCGAATAACCACATAACAATATTTTTAAAATGTTTTAAATGTTCAGAGAACATTCAAAAGTTGTGTTCCTATAGCCTAACGTTTACAAAATTCTAAAATGGAATGTTACCTTAAAGTTTGCATTTAAAAATTAGAACATTTAAATAAACTGGACATTTTTAATGTTCAAAGAACATTCAGGTGTAACTTTTCATAACTTAGCACAACATTGTTATAATATATTTTTGTTAGCTGGGGTTGCGATTGTACAATTTCCATATAGTTTCTATTTCAATTTCAAGCTTTTATTGTCATTGCATCAGAATGCAATGAAATTTCAGAGACTACACACAGAGATGCTACAATATGATAATACACATAGACCACTATACGTAATCAAATCCATATACCGTGGTACTCCAAGGGTATTTTAGTCTTGTTATGGTACAAATGCATAACACCATGCTATTGTCTTTGTAGTGTCTGAAAAGTTAGTCGGAATTTGACCCAGCAGAAATTACATTTTGAATCATTTGCCTAATGAATCAATTCCCAGCTGGCATGACAGAGACTTTGGCCAAAGCGTTCAGTGAAGAACGTTCTGATCTCTCCTCAGAAAAACATACATCATCTGACAGGACAGGTTTGGAAGATCGAAAACGTGAATTAGTGTTTGAGTAATTTGTGTATTTAATGGTATCAGAGAAAACGAATGACAAGACAAACTGACGAGGTAATTTAAGGAGATGAGTTGTGAGCTTGCCAATACTCCTCCTTACAGACTGTTTCCGTGAGGCTTCACAGAGACAAATCTCGCTGTCTGACCTGCGGGAGAGGCTGGCGTCCGCGTGCTTGGCAGAACACGGCGTAGATGGCAGCAGGTGGTGCAGATGGCCGAGTCGCCACCTTCGGTTGGATGAGTCGCTGTGTTGGGAGTAAGTTCTGGAGGGTTATGGCTTTACAGAGTCAAACTGTAACCTTCGGTCAGACTGGAAACCTCAATGTAATTTGATGATTTTTCCATAAATACTGCACATTGTGTGAAATGTATCTATTAATTGGACTTTAATGTTCCAGCTAACAATGTTTGGTTTCCAGAACGTTCTAGGAAAGTTCGGTTTTGGTTCTAAAACCTAAAAATACCATTAGGGAACATTCTGTGTAGGTTCCCTTTAGGAAAAAATCAATAAATAAAAACCTCTAGAAAGATTATATTAAGGTAAAAAAAAAAATGAACCAACACAGAACGTTCTCAGGATGTTTTCATTTGGTTCCCAACTAAATAAACAAATGGAAACCAAATGGACCGCCCTGTGTTTGCTATCCAAGATATCAGAGTACCAACTCCAATGAAAATTAAATTCAATTCAAGATTATTTGTATAGCGCTTTTTACTATACAATCGTTGCAAAGCAGCTTTAGGGCCAATTAAGTAAGGTCTCTACAAAAATTAAATTGCAGAAATCAATATATTTAACGTATGGCAAAATTTGGTTAACTGGAGTGTTCCTGTGGCCCAGTGGTAGAGCATTGTGTTTGCAGCACCAAAGGTTGTGGGTTCGATTCCCAGGGAACACACATAATGAAAAAAATGTAAGTCGCTTTGGATAAAAGCGTCTGCTAAATGCATAAATGTAAATTCAGTATAATCGCTGATGGTTGGCTTCCTCTGAGGTCCTCCGAGGGGTTGTCATCATCTCTTCTCAGGTGTTCGGTCATCTCAGATAATTTAAGGGTTGGATCCAGACTGAAGCTTGTGTAATTCCTAGTTACCACGGGATGTTAATCCAGAAACAGAGAAACAAATAAAACATCTTAATCTGTATTTTGGTCCTGTTTTCCAGTAAAAATATATTTTAAAGGTATAGTCCACCCAAAAAGGAAAATTCTGTCTTTATTAATTCACCCTCATGTCATTCCAAACCTGCATGACTTCCTTTCATTTGTGGAAAACAAAAGAATATTGTAACCAAACAGCTTTGGCCCCCATTGACTTCCATTGTGTTTTTTGTTCATATAATGGAAGTCAACGTGAACCAAAACCATATGATTACCAACATTCTTCAAAATATCTTCTTCTATTTTCTACAGAACTAAAAAAGTCAGAGAGGTTTGAACGACATGATTATTCATTTAAAAATAATTTATTTTTGGTACAACCAAAATAATTAATAATAAATAAAATACATTAATTAATGATATATTTGAGTGACACCTGAGTACTTAATTTATATTTTTGTTTGTTTGTTTAGTTATACGTCTACAATGATTTTAAGAGGTTGTTTTTCCTCCTTGTGGCTTGGATTCTTGGACTCAAACAGAGAAACTGTATTACATGCTTTTTTTCAAACACCTTTTCTTTGATCACATCATGTTTAGTCTGCATCCTTATTCATTTAAATGTAGTCTTTTGGGAAAGATCCACGTTATGTAATTGGGTGGATGTGGTTTCTTGTTGGCAACAGATGGCCGGTGCTGTCATGAACAGATGGGGGGGCACACGGATCACAGAGGGATGTGTTGTGCTGTTTATTTCTGAACAGTTCAAACATCACTTTTATGACACTTCACATGCACCCCTGAAGCTGGTGACTCTTTAAATAAATTCAGATTTAGTTTATAGATTTTTTGTTGGTTGTTGGCTTATGTTAGTTTTCGCCTTTGAAAAAAAAGTATATATATATGATTGAAATGTGTCAAAATATCATAAAAGCTCAAGTTCTGTCATTTAAACATTAATAAATAAATATTAGCTATATTAAAACTGTTATAGGTCGTATTTGTTAAATTAATATCTGTTATTAATATATTTTATAAAAATAACATATTAAATACATTTTATTTGATTAAAACCCATTTAATCCCAAGAAGGTTTTCATTTATAAAGCTGTAAAACCTTTACTGACTGATGTTTTAGTGCGTTTCCTCCAAATATGGAGACAATAATCGGTGGGATAACAGTGAATTTAGGTATACATATAAACACAATTGCAGTTGTTAGTGAAAACTACACTAAAATGCTGCAATCACAGAATATTGCACTAAATGAAAAGTTCAGATGTTACAAAGAAGTTACAATATTGATGTCATAAAACTGGTAGCACTAATATAATAATTTTATGATACATGTTAAAGTCAAGTCAGGTCACCTTTATTTAGGCCTACATAGCGCTTACCCACAGATTGTGTCAAAGCAGCTTTACAGTATTAAATTGGAAAATAATCAATGTAAAAAATGCAGAAGGAACAATAAAGTAAATCTTTTTAAATATACTGATGGTTATATTTTTTTTGTATTTTATCTCAGTATTACTATTAGTGTTGTATACGGGTTTTTATGCATAGCCTATAGTAATCCTAGAATGTGATGAAACAGTTTCAAATAGCTGAGATGAGATATATAACAATCTTTGACTGCAGAAATATGTTTATTCAGTATATGCATCTCATTCGTGACCGACCATATAACACAATTTTTCACCCACTTAAAAAAAAACAATAATAAAAAAAATTATTGATTATTTCAAAGGCTTACTAATGACACATCATCTGTATATTTCCACGCGCTTAATCCATGCCCACATGATTATTATAGATTTGTTCATGACTTATTAATGATTAGGTATTTATTTATGAAGTCCCACTGTATTCACGCTGCACGATCCAAATCAAGCCAATCGCTGTAAATAATAATGAAACAAATCACTCTTCTCTGCTCTGATTGGTTTATGTGGTGCGCGCGGGTTCTTTAAGGGCAGGTCGCGCGCCGGCTCGCGCGCTCTCTCTCTCTCTGCTCGAGCTGCTTCGTGAGCGCGCAGCGGCTGAACGCGCCCAAGTTTCGCGGCAGACACAGAGGAGGCGAGTCTCCTCAGAGATCACACTTAATAACGATCAGGTAAGTCTTTACTTTATTCAGATTTAATGTGTATCTGCGGGTGATTTAGATGTGTGAAGTGTTTTAAACGGATTATACGTGAGCTCAGGCGAAATCTCAATTATTTTACAGAGAACCAACTAACGTAACGTTAAATAACGCAGATGTCATGTACGAAAACTTTCATTTGTTCGGTTATATAGAATCAAAAATGTTATTTAACCTTAAGGAAATCAAGATTACTGCACGTATTTGTTTAAATATTTATGATATATATGTAATTAGACAGAAAAGTATGAAAAAGTAGGCTACCACATTTAATATGGCAGTGCCATTGTATTCTCTGAAGTACCTCAAGTACTCAATCATTTAGTACTTTATGTATCAAAATCTATAGTTTTTTATTTGTATTTTTTTACACGTAACTGTGACCCTAGACCACAAAACCAGTCATAAGGGTCAATTATTTGAAATTGAGATTTATACATCATCTGAATAAATAATATTTCCATTGATGTATGGTTTGTTATGATAAGACAATATTTGGCTGAGATACAACTATTTGCAAATCTGGAATCTGAGGTGCAAAACAAATCTAAATATTGAGAAAATCCCATTTAAAGTCATCCAAATTAAGTTCTTATCAATGCATATTAGCAAAATCAAAGAAAAATCAATAATTTTGACCCATACAATGTATTGTTGGCTATTGCTACAAATATACCCCAGCGACTTAAGACTTGCTTTGTGATCCAGGGTCACATATTACCTTATATTTTACTCATTAATATGAATACTATTCAGTACCATGGTAATTTCAAATTGCCATTTTCACATAGTGTTGCCATCCGATTTTCAAATCACGATTATCACCATACTATGGTAATACCATGTTCATTTGGACATGTACAGTAGCAGTACCATAGTATTTTTCACCTTGGAGTAGTACTTTTTTGTTCAGTTACATGATCATATTTTTGCATTAATACTAATATGTAATATGTAGAAAACTCTGATATTTGGACAGTCTCTCGTTTTAGGGTATTTCATCATTTTGAAAGCATGTGATGATAATGCACTTCATTAAATATTAACATCTTTTTTCTCACACCATACATTTATGAATATATATTAAAAACCTTGAGATTTAATACATATCTTATGAATATCTGTAGCTTTATATCAACCTAAAGAATTGAATTTATATAAATCATGGATGATACAGTATATATGGTTTGAAACAAAGTATGAATGTCTTCTGAAATAATGCAGTAATCTGCTTTTAATAAAATAAGGCTATAAAACATGAGCCGTAGCTGATGTAATGCAGATGATATGGCACAGAACCGCTACTCTGATCCAGGATCATTTTTCTCATTGGGAAACTCTTGCTGATCTTCTTCTATTCAATTATATCGGTCTCACAGATTCATAAAGCAATGCTGTAAAGCTCAGCGTTATTAATCGCAGTCAGCATGTTCACGACAGAAACAATTCATAAGGATTTTGGTGCAAAAATAGTACAAGCTTCAGACCAAATTAATTACAGAGCCAGGCAATTATACTCGAAAATTAGCTTGAAGTGACGGATGGGGCGTAGCCGTATGATAATACGCCTCTTTAGGCCTGATCAGACGAGTGATGGCAATCTAATCACATTTGAATTTGAGAATGACACTTTTTCATTAGTTAATGCACTTATAGTCCCATTTCCATTGCGTTTTACAGCTGGCTGTGGTTTGTTTGAGTTAAAATGAGCAACATTTATTACCACCTACCCTAAAAGCATTTAATAATCGACAGGACTGGGGTTGTATTATATTAGTTTATTTGTTATTGCAGTATTATGCGTGCGTTTGTGTTTAAATTTGTTTAGTGTGCTTTTCTTTCAAGTATTTTTAATAGTATTTGGAAGAAAGAAAAATGGGATGTTAACCCTATCCTTCCCAGCCAACAAGAAACGTTCTGGCAAGGTTCTCTCAAAATTATGAACAAACGTTCTTCGAGTAATGTTAATAGAAACTTTTCTTCTAAAACGTTTTAGCTGGATGTTTATGTAACATGTTACTACTTGTTTCCGAACGTTCAGAGAATGTTCAATAGTAAATGTTTGCAGAATGATAAAACTGAATGTTCCCTGAAAGTTGCATAAAATTAAACAAAAATGTTTTTAAAACATTTAAAGAACTGGAGGTTTTAAATGTTCCGTAAACATTTAATAGTAACGTTCTTATTTTGCAGACATTATAAAACTGAATGTTTAACGTTCGCTTAAACTGAAAAAACTTTTCCAAATCATTTCAATATAATTTCACAAATGTTACAGGAATGTTACTGTTGAATGTTTAGATACATTTAAATTGAAATATCCATTTTTAAAAATAAAATATTTAAAAAATGTAAGTTTTGAAAACTATATTTTCTGAACGTTCTCTGAATGTTCAAAATCTCTGGCTTTTTAAATGTTTAAATTTTTTTTGCCTATTATGAAAATATTAAGTGAACATTTAGTTTTAAGCTTTCAGAATACATCAAGAAAATAACGTTTTCATAATTACCGTACGTTTTAAAAACATTTTAAAAACTGCATGTTTTGAACACTCGGACAACATTCAATAGTATTGTTTCCATAATGTTTGCAAAATTATAAACTACAAAGTTCCCTTAACATTTGCATTATTTTGAAAATCACATTTTGATAACTTTATTTTTAAAACATTTAAAATGATAAAATGGAATGTTCCGTTAATGTTTGCACAACCGTGAAAAAAAGGTTTTAAACATTAAAAAGGTACATTTTGAACATTGAGAACATTCTGAAAATAACATTTTCATAATTGACATTTTTAGATTGAACATCCAATCACACAGAAAAATAACTCCTAATAGATACATATTAGTACCTTAGAGTAGTAATACCTACCCTTAAGTTACTAATATGTACCTATTAGGGGTAAAAAAGGTACAAACATGTCCTTTTAAGGGCACTGCTCCAGGGACAAGCCTGTTGTACCCAAAAAGGTAATTTTAAGCCCTTATTTTCTGTGTGATCGTAACGTTCCCATAATGTTTGCAAAATGTTAAAACGATGTTTCCATAACCAAGAAAAAAAATATTGTTTTGAAACATTTACAAAAAACTGGACATTCAGTGGACGTTCAGAAGATAACGTTTTCAGAACATGCGTTTTTAAAACCTTTGACAAACTTGGTGCTTTTAATGATAAGAGAAAATTCGGTAACACTTTCTTTTAAGGTGTCATAATACAGAGTAATTACCTAATTAAGTACTTCGTAGTAGCCGTTGCACTTACATGAAACAAAGTAACTTACCATGTAACTAAGTTATGGAACAGCCTGTAATTACAGTTTGCAATTATGTAGATGTAATAGTCAGCTGCTGTTACACATATGATACAGACCGAGTCTGTTCCACAGCTACTAGTTCACTTAAGTACGATCTTGATATACTTTATTTTAAGTAGCTTAAGCCTGTGTAATATTATGCAATTGTAATGTGATTAAAAAGGTATTACAGGTATTTAAGCTGTGTACTGGTGGGTTAAATCAAACTAAGCTGCAGCTGGATGTGTACAGTATTAGAGACACATGAAGTACACTTAAGTTCAATCTTGATACACTTTATTTTAAGTAGCTTAAGCCTGTGTAATATTATGCAATTGTAATGTGATTAAAAAGGTATTACAGGTATTTAAGCTGTGTACTGGTGGGTTAAATCAAACTAAGCTGCAGCTGGATGTGTACAGTATTAGATACACCTGAAGTACACTTAAGTGCAATCTTGATACACTTTATTTTAAGTAGCTTAAGTCTGTGTAATATTATGCAATTGTAATGTGATTAAAAAGGTATTACATGTATTTAAGCTGTGTACTGGTGGGTTAAATCAAACTAAGGTGCAGCTGGATGTGTACAGTATTAGAGACACATGAAGTACACTTAAGTGCAATCTTGATACACTTTATTTAAGTAGCGAATGTCTGTGTACTTACATTTATAATTACATTGTATAAAGTCTGCAACACGTATGTAACAATATTTTGGTTACTTAAGTAGCTGTGTAACAGTCTCGGTCTGTATCATATGTGTAACAGTAGCTGTCTATTACATCTACATAATTACAAACTGTACATTTTGTTTCATGTAAGTACAACAGCTAATACTAAGTACTTAACTAGGTTAGTACTCTGTATTATGGACACCTTAAAAATAAAGTGTTACCGAAAATTCAATAATAACATTTCCAAAATATATGCAACATTTTTAATTAAGTGCAAAATTAAATGTTTACATAACCAAAAATAATGTTTTAAACATTTAAAAAAGTGGATGTTTTGAACATTCAGAGTTAGTGTTTTTTTTTACTTAATGGAAACAAACGTTCCTGGAGCACATATTTTGTCAGCAGGGTGTCCTTTGCCCTCCAGCTCTGCCGTCTCGTTCTCCAGCTTTATTTGACTCTGTGGAAAGATGGATTTGAGCTTTCAGGGCCGGATGTGGGCGCTGGCAAAGCGATTGTTGCATTTTCCTGGAATCAGCGTTTTCATTTCCATCTGTGGTGATTTGATAATCCGCTCTTAATAGCCGCGCTCGCGTACATCTGCGTTGGGATCTCCCATTGTCAAGATTTGGCTGGAGTCGTTTTATCTCCCCTGGCGTCTCCAGCTTGCCCTCCAGACAGCGACGCACACTTTTCATCTCATATTTGCTGAGGTTTGACATGACACAGCGTCTCTCTCTCTCTCTCCCTGCGCAGCGAGAGCTCTTCAGTATTCAGTTGCGTGCTTGTAGCCAGTGTTAACTCACCTTAGTCAGCGATCGGTGTTGTCCTTTTGAATTTCAGCCCGCTGACCTTCCCACGATCGGCCCTGTGACCTCTGACCTCGCTGAAATCAACTAGACAAGCCTAGCTGGATTCACAATCGTCTTCGGTTATTTTACTTGCAGTATATGTCCATTTTGCATTCATATGAAGAAAAAAATACTCTGTTAGCTAATTCTGTTTCTTGAGAAACTTTTGGACTTTACTGACTTTAACTGAATTTAAAATGATTACCAATGGGACCCAAACTATGATGAACTACACTGATTGCAGTGTGTTTGAATCACTAAAAAGAACTAGTTTAAAAGAGTTATTTGTTTGTTAATCAGACTACACTGCTTGCTCAGTACGTTTTTGATTCACTATAAAGAATCATTTTAAATGACAAATGTTTCATGAATCGCACCAGACAGATATTGTGATTCACTAAAAAGTACCGCTTTAAATGATTCATTATTTATTTATTTTATTATTTTATGTGAGTCACACTAGACTGATTGTGCTGTATGTTTTAATTCACTATAAAGAATCGTTTTAAGTGACTATTATTATTATTTTTATTTTTTTCTGAGAATTGCACCAGACTGATTGTGCTCTAAATACTGATTCACTGAATTTTTTTTGTGTGAACTGGATTACTCTGGATGCAGTGCATGTTTTCTATTTGTTAAAAAGAACCAGTTTAAAAGAGTATTTGTCCATGAAACACAATTACTTGTGTTATTGCCATTATTTGCTGTTTTCAATGAAATATCTACTTTAAAAATACTTTTTTAAAGTTACTTTAAATGTCACTGTTGCTCAATGTTTTTAAGTCAGTTATGTATATCAGGGTGTGTCTAGTTTTATTAGTAAAATTTACTGTAAAGTATGTAGTCCAAAAGTTTTTCTCAACCCAGAGTCCGAGTCACCCTCTGTTCCCATTCTGACTGACAGCAGGAGGATGTGTCCGGGACATCCCGCTAAGGACCAGTGCTGTCCAAAACGCTCACTGCCATCTCTTCTGTCCATCAAGCGCTCACGCGGCTCAATAATTCATGCTTTGATTTGGGATGTGAATTAAAGACGTCAGGAGTGCTGACAGATCACTTCCTCTCAGTCTCCACAGGCCAAGTCCAGGTTAACACTGACCCGTTCAGACTGATCTGGGTCCAGCCGTCCTTACAAAGTATTCTGATATTTCACTTCACAATACTTTACATGCACTATTTTTATTAAAATGCCAATATTTTCACAGCAAAATATTCTAATTCAGTTACTAGCTCACCCCCCCCCCATGATTCATAGGGCCTTATTTTAACAATCTAAGCACATGGTCTAAAGCGCAAGGCGCACTGCACTCAGGGCGTGTCCAAATCCACTTTTGCTAGTTTAACAATGGGAAAAAACGGTCGGCGTGCCCAGTGCATGGTCCAAAAGGGTTATCCCTATTCTCTTAATGATCTTCGTGTTCCTGTGGCTCAGTGGTAGAGCATTGCGTTAGCAGCGCAAAGGTCGTGGGTTCGATTCCCAGGGAACACACATACTGACAATAAATGTATAACCTGAATGCACTGTAAGTCGCTGTGGATAAAAGCGTCTGCTAAATATGTAAATGTAATGGGTGTTTTTTGGGCGTATCATGCAATAAACCAATCAGAGTCCCATCTTCCATTCCCTTTAAGAGCCAGTTGCGCTCGCGCCATAGCGGATTCGCTATTTAATTTGCAAGAGCAAAGGCAGAGAGGAAATGGAGCTGCTCGTGCGTCAGCAAATAGGTAGCCTAATTCTTATACATGCAATGACTGTCCATTATGACATGTAGGCATTTTTATATTTATGTAGCCTACACAATAATAATCTTTTACACTGTAATTTATTTTTTTGCCATGTTTGTGTGCTGCTGTGTGTGTGTAATAAGCAGAGTAGGGGGTCGACCGATATGTGTTTTTCAGGGCCGATACCGATACCGATTATTACAGATCAAGTAGACCGATAACCGATATTTTGAACCGATATACGTGTTCTGGTGTAAAAATGAAATGAATGCCAAAATTAATAATAACAAGAGCTCTGACAAAAAAACGTTCTTTAAATGCTTTTAAACATGTCTTTAATTCTGAATCTGTTAATAACACAACATAAAATAAACAGGTAATATAATATTAACAAAGTACAGAGATCACCCAAAGCATTCTGTAAACATTTTTGTAAAACTTAAAGTAAACGTATTTAGCGTATTGTGTGATTATTCCTCAACAAAAGTTGTAATAATTGTTGTAGTTGTATTACGTATACAGTAATATATTCGGCTAAACCGAACTTAATATTTTGACAGGTTGCCATGAGGACCTTTTAAGTTTCTGTAGCCTATGTATATATGATATGCAGTGGTGGTCAGTAACGAAGTAAAAGTAATTCGTTACTGTACTTAAGTACATTTTTCAAGTATCTGTACTTTACTGGAGTAGTTTTATTTTGAGTAACTTTTACTTTTACTTCACTACATTCCAAAGCATTAGATCGTACTTTTTATTTCACTACATTTCATAAAACATATCGTTACTCCTTATAATACATCACGTGCTCCGAGACGCAGAAGCCGTGGTTTATTCATGAACAAACTGATTCTTTTCAATGAACCTGTTCAATCGGTTCGCAGATCGCAACAAACGATTCATTCACGAATTGGAAAGATCCGATTGCAGCTGTTCTCGAGTCGAAAACTCACTGATTCAAATGAACCGTTTAGAGCGAGTCGCCAGTGAACTGAACTCGCGCGTGCGCAACTGATGCTGCGAAAAGTAAGTTACTAATGTCGAATTTTAGAATTAATTATTGTAACTGAAAATCACATTTAGCTCAAAACTGTCAGTTGTTTGTGAACTAAATCTGCTGTAAAGGGTGATCTATTTAAGCCCACTGAAATGCTTGAATGCAGACAGATCAATGGCAGTGTCTCTATGTTTTAGGTCAAAAAACGAAACATTAAAATAACACAGATTAAATAAAATAACTCCTGCACGTTCATATTCCCCGCTGCTGTAACGTTAGCAGTTTTATTAAAATGCTACATTTAGCCCTATGTGATGTCTATTTTTATATTGTTTATCAACAGTATAATTTTTTATATTGTTTAGATCAACTAGCCGAGTAGACAGATATGAATGTTTATTCATAACCATACTGAAAATAAGTAAATATTGTTACCTGATGCTAACTGTCTAGCTAACAAGCTTGCTGGTGCTACGTTGAGGAAATTTTAGATATAAAGTCCAAATATTTTTATTCAACCACCTAGATAGATTACATCTGAGGTAAAAAGAAAGCATGTGATGTTCAGAATATGTAACTACAGTAATTATCAGAGTGGGAAGTGATGCCCTCTGGGGCATTTGGCCAGGGGTGTTTTACACCACAGACGAGGTTTGACAAGAAAAAAAATCATTATGAAAATATCATTATATTTTCCTAAAATGTTCTTCCTAACTTCAGGCCTAATTCTCATGTCATATATAACTGACGTTCTGCAAAACAACAAGCTTAAAACACTTTCTTACTGGTGTAAATTAGATGTTCAAATCTGTTTTCTCTCAGGTACATCGCTGTGTAAGCTTCACAGTGAACATTACTACATCACTCTCATCACGTAAGTCCATATCAACAACAAAATATATATCTTGACTCCATATAGTGGTTATTTTGGGATAATCCCAGGTATTTTGGGCAGTAGGATTATAAAAATATGTGCTTATATAAAATTAAATAAAGTAGTCTATATAAAATTGGAAAATAAATCTATCTATCAGTACTTTTTTACTTAAGTACATAAAAAATCTAGTACTTTTGTACTTTCACTCGAGTAAAATTGAAAAAGCAGTACTTTCACTTTTACTGGAGTAATATTTTATTATACGTATCTGTACTTTTACTCAATACTTGATTTGTGTACTTCGTCCACCACTGATGATATGACGATCGTTTTAACTCAAATGAAACGGTCAAATGCTCAAGCAAGTGCTCTCCGAGCAGTTCTGGGGATGTTGTTCATGTATTTATGTCCTCATTTAGTGAGACGGCAGACGCTGAAAACAACGCGAGCAGCACGTGCTTTCAGTATGTATGTCTGCAGTAAATGAAACCGCACGTCTGTGTCATTCATTAACAAAGATGCAGAACATGCAGGATTCATATTTAAATAGTGTTTTTGCAGCTTAATATTTATAGATCTAGTCCCATAGCGCGCGAGTCGATTTAAGTGTACTGACCTACTTTTGATTAATTCATCCAAACTTCGACACATTCCGCGACATTCCGCGTTATACGGTAAATTCCATTATATGACTGCATTCCGCGATTCCGCCCGCATTTTCCGCATCGCGGAATCATAGGTTATATTGAGGTGTTTTGCAACTTCAGCAACGTCTGCTGCTGCTTTACCTTTGAGAGACAACTGATGCGTGATCACTGACGCAGCTCCAGTAGATCAAGTGCTCTCCGTGTGAGACTGCCTTCAGTTTTCCGCGTTGATTGTCGGACTCGTGACTCTACATATCAGATGAGCGGTGGGCGGAGATTGCTCTCAGAGATTGAGAGATCGCCTCACTCTCAGAGTGTTTAGCTCAGACAGGCTGCATCGAGCCAAATAGTGCATTTAAACATTAAATAGTTTCACCTGTATTATTTATTCACCAATAAATAATGTCACCTGTAAATAGTGTTTGTTTGCATAAAAAAATTAAAAAAAAAATTATCGGCAAATCTGTTTTTAAAATGGGCCGATATCGATAATCGTAAAATGCTAATATCGCGCCCGATAATCGGTCGACCCCTAAAGCAAGGTATGCGTGTTGTGCATATTAATAACGCACTCTTTAAATAACAACAAAAATATGGCGCCATTGACTTTAGACCAGGTTTCAGTTGGTCAATGGCGCAGTCTATTTAATTTGTCTCAAAACAGCAACAGCAATGCACTTTAACTAGGGCTGCACAATTAATCAAATTTCTAATCGCGATTACGATTATGGATACCACGATTACAAAATCGTTCAAAGCCGCGATTACAAAAATAAATAATAAAAAATGCCCACTTGCAGTATTCTGTGAGCTCAAGAGGTATTTGCAGCGCGGGGTTTAACAAACTCAAACACACTGGATAAAATATATTTTGTCAAACTGATAGTCGTTGTCACTCTGTTGTGCATGATAGATATGTTAAACGCCAAACGTGTCAAAAGCGGAACAAAGCAGCTTAGAGCGCATGCGTTTATTACAGTGACCCGTAGGAGTGTGCGATATTGAAAAAAATGATATCCCGATATTTTGGGGGATTTTTTCGATAACGATAATTGGACGATATTTTTGTTAGAGTGTGTTATTGTGCTGATATCTGAATACCGTGCACAGCTGCAGTTTTTGATATTCGTCATATTCTGTGTGCTCAGTTCACATCAGTGATAGAAATGTATATTTTCATTTAAGTTTAAATTGATGTTTACCTTTAATAAAGCATTTTTTCTAAAAGTGTATATCTTTTGAGTCAAATTGTAACTAATCAGTAAATTAAGATAATACATTTAGGCAGTTACCAAACAAATGCAACCAGTATCATCAACATTAATCTCTGCAGAAGCTGCATCTGAAGGTGTTTAGATGTATTCACACACTGTTTAATGCAGCTCAGAGGGACATTGAGTGCTTTAACCAGTTACAAATGTGTTAAATTTCTAACATGTGTTTAAATAATAAAACATTTTGACATTTTAAACATAAAACATTGAATACTGCTATTTTAAAATTATTTAAAAACTAAAATAGACTTTAAATGTGAAATTAAATTCGCCAGTAGGTGGCAGAAAGTCACTGGTAATAAGTGAGTCACTGCGACTGAACCGAATCATTTAAACGATTGATTCATTCAGGAACGAATCACCGTCATGTTGCTCAGAGACGCAAAACCTCGCTGTAGCTGTTTGGAATTATTTTGTGTCAGCGAAATGCAGCAAAAACAGGCAATATGGTGTCTAAAACGCAAGTATTTTAATATTAACTTATTGTTTATTGACCTGTTGTATAAAATCAATATCACATTTGTAATCATGCTTATTTTGAAGAAAAAAACGGCACCCTTTGTGCGATTTTAACTATGTGAAACGTAAATATATAAATGTTCTGCCCCATATCTTGAATTTTGCGATCATTCTTAATGCATTTTAATAAACTGAATCATGCAGTGAAAGAACACGTTCTAAAAGTGCGCGTGCACCGTTTAACCCGCTCATTAATCACCACGCAGGCTAATGTATGCGTGCACCCTGTGGACGTTTTGTTTGGTTTTTGCTAAATACTCGATATTGTCAAATTGCACATCATTAAAACAACAATTACGATAATATCGCAGACGATATATATCGCACACCCCTAGTGACCCGTCGCGATCACGCACTAAACAACGCTGGGAAATCCAGTAAGAAGCTCTCGAGTTCAGCAGAGTTCTCCCATACAAATCACGTCTCTTTAAACTAGTTTAAAGCCAAATAAACCGGAGCTGCTTTTCTCCTCAACACTGATGCAGAAAGCAGCAGAAACAGTGCAACAACGATCCAGTTAGAAGACATTTCAATCCACAAATCACCCACAGTTACCATAGGTGGCATTAAAGTAGGATATTCATATTGAGTATTATTATATTATTAATATACTAAATATGTTAAAGGAGTAATGGAATATAATTACACTATTTTGTTAATTATTCTATCAGTTGTCTTTAGGCTACTGTTTTTCAATGCAAACACCATAGAAACCATATAGTTAGGCTACTCTTTTACCATGGTAATGAGGTGCTGTACTTTTGGTTATGTATAAAAGATGAGGCTGTTACAGTTTTCACAATGGTACTGTCAAAATAGGGCTGCGCAATTAATCAAATTTCTAATCGTAATTACCATTATAGATGCCACAATTACGTAATCGTTCAAAGCAGCAATTAATCATTCAAAATGCTAATTTAATGCTAATGTTACCAGGGGTAACCCGCCAAAAAAACTTGAATTGTACCCCCCAGAGTGTGATTTTTACCTGGGGACCCGCCTCAAATGCAATTGGGCTACTTTTGAGTTGCAATTAGGCAGGTTTTATTGTAAAAACCTGGCAACCCTGATGATAAGGCACACTGACTCACATTCACGAAGGCAGCCGTATTTGTTGCTGTATGAATCAGTGCTTTCAACAAATCTGCTGATTCAGTGACGTCCTCATCAAGACAGTCACTTCGTTTGTTTCTGAATGATTCATCAGCTCCATCATAAAGATAGACGCTTGTTTAATTTCTAAATGAATTGGTTGACTGAATGGTTCAGTGATTTGGGTATAAATACAGTCACTTGTTTTGTTTCTAAAAGACGTTTTTGAAGAATCTGACAAATCATTTAAATCTAAAATGTTTTAAAGTAAAGTGAATTATTTCCTTATTATGACCGATAACCAATAAATGGAAGATAATTAGATATAAAAAATTCTGAAGAATATTTATATTTATAAAATATAAGAATATTTATATTTATACTTTTCGGAGATGCTTTCATAAAAAAATCATATTAACAATAAAAAATGGGACTTTGGTATCAAATATTTTAATTGATGAAACTTTTGTAAATGTTTTTTAAGTCATTTTTTTTTTCTTTAAAAAAAGAAAAGCATTAAAATGTAATATCGAAATATTAAATGAGCTGTTTTAATATAAAACATTCTGTATTTAATATTAATGTAATATAAAAGGTTAATTTTAATGTTAAACATTTTAGTCACTTAAAAGTATTTTAAATTAATGCAACAATAATCTTACGTCATTTGTTATATTTAAATCTAAAAAGTGTTTTTTTAATGTTCTTTAAATATGAGATTAACAGATATTAAAATTCGCTCTTTTAATAAACATGTTATATAGATTTTGAGTTCTGTATTTGATGTGAATTTAATATCAAAATTAAAAATTATTATTAAACATTTTGATAAAAAAAAATATTTTGCCATTTTTTTCTAAATATTGTTGTGTGTTATATATGTCAAAAATATTTCCTTACTTTCCTCTACTGAGCAGGCAAATCAGTTTAAAGCGATCCTTTTCATTGAATTGAATTGAGCTGTTATTATGTTCTGCTTGTCTGTATTTCTGGTTCTCTTGGCAGCTGAGAGCGTGTGACAGCGAGGCCTGCGCGGCTCTTAAAACGTCTCCCATCAGCGGCAGGCCGTCTTTATAGCGCCCCCCCCCCCCGTCCTGACAGATACCGTGACACAAGCACTTAAGGGGAAATTGCACAGCCGTTTTCACTCGTTACCAGCCGGGTCTAAAGCGTCCGTCTCATTATTTTTGCGCCGTTATCGCGTCAAATTACGCTGATATTTCATCAACGAGAATCCTGCGATGATATAGCCGTCGCAACTTTGTTTGCAGACGCTAATAACCTCGTCTGAAAAGACGGATCGTCCCTGATGGACAGTTTTCTTTCGCCTCCAAAGCCAAAGGAGGCATCCGTCATACAGCCGAGCATATAAAACTAGCGTTTCTTTTCCTCCTGTTCTGAGGAAGGTCAGCGGTTTGAAGACGTCTTCACACTCACTTCTCCTCGACTTGCCCACTCAGCAAACGCGTGGGGTGAGATTTCTCCAGTCTCTGCTGTCAGGAGAGAGATTTGACCAAAGAAACCCACTGTACGACATTTGAAGTGAGGAACAAGCACAGCTGTAGGGAAGAACATCGCAGTTGATAATCTCTGTAATATATCTGTTGTGTTTCAGTTAGATGGAGCCTGGTTCTCAGAAAATACTGCGGTAATCTCACATGTGACTCCCCTACAGTCTCGAATGAAATTTCAACGTCTCAAACGGTGTTCGATTCACCAACCCACCAAAGATGTCAGGCTGAGCTCAAACAAGTAGCATGAAATTCTTTCCTACAAAAATAAATGCTTACAGAAAATTAAAAATGACAAGTGAGATTGCTTTAATATCCAAGCTGATCCTTAAAATCTTTAATAATTTTAGCATTTATCAGACACTTTTATCCAAAGCGATTCAGGCTATACATATTTTGTCAGTATTTGTGTTTCCTGGGAATTGAACCCACAACCTTTTGCGCTGCTAATGCAATGCTCTACCACTGAGCCACAGGAACACATATATAAATTAAATGTTATATTGGATATAAATGTTAAATATTAGATCATATTTTTATTTTATATTTACTTTTTATTTAAAGTGGCTTTGGAACAAAGTGCTCTAGGAAATCATATTAACTTAACGATACTGTTATTTACATTATATTTTTTATAGTGCTGTCAAACGATTAATCACATTCAAAATAAATTTTTTGTTTACATAATAAATATGCACAGCACACACACATATATTGTGTATATGTAAATACACATGCATGTAGATATTTCAGAAAAACCTAATTTGTATATATTAAATATATTTATTTATAATGTAAATGATAGGAATATGCATATAGACGTGTAAATACATGTAAATATTTTCTAAATATATACTGTATGTGTGTTTATTTATATACATAATAAATATACATAGAACACACACATGTACACAAAAACTTTGATTTTGGATACGATTAATTATATGACAGTTCAAATTTTTTACTATTAATTTACATATTATTACTTGGGCCTATCTTATAACATTTTATATTTTATGTTCAGTTTTATTTGAATTTTTTGACTTTATTAAACATTTTTTTTACTTATTATTATTTTATGATTTATAGATTTTATATTCTGTTTTATTTAGCTTTTTTATTTTACATTTCGTTTTAGATTTTATTTTCTGTTTTATGTGCATTTTTTATTATTTAGCATTTTTATTCTACTTTTTATTTACTATTAATTTTTATTTTATATTGTATTGATTTTATGTTCTGTTTCATACACATTTTTATTATTTAGAATTTTTTTACATTTATATTTATTATTTACATTTTAGTTTCCATTTTATGCAGTTTTATAGTTTAGCATTTTTATTTTACTTTTTATTTATTATTAACTTTATTTTACATTATTTTCTAGACTTTATGTTCTGTTTCATATGCATTTTATATTTAGCGTTTTCATTTTACTTATTTAATTTAATAATTTTTACTTTTTATTTTATGTTCTGTTTTATAGCATTTTTTACTTTTTTATTATTTAGTATTAATTTACATTTTATTATAAAATTTGTTTTGTTTTATATGCATTTTTTATTTAGCATTTTTGTTTTACTTTTTATTTATAATTTTTATATGACATGTTATAGATTTTATATTCTATTTTGTATGCATTTTTTATTTATAATTTGTATTGTAAAATTTGTATACATTTTATTTTATATCTTATACATTTTATGTTCTGTTTTATGTGCATTTATTTGTATAATTTTTTTATTCTATTTCACCTTATTATTATTATTAGTATCATTATATTTATTTCCTTATTGAATTTGACATTTCTCATTGAATCAAAGGTCCAGAGTCTCTGATATCTCAATATGAATTCAAGTTTCTCATCAAAGCTGCTGTCCGCATTGATTTTACATCCCTGTACTCGTATGAAAACGTTTGTTTAGGAGAAACATCTTGATCCGAACCCACTGTTCTCCATCATCCACGTGACATTACACTTTTGTCGCGAGCTCAAGGTGACCGGGACGTTTCCCACAGACCTGCCGCCGGTGACAGTGATCCGTTATTGATGAATGAACACGGACGAACAGAAATATAAAGCCAAAAATCAAAGACTGTCAGCGGTATAACGGCCGTGATGGATGGCGTCATCTCTCGGGCTGTGTTTCCTTTCTTTTCTCCTCCCAGACCCGTTTTATCTTGATAAACACCCAGCTGGCAGGAGAATTGAACCGAATTCGCTCGTAGCCCTCGGTTAACGTTCACTTCAATGCTAACACCCTTCGTTTGTCATTCGATTGTGGCCTCCAATTAGTTTTGGAGAGGGCTCTCAGACAAATAACGACGAATCTGGCCGTTTGGCCCGTCTCTGTGAATAATGAGATTGGCTTCAGTCGGTTTCCTTGCAAACGTTCCCGCAGGCCGAGAGCAGAGAAACCGCCCCGAGGAGCTTGTTAATGAAATGCGGCGGCGTAAATGAGCGACGCCGATTTATCGAGAATCGAGGAGCAGACGAATGAACAGATGAGGAAGAGCTGAGGAGAGTTTCTTCCTGCTCAAACACACACACACATGAGGTCAAACTGATGGAAATCTGATTGCGGAGAGTAAAACCAGTAAGGCTTTTCTGAAAGATAAATGTTTAATAGTTTTGTTACAAACACACACACATGTGTTGCATTGATAATGTATTCTACTGTAAGTTGCTCCTGGAAAATCTGATGCATCCTGAGAAACTTTGAGACCAGTAAGGGCTTTTCTGAAAGAAATGAATAGTTTTGTTCTGCAAGGATGCGCTAGATTGATCGAAAGTGACAGTAAAGACAGAAAACATTTCAAAGTGCTTATAATAAACCCTACTCTTAAAAGCGCTGTTCTTTGGACAACCAACCAATGTCTTCAAAAACTTTCTAGCCCCGCCTTCATATAAGTTTTTGTCTTTTCCTCGGATTGTGGAAAAGCTAAGACTAGAAATATTGTGCTAAATTAGGAGCTGTTTTCAACATTGATGAATACGGGCCCAGAAATGTTTCTTGAGCAGCAAATCAGTATATTATTATGATTTCTGAAGGATCATGTGACACTGAAGACTGTAATGTAAGTAATGATGCTGAAAATTCAGGCTTTGATCACAGAAATAAATTACAGTTTAACAGATAATACAACAGAAAATAGTTATTTTATATTTTAATAATATTTAACTATTTTTATACTGTATTTTTGATCAAATAAACACCGCCTTTGTGAGCAGAAGAGACTTCTTTCAAAAAAAGTAAAGATGATATAAAATATATTCAGAGATAAATTCTATATGTAGATAAATGCATGTATACATATGTATAAGTACATATTTATGTGCAGAAAAATATTATAAAATATTGTTAGTTATTAGGCTATTTAAAAAAAACTGAATTTCTCCCTGTGTTCAATTAATGAAAAAAGCATATAAAACATTAATTGTTTTTAGCCAAAACAGAATATAATATTAATAATAAACAGTAGAAATCTTTCCCATTTTTATAATTTATTATATAAAAATAATTGTATAATACATGGAAAAAGCACAAAATATTCCTTGATTATTTTTACTGTAACTATTACTATATTAATATTATTTATTATTATTTTTTGCTAAACAACATAAAAATATGTATTTTATATATTTTTTACTTGGGTTTACAGTATTTTATTTCTTGCATTAAATAGCTTACCCAGCCATAGTAGAATATAAGAGAATAATAAACAATCCTAATTTATAATGCATTATATAAATGTAAAGGCATTAATACATTTAAAAAGCATAAAACATGCCTAGATTATTTTTAACTAGAATTATACTACTATTTTACTTTTTGCATTAAACGTATTTTACCATCCATCCATCATTATCTAATCATCAGTACTATATCTATCTATCATATATATATCTATCTATCTATCTATCTATCTATATATATATATTATATATCTATCTATCTACTAATACATATACAAATATATATATATATATATATAAGTATCACTATAAAAAAAGGAGCAAAATGTGTTTTTGAAAGTACCATGTTTCTTTGGACATTTACCATGGTATTCAGACTCATTAGGTTTCAGTGACACATAACTGGCATCATAAATCAAAAGAAAGATATCATATCCTTGTCCTGTTTACTTGTTAATTGATCCTGTGGATGTCATTGAGGAGGTTTAACAGCCCGAGGATCTGGCAACCGGCCTTGTTATTGCACAGACCTGCGCTGGCGACCTGATAGATGTTGTTAAGGGTCCGTCTGCATGATTTGCATGGAGCCCCACGCTGGGACGTCCTGACAGGCGATTCGTTAGCGAGGGGTGTTTCCGGCACGAGTTGAGGGTGTGCTGAAGAGGGTTCGCTGAGATGAGTCCTCTGACTGTGACCTGTGATTTCTGAAGTCCTGCTGGGTCGCCATCTGCTCGAGCCGAACACAAACGCTTCGTCTGAAGGACAGAAGCCACGAACCAGATCTCTGATGTTTCAGAGCTTTCTCATGAGCACCAGTAAGGTGAAGTGGCTCACATTTATCATCTAGAGTTTCAAACTGGGCTCAGAATTGCAGTCAAAAGTCTCAGTATGAACTTGAACATTTGGCATCAGGTCCTCAGACCGGGTTTCACACTTATTGATGCCAAGGACTGTCACATATGTGAATTCTTGCAAAATCATATCACATAAAAATCAAATCGAAGGACCTCATATTTTTACTGGTAAAACTGATGTATTATTTAGACTACAATATCAAGTTTGGTCAATTTTAACATTTATACATAAATAGTTATTTATACATATAGTGTATTTATTTATTATTAAAATGATTAGTGTTTATTTTTACTATCATTAATCATTTATTTCAAAATAACATTAATAAAAGAATGAATAAATGGACTCAAAACTATAATATAGTTTAAATAAATATTTAAATATAAAATTAGTATAATTCAAATCAAGATTATTTGTATAGCAATTTTTACGATATTGTTTCAAAGCAGTTTTACAGGAAATTAAGTTTCCACAATATATTTATATATTGTAGAAACTTAATATATTTAGCTTTATATATTTATCATGTACATTTCTGTTGATTAGTTGTATTTATTAGTAGTAGTAGCATTTATTTTTCTTCAATTATTTTTATGAATTAATAAAAAATATAAAAAATTATTAGTATATCTAGTGTAGTATAGAAGTATCTTTATTCATTCATTTAATTATGATGATCATGATGATGATGATAATAATAATAATAATAAATTACTGAATGAATAACAAAATATTGTTATTATTTTTAATATAAATGGTCATTTAACTGTTTCATATAATCATTAATTGAATAATAATTATAATAGTGAGTGAATTAATAAAATGTTGAAAATCATAATAATAATAATGAATGAATGAATTCATAAAATATAATTTTAAATATAAATGATTAATTTACTGGTTTATTCCTATAATATTCATTTAATAATAATAATTTAACAGTGAATGAATAAATAAAATGTTGAAAATCTAAATATAATTTAATTTTTAGATAATTAATAATAATAATAATAACTACTGTATTGTTATATAACAGAATAAAAGTACTCATTATAACAATATAATTTATAGCTTATTTTATTTTAAGTATTATTGTAGTATTTATTGTCAGTTATGAGTGTATTATTATTATTAACAGCAGCAGTATTTTATGTTTAATAATAAAAAAAAATGTACACTAAAACTTCCCCCTGCTTTGTAAGGCGGTTCTCTGCGATGTCAGCTCTTGTAAAGCGCATCTTAGGGAAGACCTGATTGATTAAGTCCCGCTGATGAAGTGGCCAGAGCGAGCGCTGGCAGCGAGCATCACAGGACACAGAGATACCACACAGATCCTCACATCGTCCCGTCATCCATCACGACGCTTGGGCCCGTCCATTCAGCAGCAGTGATTTCTGCGCCCGTCATCCATCTTTCCCCTTGTCTCTGTCCGATCGCTTTAATCACGCCGCTGCTGTTCACAAGTTTAAGATAATCATCTGCTGACATTTCATATCTTGTGATCCCAGACTAGCGGCACGAGAGAGAGAGAGACTTGTATTATTCACGAATGCTTATTTGACTTCCTCCAGGCAGCTAATGATTCGTTAAAACGCCCCGCTGATGGATAAAGATGACATTTACAACATTCATATTGATGCTATTGCTGTTTTGTAATCAGCTTCACCATTACATAGAATGTCAGGGTAATTATGTCAGTTTCGCTCAGATTATTCAACATTTATTTACTCTCTCATATTTGACACATGACTTTATAAGGCCTCCACATCATTAACATGATCAGCAATCTACTGAAAACCTGATTCTAGCGATCCACATGTCTTCTGCCATTAAATATCATCTTATATAGTTTTTGCTGAGACATGATTGATTTATTGAACTTTTATATTGTTATAATTTATACTTTTTATTGTTTCACATTTATCTTCATATTTCGAAATTAATAATTACTACTTAATAATATACTTAATATTTTGTGATATTTTTTTTATATTGGAAAAAAACAGGTATTTAAGTTTTAATTTCAAAGTGTTCATTTCAGTCGTCATTGCAATGCATTTCATGATGTATTATGTTCACCACAATAATTTTTTTAATTAAATTATTTAATAATACATTGAAATAGAAGTGTGTGGGTGTATATAAATATATATATATATATATATATATATATATATATTTGATTTTATAGAAAGTTGTTGAAAATACTGAGAAAAGCAGTTATATATTTTTATTTAAAAGTAATTATTTCAGTCATTATTGTAATGCATTTCATGACTTTCAGCTCACCACAATAAAAATTGTATTAAATCTTTATTAAATGTACGAAATACATTTAAATGCATTTATAAAATTAGAATATATTTGATAAAAAATTTTTTTGTATAATATATTTGTCTGTGTATTCATTTAAATAGTATTAAGTTAAAAGTGAAAAATTATATATTAAACATGCTTTCGTAATTTTTTAACCACATTTTTACTGGTTTTCCCAAAAAATAAACAAGCAAATTGTGCCTTTTCTTTTTTTTTTTACATATTTTGTGTTCACATCCAGTGGACATTTCTGAAAAGCATTTAATATCTCTTATCATTGTGAGTTTTTTGGTTTAGGAACAGTTACTGGTCATGCAACTAAACGGATTAAATGCTGAATACGTGTATGTTGTGTGTTTACAGGGTGAAGTACATCAGACCAGAGGCCAAACACACTGCAGCGAAGGCATCGTTTCTGTGACTCTGTGCTGTCTGCCTACATGAAATCCACACTGTACCAGACATTAGCCAGCCTCGATCAATAGTACCAACCTTTCAAGACGCTTCTGTGTGAGAAAACACAAGGAAGAAGGAACAGATCATCTCTGACTCATCAACTTAATGCACACCTACTGGAGCTCACAAATCTAACTCGCTTGAATGAACGGCTTTCCCAGATTCGCATATTGATCTGATCCGATTAGTCGTCCGATGTTCATTGTCTGATGCTTTCAGCAGCAGCCAGAAATGGGATACTTGCCTTGGGGCGATCCTTAAATTAGCGCCCAACGTAGAAACAACACCTGCAAACCGTGTCCCATCTGGAACCAATTAGCCTCATCCCTGCAGCCAAAAGAAACGAGCGTGTGACTCGAGTCCTTGCTGTTTTTATCTGTTGTGGCAGCCCGGTGTGTCATGTCCCATTGGCTTGCGCCGTGCCACTTGCGGGTCAGATCCGATTTGACAGGTCTGGAATAAAAAAGCCTGTCATTTTGACCCCTCTTGGTCTCGGATTGCTCCACTTGTGTCACTTTGCGTGTCCGTCACGCGGTCAAAAGTGTTGACTTTGGCCTCGTTTGTCCACATCGAGGTCGCCGCACCAATCTGGCCAATCTCTCCGTCCAACCCACCCTCACGACCGCTTGCAAGTTCTGTCGTCACCCTCCCTGGAGGATGAGCGATGTGTCCACACTGGACTATGAGCTGCTCTCGCCGGGGCTGTCGTTCGCCGGGGTCCCCAGCAGCCCACCTCTTGGCGGCGACACTGAACAAAGGACGGCCTTCGCGTTCGTGGGTCTCCTGATGCTGTTTTTGATATTCCTGTTGGTGCGTTGCTTCCGGATCCTTCTGGACCCCTACAGCCGAATGCCTGCTTCGTCTTGGACCGATCACAAGGATGGCTTTGAGCGGGGCCAGTTTGACTACGCCCTGGTGTAGTCACGTGACCTTGAGACGCCACCTGCCTTAGCCCAACCTGCAGAGGTGGACAGCAGTGAAGTACTTTTACTTTACTCAAATAAAAAAAAAAAGTATCTGAGTGTTTTTCTTTGGAAAACTTTTACGTCACTACATTCCAAAGCATAATATCGTACTTTTTACTGCACTACATTTCATAAATTAAAGTTGTTGGTTAGTTTTTACCTTTATTACTTAGGAACATTAAAAATGTAGTACTTTTTTGTACTCAAGTAAATCTTTGAATTACTTTTACTTGAGTAAAAGAAAGAAAGTACTAGATTTCTAATGTAATTAAGTATTAAATTATATTTAAGATGAAACGTAGTGCAGTAAAAAGTACAATATTATGCTTTGGAATGTTTGTGAAGTAAAATTTTTTCCAAAGAAACACACTCTGATAAAGTACAGAAACTTGAAATGTACTTTTGAAGCAGAGTAAAAATACTTCACTACTGTCCACCTCTACCAACCTGTAGCTAATTGCGCTTAAACCATCATGGCTTCGATTCCCAGGGAACGCACATGCCATGTATACCTTGAAATGTACTTTGGGCGTTAACGTAAAGAACGCAACTTTCCGAATTAACAGGGTCGTCCATTTTTTCTGCTGTAGCTACTTCCTCAGGACGGTCTACAACGAATAAACACATGAATTTGACGGTTCAAGGTGCCCGACACAATGCTCACTGTGAACTGTTACTACCCTTTGGCTACTGTACATCCTTCATTGTTACTGTAGTGTAGATATATCTTAATTGTAAAAGACATGATGAAACTCTTTAATGGAACTAAGTAGGCGGTATATTTAATTTAACGCAACTGAAAATGAGGCTGTGATGGATAGATGTCAGTAAGTTGATTGTTGCTGTAAATTGATGACAGTTGTTCAGCCACCGAAACACTGGAAACATGGCTTTACAATTTTTTTTACAGTGGACGAAAAAAAAAAATAGTAAAGTATGCATTACAATTTGCGTAAAAAAACTAGACGATGACATGACCAAGAAATTTGAGACATATTGGACCTTAAATTCGTATGTAAATCAACTAAAAATAACAAACTATTTACACAGTTGAATTCAACAAATGGGTTTAACAAAAAATGTATACCGTAAAAATCTATAAACGGTTAAATTGTTGCTTTGTTAATTGTTGCATTGAATGCAATAAATGGTTTGATGAATAATTTATATACCATAAAAATCACGAAACTGTCAATAAATTGTCACTTTACATCGAATGTTATATTGAATACATAAAATGGTTTTAAAAATGTTAACCCTAAAACTCCGTAAACTGTCACTAAATTGTCACTTTACATTAATCTTTTCAGTAAATGCAGCAAATGTTTTTCACAAAATGTACACTAAAAATCACTGAATTGTCATTATATTATTGTCACTTTACATTAATTGTTGCATTGAAGGCAACAAATTGTTTTAACAAAATTTACAATGTAAAAATCACAAAACTGATGTTAAATCGTCGCTTTACATTATTTGTTGCATTGAATGCTACAAATGGTTTTAACAGGTTACACTGTAAAAATCAGTAAACTCACTAAATTGTCACTTTTCATTAATTGTTGCATTGAAATCAACAAATGGTTTACACTAAATGTACACTGTAAAAATCACTGAACTGTCATTAAATTGTTGCTTTGGATTTAACAAATTACGTAAGAAATTCGAAAGCAATTTACACTTCGTTCTGCTTAGTCGTTGCTCCCCCCATTGCCTCGTTTTCATTTGTGTAAAATTAAATAAGTTTCCTACCATGATTATAGCATATTCAGTATGATTTTTTTCTATTTAGCATGGTAATTTTGCGTGAAATACATCTTTAAGGAAAACTTCAGTATTGTTGGAAAGTCCAAGGATGTCCGACATACCTGCTGCCTTCGACAGACCCGTTCTAAACTCTGTGCTTTATACATTTCTGAGGATTTTTTGGATTTGGAGCAAAAATCCCTTTAAGACTTTAGAACTGAGTGTCATTCCTTGTATTACTGCTGTTTGACTCTTTCCTATCCTTTGACTATGTGTATATAAGCCATATGCTCTCTTATCTCGAGGGTGTTCATGTCATTGGTTGTGTGTTTGCTAGCTCTCTGAAACTGTTGTGATCTAAGAGAGGTTTAGAATCAAGCTTTATTTTTATATCCCGACTCAGATTTGGAGTTCCCTTTTTGCTAATGTGTCGTCTTGAATTTGTAGCTCTCGTTTGGACGGATGTGCAAAGAATGTTGATGTGCCAAGAAACGGAGGAGCTTGCATTGCTTTGTGAGTTTTATAAGTAGATTGGATATTTTCCTAATTCCCTTTTGTCTGAAATAAAATTTGTCTGGGTTTATTCACTTAAGGCTTCCAATATCTTCAGGACGAAGTGTACAGAAGTGGCTACCCTTCTGAGATCAATAAGCCATTTCCACTGGGATACACTCGCTAGATCTCTTTAACGTGGCTAAAAATGGCCTTTGCACACAGAGAACAAAGACAAGGTGACAAAGGTTTAAAAATATAACCCATGTTGTTTTATTGCCATTTGTTGTTTCGTACAGATGTTCACAAACATTGTGCGGATCACTCGGATCTAACATATGGATTGAAAATGGTATAAAAACAATGCATTTGGAATTACTCATTAGCAGTGTACAGGGTGCTCAGGTTTCTCCGTCATGGATCTTTAGGGCTAAAAAAATTCATAGATGCCCTAATCAATGCACCTCTGAGATTTATGGTACGGGACGACATTCTGAGCGACCCGACCCGGTCCACTTTCTTTGGTCTAAAGTTTGTCACTCAACACTAGCTTGATGACTATTTCAAGTTTGCTGCTGATTTTTGACATACAGTACAGTCACGCACATTTGCTCTTTTACATGTAGTGGCATCAACAAAAACAAAAGATATGAAAGTATACAAAGTTCCCATGTTAGAGAAATGGTTATGCATAAATATAGCTCAGGCTGTCGTACAGTGCAGTTACTGTAATGTTCAAGAAACAGTTTTGTCATTCTAGCACCAAAATCACTTTGTTTACAGCCTTTGAAAACAATCCAATGTTGTTGGTCGTTGCAATAAACTAAAGTATTATTCATTTAGATGATCGATGGACAAGCTCATGTAAACAGTGACGTCGGTCACGTAGAGCTCAGTAACAGTAAATTAAGGACGCGGTGATCATTAATTGTCCGTATTCAGAGGAAAAATGAAGTCAACAGCTCTTAAAATCTATTTATCTAATGTTTACAAGTAAATATTTGGCTTGGCAGTCTTGATGCTCGAGAATACAAAAAGAAGAAATACAAACAATCTACATTTCAATGTAAAATATACAATTAAAAATTTCAACAAGCTTTGATAGTATTGATTTTTTCAGCATTGAGACAGTACAAAAGACAATCACACACAAAATAAAATAAAACGCATAAGACCTTTGAAAAATTGCATGTTTTCGATCCACAAATCAGTTCGTAGTACAGCGTAAGTTGGAATCTTAGCACCTTGTTTGCTAGCGGTTTCTGAGAAACTAAGAAACGAGGGTCTTTTTGTCATCGTTCCCACACTTGAAAGTTTAAAATGTGTTTGCATGTCCATATCTGGAGTGTTTTGGAGGACGGCTTGCCAAACAATCCTTATGTACCATTGAGACTGGACGTTTCCAGCTGCAATCAAAAATGGCCTCTGGTTGGTTTACCCAGAAGACTTCCAGTTCTCCATTCGTATGTGCTCTGTTTGCCAAGCACGTCTTTGTCAAATAGACCGATAAGAGCACACAAGTATGGAGAAGAAAATGGTTCAAATGTGAATGCCAAGTTTGTGCAACATCACATGCATATTCGAAAACCCTTTGGACAGTCGTTGCCATTTTTGGAATGAAAATTTCCCTGATTAAATACACAGTGGAGGCCCAGTGCAAATTGAGCGCTTAGCACCACTCCTGTCCTAACTGCCGTACATATATTTGTGTGTGTTCTTGTGTATGTGTGTAAAATGAGGTAACACGATGTGGCAGCTCATGCAAACACTCCAGAAAGTCCTATAAATCCTGTGTAAAAAAGACGCATTTCAGTTTCAAAAACCATAAGCAGTTTGAACCCTCTACTCTTGTTTAAACCTGAAAAATTGCTGCAGTCCTTTTGTGTGACCTTTTTTTTCTTCAAAAACAGTAAAGTACTTGACAAATGACTGTAAATACTGAATGGAATAAACTTTGACCCCAGTTTGCACGAAGATATCGAGGTGAGTGGTCATTATATTTTTCTTCACCTATAATGCAAAGTTTTTATGGGCACTAAAGACTGAACGTCATTACATGATAATTTTGACCGTTTACAAGTGTGATAGCTATACTAAAATTAAATCGTTCTTACGACTGATATTTCTGATTGTCCCTCTGGTAAAAGTGGATGCTAGTGCTAGCGCTAACGCACTCCTGCTAATTTAAGGTGGTATATATACATATTCCACCCAACCTGGTGGAGTCGGTGGGGGCTGACATGAAAGGACGGCAAATAAAAACAAACCTAAAACATGGCGGTAAATGGACACAGTCTCTCAGAGCCTACGCCCTGCAGTGAAGGGCATGGGGTCAAGGGTCAGTCTCAGTGCAGGTGGATGTGCAGCTTGATGCGCAGTGCATCGCCGATCTCGCCCAGCAAGTAGTCGCTGTCATGTTGGTCCTCCATTTGCTGAAGTTTGCGTGGGCCAAACAGACGCATGCTGGCGATCTCCAGGCGGTACAAACCTGGAGGGGGTGGCTTTCGGCCCAGCCGCAGAACGCTCTTTCCGTCGCGACGCTCCAGGATGCGGAAGTGTTCGCCATGGATTTCCATGTGTTATGACGTAGCGCACATGGTGCTCAAGCGGCTCCAGGGCTGGAAGCAACTCAAGTAGGGGTTCTTTATTTTGCAGCTGCGCCAGACTGAGGTTCATGGGGATAGAGGTCTGAACATCCATGCTGGCCAAGCTCACCGTCTCCTGAGGGCAGGACAGAACAGTTGGAAACCTTAGAAGAAGCTTCTAATACATTTTGGCTTAAGTCTAGTATAACCTTTCAGGGTTAGCAGTGTGGCTATATTTATAACAAGACAACTAAAGACAGGACGGACAGTACTCATAAGTACCTTGAGCTCATTATCACCAGTATTACGCCTATGGCGACCTTTCTTTCCAAGGTCACCATTGATCTTGCATTCATAGCAGGCCTCTGGTGACAATGAGTCTTCGTCATCCACTCCCTCGGAGCCAAACTGACCCTGGAAGCCCACTCCTGTGATGCAGTGCCTAGAAACGAAAAAGATGAAACTTTAATACATTCTTTGCACTTATAAAGTTCAGGGAAGGGATTTCCAAATCTTGGTTCTGGAGGGCTGACAACCTTTAGAGCAGGGATCTACAACCCTGCTCTTGGAGAGATGCTGTCCTTGCAAAGTTCAGTTCCAACTCTGCCCCAACACACCTGTCTGTAATTATCAAGTAACTCTGAATATCTTGTTTCAGGTGTGGTTGATTAGGGATGTAACTGAACTCTGGAGGATGGTAGCTCTCCAGGAGTAGGATTGGAGACCCCTGTGGAGTCTAGTGCTAACTTGTCCCAATGTAATTGTCTGGAAGTTTCAGTAATCCTGAAGACCTTTTATAACCTCGATTTACAATACTTGGGGCTGAAGCTAAACTCCACAGGACAGTGGTACTCGAGGACCAGGTTAGACACCCCTGGTTTAGCCCTTGCCCCAAATTGTGCATTTAATGTGGACTTGCTCTATTTGCTTGCATAGGTCTATGGAGTCCTTCAATCCATTTTAGGATTCAGAAGGGTTCTTGCACCCTTGTTGAGCTAGGTCCTGTCACAAACTAATCCTGTCACAAAGATCAGTAATGGAACTCATTAGCCGCGTTTCCACTGTCGGGCCAAAAGCAGGCGTGCTAGTGCATGCCAGGGCCAGTCGCGTTTCCACTATCACTTCTGGGGTTTGATCGTGCCTCGTTGGGGCTTCCTTGGGGCCAACAGGTTTTTTTGGACCGCAAAAACCTTGGGCCAAAGTCGGCCAACTGGGGCTAAAGGAGTGGTTATGAACAAATGCAGAGTTTCTCCGCATCTGGAGAGCATCAGCACCGTGGATCATTTACATAACACTAGAATTAAAGACTTTTAAAATAACTATAGCTCAAAACTCACTTTCCGACAGCAGTGAGTGTTTGAAATAACTTCAGTTTATGATCCGATGTGGATTATGATCACCATACAAGGTAAACATATTTATAAGCGATGCAAAGGACTATGTGTGCTAGCCATTATCATAGTAAACATGGTAAATAAGACTGCTTGAAGAAATCAGACAAATCACATAGGCTATTCACAATCGTGTATTTATTTAGTAACATTTTATCTAATCAAGTCTCGTCTCTTTATACCTGACTGTGTGATGTTCATATTTAGCTCATGTATGTTATGAAATAAAGCCTATCATAATCATAGTTTTTCTTCGGGAGCTCCCTCTGCTACTCGGGTTGTATTTTTTGGGGAAAATTGTTGAAATGATAATGCTTTCTAAATGTGATGTACACTGTGACTACAAATATACAAAATCAGACGCGAATGAATACATTTGTCGTCTTTCTTTTGTGAAATAACGGATAATACTACTTTATTGCTGTGTGGCTAATTTTCAATCCTGACAAATTAATTAATTATGATCAATGTATCACTTTGTATAACTGGTAAAACATTGATGCTTTTGGATTTAAATATTTAAGTAAAAACAAAAAAAATCAAATTTTGTGATCTTGCTTGTTCCAGTAATTTATTTATGATTGGTGTTCCGATAAATTCTCGAAATGATGGGGTTAAACTGGTGACGTTGTTACAGAGAGGTGTGTAAAGGGCGGGTTTTAGTGAAGCGTTGCAGAACTTCTGGCCCGACGGTGGAAACGCAGCGTGATTTTGGGCTCTTTGCTACAGGTCCGAGGCAATTAGCCCCGCTCGGCCCGTTGATAACACTGGCTCGCACTGGCCCTACAGCGGAAAAGCGACTATTGATGGTGTTTTGTCTGACTGGAATCAAATTCTGTGGTCGTGTTCTGATATCTTACAGAAAGCATTGCCAATGATTTTGAATGCTCAAGTACACTTGGATGTTGGATTTTATAGGTGTGTTTTGATTTGGGATGGAGCTAAACCCTGCAGGACAGTGGCCTTCCAAGACCAGAGTTGCCCTCCCTGCACTATAGTGTACATAATGTTCAAAACTATTTGGGTGTCCAGTCCTGCTCCTAAAGGGCCACATTTCTAGACTTTAGCCCTTGAACTAGCTAGTGAAGGTCTTCAGAATTACTAGAAACATTGCGTTGGAGAAAGCTGGAGCTGAACTCTGAAAGAAAGTTGTCCTCCAGGAGCAGGAATGCACACTTGTGGCATACACTCTGGTAATCCAGTGGTCAAATATGAGCAGGCTAGCCTAAATACTCACCCTTGTCCTGCTCGGTAGAAGCCGCCGGGACATCCGCACAAGTATCCGCCGTCTGTGTTGGAGCAGCCATGGCTGCAGGGATTATTGTTCAGGGCACATTCATTAACATCCTGGCATCCGCCAGCAGAAGTCTCAAAGTCGAAACCTGACGGGCACATGCACTTATAGCTGCCCAGAGTGTTATAGCAAGATGCAGACCCGCAGGCTTGGTTCCCGGCGCATTCGTTCTCATCTGGGCGGAAGGAAGGCGCAGAAATTAGAACAACTGCACAACTGAAAATCGCTTTATAGCTGCGTAGAAATACTTACCCACACACTGGTTCCACTGGTAGTGCTGAACGTAACCCTGCGGACATCCACAACGAAATCCTCCTAGCATGTTCTGGCAACCGTGTTGGCACTGGTGGTTTCCACCACATTCATCGACATCTGTAAGAAGCCAAAATCAAGTTAGCATGTGATACTAATATATGGTGGCATAGATTGCGTTAGTGCCCATCCACATTCTTAGTTGGTTCCATAAATTATTATTTTTTTATTATTAATTTTCCCATTGTGATTTTGAAAAATGCTTTGTTAGAGCATTATAAGCCATGAACCAAACAGAACAATTCCATGAAGCATTGTAAATGACAATCTGAAGCCCAAAGTATCCTTCGGCCATTCATAATCCATGAAGGTCCGCACACTGTCCATGTGATGCAATCTTCGTAATCAGAAATGTCCGCGGACATCCATGTACGACAGCGCAGATGCGAGGTGAATGTTGAGACAGAACGAGTTCACAAGGTGGTACTGCGATGTGTTGAATATGCTTTGAAAGCCATGCTTATGCTGTGTGCGAGTTGGAGCAGAACACAGAAAAAATACACCCGGACCTTAAAAAAGAAAGTGAAATTTGTATTTAAGTTAGTGCTGTCAATCGATTTAATTTTTTTTTTTTTTTGAAATTAGTCGAAATTAATCCCACCTAATATTAAAGTTTTTAAATATACTATTATATTGCAATAATTTCACATTCAATCTTCAAACTAATGTAAAAACAACATAAAGAGATTATATTTTTAATATTTGTTAAAATGGCATTTTTTATGACTGAAGGCCACTGATACCTATTAGGGGTGTAAATCGGACGGTTCGTCGCGATTCGATATGATATCGATTCTCATACCCAGCGATACAATATTTGCCGATACCTCAAAAAATTCTACGATACGATTCGATACAGGAGTACATCGATCGATATTATGATATTATATACACATTTTAAACAACCATCTACATTTTTATTAACTCACAAATGTAACCAAAAATATATAACATGAACATAAATCTAAAAATGCTACTATGTGCTCAGTGCTAAAAATATTTTCTACAGATAACCAAATTACAAGCAATAGCAGAAAATAAATACAATAGAAGACAACAGTGCTTTTCAGGTTTTTCAGCTCAGTCTAAAACACATTTTCAGGCACGCTACAGCAATATAATAATCAAATGTAAAATAACTGCATAGTCTTCACTGTATAAATTAAATAGCCTGTAAATGAATACTTTTTGATGTTACAAAGGTTATTTAGTCAGGAGCAGTGAGCACTTGTATTTTTCTTTGACAGCATTATATTTATTATTAGTTTTCTTTTACTTTAAGAATGAAAGCACATATTTAATATACTGATACACATGTCTTTTCTTTCTCCCCTCTTTACATTAAGACATATGCTATGCTTAACCGACTGTTTACAAGGATATTAGCCAAAACATGCATTTTGATGTAGTTTTGTCTGAATTTATTCATCCATGCTCAAAAAAGCGGAGGAGAGCTCAATTCAGTATTCGTGCAGAGTTGATGCGGCTGTCTGTGTGCGCGCGCTTCAGATGTGTGTGCGCACGCTTCAGATGTGTGTGTGTGTGTGTGTGTGCGCTTCAGATGTGTGCGCGGAAAACTTCTCACACAGCGCTCGACTGTTACTCCAACAATCCCGAGCGTCTTATATGCTCGCCTTGTGCCTTCAGGCAGTCCTTATATCGAGTCCTGATAAGTGAGATTAAACGAGAATGCACGCGTTGGCGGTAATGCATAGACGGACATTATGTGAAAATGTGGACAGTGCCAAAATAAAGGTGCCTTTTTATACTACAGACATCTATAATTTACGCGTGGCATCGAAGCATCGTATCGTCATACATCATATCGATATATCGATCCATATTGATGAATCGTTACACCCCTAATACCTATACTACTGATGTCTAGAATTTTTTTCCCACTTTAACCATTGACTATTGTCATTTACAGTATACTTGAGAGCTATCAATTTAAACATTTATGAGACTTAAAAAAAAAAGTGAACTCAAAACAATCTTCACATAAATCCATTATAATAAATGTCACATTTACCTGTGCCCTTCAGCAAGTAGGAAATACACAGAAATGGAATAAAGTTATCAAACACTAAATTATAAATTAAATGTAGATTAATCCTTAAAGCTACAAAAGTACGTAAAGACGTTCTGTGTCTAAATAAACGCAAATGTTGTCAAAGAAAGAGACAGAAGCAGCAGTTGTGAGTGGGGTGGCCAACCCTAGCTCTGCCCCTGCGTTAATCAAGTTAAATATTACTAGACCGGAAAAATTAATTGCCTGCGGTAATGCGCTAATTTTGACAGCAATAATTTAAGTATTTTGAGAGCAGATCGATTATGTCATTCGTGGTGCTTTGTGCCAGTGGGCGGGGCTAAAGTCCTTAGTAGCCTTCTCAGTAGCTCTCTGCTTGATGGAATTTTCGTAAAGCATCATGGGTAATGTAGTTTTTCCACAGATTCCACTGTTAAACATGATTATAAACTTGTGAACAGATGGCTTCAACAAAAGCATATACCAGCAATTAGCTAACAAACAATATCTGCAGTGAAAAAAACATATCAAATGGGCTCAAGATGGGAAGCCTACCGTCACAGTTGTGTCCAGTGGTGTCCAGAGAGAAGCCCTTCTGACACTCGCAGTTGAAGCTGCCGGGGCTGTTGAGGCAGGAGGCACGGGAGCCGCATACGTTCTGCTGATTGCTGCATTCGTTGTTGTCTATGAGATGAAGCATGGAGGCAATTTTAGCTCCAAATGACCCACTCAATTATTTAGACTCTGGGCTAGGCATGTTAGCGTGCGGTTTGAGTTCATATCAGTCACCTATGCATGCAGTCTGGTGCTGCGTGAAGCCCGAGGGGCATTTACAGGTGAAGCCACCGATCGTGTTGACGCACAGGAACTGACAGTTGTGTTGCTTGGTTGAGCACTCGTCCAAATCTGGGATGATATAAGCAGTTTTTCATATTAGCACACATTGGTTTGATCATTGGGATGGATTATAGCTACAACCAGATTTGATCACAGCAAGGAAAAATGTGCGCATTAATTATGAGCTAACCTTTGCAGGTCTTCCCATCAGGCTGTAGGATGTATCCTCTGGGACACGAGCACAGGTAACTGCCTTCGGTGTTTTTGCACAGGAAGTTACACGGTTTGGGCGACTGAGAGCACTCGTCCAAATCTAATTGAAAAGCAGCAAGTATTGCATCAAAAACAGGCTTTTAGAACCGTATCACATTTTATTGTCTTAAGTAAGGGTTACGGTGAGCGAGGAGAACGTACCGACACAGGAAGTACTAGTGAAGTCATTGGTGTAACCCACGTTGCAATGGCAGCGGAAGGAGCCGACGCTGTTGATGCATTGGCCGTTCTTACACAGGTTAGGCATCACCTCGCACTCGTTGATGTCTGCAAAAACACAGTAGATATGGTAAAAAAATCCAAATATGCACTTCTACGTCTAAAAGAAATACTTGAATTTCAATCAAGTACTTCTAACTAAACATCTATAGCACTTGTTATTAAAAAACAGTATTAATATATATATATATATTTGTTTTTACATTTCCCATGTACATTACTCGTAAATATATATCCACATCCAAACCAAAGAAATGGTTGTGCTTTTTGTATGATTTGCACAAAATAATTATATTGGCAAATAATTCACTACAATTCTATGATTTAAAAATGCATTCATGTAAATATTCAAAATTATATAAAAAAAAAAAAAAAAAATCTAAATGTATATATTTATTAAATACATTAAAATATTGGCATGTCATGTAAATATTTTCTTTTCAAATATCCTTAAACTTATTTGAAATATTAATAGAAACATGAATATATTATCATATATATAAAATATTTCCCATGTACATTACCGCTAAATATTTACATCCAATATATTTGTCCAAAATTATTATTATAATGATAAATAATTCACTATAATAAAATGATAAACATGCATTAATGTAAACATTCATAATCATATAGATATAAAAATAAATATTTTCTGAATTTATATATATTTTTTTAAAAGATTCACACAATATTAACATTTAATATAAACAATTAAATGTATTTAAAATGAATTAGAAATATTAATAAAACATGAATATACATATACAAATATATTGAAATATCCCAAGCACTTTATCATTTATCACGAAGAAATTAAAAAAAAATATATTTGATCGTTTGTCCAAAAGGTATTATAATAATAATTTATTACAATAAATTATATCAATTTAAAATATTCATAATTATAAACAAATATGAAAAGTAACACACATTTTATAAATTGATATTTAATAAATGTATATTTGTATAAATGTATTACAAAATAAAATATATATAATCCAAAATAATTGTATACATATTTAAATGTACATCAAATATCTGTTGAGCTTGTGCATCATTGCATTAGTCTAAAAGAAGCTACTGCTGATATCATTATAAAGATTGATCAGCTGTTCACAATGATGCCTGACCTCTGCCGTCAGTGGTGTATCCGGGTCCGAGCGGACACATCCTCTTGTACTGGATGGTGCCGGGCAGAGGACAGAGTTCACAGAGCGAGCCCCAGCCGCGGCCGCCGTTACAGCAGCACTCTGACTTCGTGACCGTGTTTCTGTTAGTGGACGACTGCTGGCACATCGTCTGCAGGACCTCCGTGAAGCAGAAGCCCTTCCTGTTATCTGACAACCGCAACAGCCCAGTTAGACACAATTATTCTATTGCATTAAATGTATGTATTACATGATTGAAAACTCATGTTCTGATTGGCCACTGGCTCTTTCAGCCGCGTTCTGATTGACCGCTGGCTCTTTCAGCCGTGTTCTGATTGGCCGCTGGCTCTTTCAGCCGCGTTCTGATTGGCCGCTGGCTCTTTCAGCCGCGTTCTGATTGGCCGCTGGCTCTTTCAGCCGCGTTCTGATTGGCCGCTGGCTCTTTCAGCCGTGTTCTGATTGGCCGCTGGCTCTTTCAGCCGCGTTCTGATTGGCCGCTGGCTCTTTCAGCTGCGTTCTGATTGGCCGCTGGCTCTTTCAGCCGCGTTCTGATTGGCCGCTGGCTCTTACCGATGCACTCGGTGCCCGTGGAGCTCGCCTCGAAACCCTCGTAACATTCGCAGCGGTAGCTGCCCACGGTGTTGACACAGCGGCCGTTCTTGCAGATCCCCGGCTTGCTGCGGCACTCGTTCAGATCTGCCAGAGAGAGAGAGAGATGATCTGAGACGACTTATGCAACTCGATATATAAAAGTGACTAAATTACTTGTGTAAATTTAAATTATATCCAGTATGCAATACAGAAAATGGTTTAGGTAACATCAAATAAAAATGTTGCACACTTTCATTTCATAATATTGGACAAATTTGACCATTTATGTAATTATATAAAATATAAACAATATTCTTCTTCTGTTTATTATATTTCTTATTATTTATTTTATTTTATTTTATATTAATATTGCATAAAATAAATAATTATTAGTATTATTAATATATAAATAAAATATAAATATTGTATGTATTTGTTTTATGCTAATTTTGCATACAATTTTAAATGTTATTTTTATTATTATTATTTAAAATGCCCGTTTAGTTATTTTTTTTTACAAAATTATATCACTTCATTCACAATACTACAATTTACATTAATATTACATAAAATATTAAATTATTATAATATAAATATTACTTATTTACCCTAGTATTTAATTTGACAAAATACAATAGTTACTTCAGTCACTGCATATTTATATAATAATAAATTCATATTTCGTGCAATATTATTATAAATTGAAGTAACAAAACTGTAGTAACTAACTATTGTATGTTGCCAAACTTTTTACTATGGTAAATGTTTTACATGTTTTAATAACATTTGTATAATAATAATTTAATATTTTATTAAAAATGCATGTTAAAAATAGCCTAATAAAACTTTTGACAAATTACAATAGTTATTGCTGTCACATTAGTCAAATGTATATTAATATTGCATAAAATATTAAGTTATTATTATTATTACTAAACAAATTATATATAATGTATTTGTTTTATAATAATTAAATAAAATATTAAAGCATTATTATTGCTATTATTATCATCATCATCATCATGAATAATTAAATATGCAAAAAATGCATATGCAAATAATTTACCGTAGTAAATATATTTTTATGAAATACAATATTTACTACATTCAGTGTTCTGCCAATAAAAACAAACCATATTTTTACATTTTCTGAAGAAAATGTTTTTGCTTATCTAAATGATTAGTCACTATTCTGGTCTTTTTCACGCGTTTTCTCGTCCAGCAGTTGAAAATCGTGAGTCTGTTCTCTTGAATTACTGTATTTTTGTGATGACGACACACAGGCGTTGTTCTCTCTTTAGAGCTTGAGCGAGTCTCTCACACACACACACACACACACACACACACACACACACACACACACACACACACACACACACACACACACACACTTCTCGCTGGTTTCTTACCCATGCACCCCTCTCCGTCGGGTCGGCGCGTCATGCCGGGCGGACAGATGCACATGAAGGTGCCGATCTGGTTTTTGCAGGCCATTCCTCTGGAAGCGCAGTCGTCCAGCCCCTCCGCGCACTCGTCCTGGTCTGCAAAGAGAGAGAGAGAGAGGAGTAACGATTATCGCCTGCACTCGTGTGTGTGTGTGTGTGTGTGTGTGTGTATAATGATGTCGTACTGACCTCGGCACATCCGGTTGTCGTCGCGCAGCACGTATCCCGTCGGACACATGCACTCGTACGAGCCGAAGGTGTTGATGCAGCGGAAAGCGCAGAGCAGCGGGTTCGCCGCGCACTCGTTAATGTCTGAACACACAGATCATAAGAGAAAACAACCACTTTATGAATGCAAAAAACAAGTTTATTTTATTTCCCAGTAAAAACATCTAAACCACTTTAAAACAAGCATCATTTATGCAAAAAACACTATAAATTAGGGGTTGACTGATATGTGTTTTTCAGGGCTGATACCGATTATTACAGATCAAGTAGACTGATAACCGATATATATGTCTAGCATAAAAATTTAAATTTATGTCAAAATTAAGAACAACGGGACTCTGACAAAACCTTACAAAAATGCTTTTGAATTATTTTATAGGCAAATGGCCGATACCGATAACCCCCCAAAAATGCTTAATATCGGCGCTGATAATCGGCCAGGCCGATACTATACCCCTACTATAAATAATGCATCCTTACAATTATGCTTCTTGTGTAAATCAATCTGGTATTTTATATAAATAATGTAAAGTAAACAAACACCCACATACATGTACAATATTAAAATCTTAATTATATAAAACATTTATATAAAAATGTATCAATATTTGTATTAAATTAAAAAGTCATTAAAATAACAAGTTATTATAACATTTTGAAAAATGTATTAATTATATAAACACTTTATTAAATAATTTTTTGTTTAATTAAAAAAATCTAAATTAAATTGACTGACTAACATTTTTATGACATTTAGAACATTTAATTATGAAACTATTTCAACGATCAAAATTAATTTTATAAAAGTCTTAGATATTTCGTATTGTTTTTCTAAATATATTTCTTATAAAATATCTTAATAAAATGATTAAATATTTTTTATTAAATTACCAAAATTAAAATGGCTGAATTTAATATTTTATTGTAAAATTGTGAACAGTTTATTAATTAATAAAAAAAAACTTGTGTATATAATATAATATATAAATATTAAGTGGTGGGCCGTTATCGGCGTTACGTGCTGCGTTAACGTGAACTTTTCGGCGATAAAAAAAATATCGCGTAATTACCAAGTTGGGTTGGAGCTGTCTATTACGCAAGCTATGGACTTTCACCTGATATTTTAGCGCGGATGTATACCTAGCCGAATACTGTAGGGCGAGAACGAGTCTTCGAACTAGAGCTCGCATCCGTGTGGACAATGTTAACGGCTGGTCTGTTGTAATACAATCGGGCAGGAACAGCTCACCTATCATTTATCAAATATGGCTTTTCATTGAAAGATGTATGTAGTAAACTTTAATGGCCGCTCAATATGATGTTAACTAGAGAAATGTGCGCTATTGAAGTGTTTGTGTGGAAGCGCGTTGCGCAGGACAGGCTCCGGTGCGCTCACTTGCTCTTAAAATCTCCGTCATTTTGGTTCATACAGATAAAGTTGGCCTAATATCTTTCGAATCTGTAAAACTCTACGTTTATTTGTGTATCAGAATAACAACGAAACGTTGCGCTTTTACACAGGATGCGCTTTAGGTCTCAGTACCTGAACTTGAGCGAGAAATTTGAAACTGTTTCAAAAAATACAGTACAGAGAAAAATATATCTATAGAGAGTGAAATGTCTAAAAAAAATAAATAGAAACGTGTGTTAGCATATGATTTACATGAAATTTAATCTGTGCAACACTGTGCATAATATGATGGATATATATAATAACAAAAAACGACATTTTGGGTTTTTATATATATGGGCACGCTGTATCTGTACTATATTTTACTGTAATTGACAGTTTATCGGCAAAAAAAAACAACAACACGGAGTGGGAGGGAATGGGAGTCATTCTTCCGGGAGTGGAACGGGATTTTCCTCCATTTTTTGTGATTGGACGGAAAGAGATTAAAGTTTGTATGCATTTTGGAAACAGGAGATAGCCCCTGGTCTATGCGCCACCTGGCTTGAGAAACCCGTTCTCAAAGATACTTTTAGCCATAACAGTATGGGTAGCACACATATTCTGAATGCCTTCGGCAGAATCCAAATGCCATTTTAATCTGATTAATCCAAGATATCTAGATTAAAAAAATACTATGCCCACCTAAATATATATATATATATATATATACACACAAGTGTGTGTGTGAAGTTTTTATATAAACCATATAAAATATATATATAATATTATATACATGTGTGTGTGTGTGTGTATATATATATATACTGTATATATATATATAAGAGAGATGTTGTGTGTATATATATATGGTGTGTGTGTGTGTGTTTATGTGTGTGTATATAATATATATATATATATATATATATATATATTATATATACAGCATATGTGTTGTATATATATATATATGTGTGTATATATATATATATATTATATATACCACATATACTGTATCACGCATATGTGTGTGTGTGTGTATATATATATATATATAATATATATGTGTGTGTGTGTTATATATTTATATATACTGTATATACCTGTGATAATGTGTGTGTGTGTGTGTGTGTGTGTGACACAAACATATATATTTGGTTGGTGTGTGTATATATATACACACAATATATATGTGTGTGTGTGTGTGTTTATATAAATAATATATATATATATTTGTATAATAATATATGTATGTATGTCTGTAAAAATGTCATCATGTATTTATTCTTCACATATATTGTGGAATACAGTGTAGCTTATCTCCTGTCCGTACCTTCACAGGTCATCATGGGTCCGGGTTCGAATCCCTCCTGACAGAAACACTCAAAGCCACCAGGAACGTTTGAGCATGTGCCGTTTCCACAAGGGTTTCCGATCGAGCACTCGTCCGTATCTGTCCAATCAGACCATCAGAAAAGTGCCGTTAATAATCCACATAACTAACTAGTTCCTCATTTGCTTGATACTTCACTTTTATTATGTCATAAACTAAGGGATTTGAACCCACAACCTTCCTGCAGTCATCGAGAAGAGCGAGGTTTGAGGTTAACTGGGACAGTTTTGAATGAACGTGAGTTAGCGTGGTTTTCTGGGGAACTCACCCACGCAGTTGATGCCGGTGTAGTCGAGGTTGTATCCGAAGGGACACTCGCAGCGGAACGAGCCGTCCGTGTTGATGCACAGGCCGTTCCCGCAGATGCCCGGGTTCTCCACGCACTCGTTCATGTCTGCGGAGGCACACGGGACGTTAGGACGGGGATTGTGGGAAGGAAACGTGCTTTAGTTGACAGAGTTTAAGCGGTTTTCTCACCCTCACGTCCCTCGGGTCGCGGGATGGCCTCGTGACCGTACGGACACAACGTGCGGTACACAGCTGCGGGAGAAAAACACCACAAAAGTACTCGGATTATAAATATTATAAAACATACGGACACATGAAGGGTCTGATTACTCGAATAAGTGCAGTTATTAAAGTAAATTTAGTTTGACTTACTAAAATATTACAATCTAAAATAAAATAAAATTATTCAGTTAAACTATTATACATAAAATTATTACAAAATTGATTACATGATTTTATTAACTTTATAAAATGATTTTTATTACATGATTAAATTGTTTGTTAAATTAAGTGATCAAAATTAACATGACTAAAAAAATATATACAATTATATAAATCCTTTTTATTAAATATTTTATTTTTTTTAAATTGTCAAAATTATTATTACTACACATAACATATAGAAGGATTTATTAATTATATGAAACAATTTTTATTAAATTATTAACTTTTTTGTTTAATGAAATGATCAAAATCAAAATGGCTAAAATGTATCTACAATCTGGAATGATATATTAATTATATAAAACAGTATTGAATTTTTCAATTCAATGAAATTATCAAAACCAAACTATTAAAATGTATATACAATTTAGAATTGTATTAAATTATTCATTTTTTGGTAAGAGATCAATTAATATTTATTTTTTAAATAAAAATTTGGACAACACACCAATTTTATATAACATTTCAAACTTAATAAATATTTTTTTATTATAATAAAATGACAAAAAAGTTTCTTATTAAATTTAGAATGACAAATACATTTATATAAAATGGATATATTGTTTATACAATTTCACTAAAACTACTTTTTTATATATAAAATTATACATTAAATATACATTATCTTATAAATGCGAATAGTTCAGATCCCTAAAAAACATGAAATAATGAACTAAAGATTATACTGTTTTTGCTCATATAGGTAATATTTACTTACTTATATATTACTAATTTACTAATTTAAAGGCATAGTTCACCCCAAAATGAAAATTCAGTCATTAATTACACGCCTCATGTCGTTCCAAACCCGTAAGACCGCCGCTCATCTTTCACGATGTCTTTGCTACGTCTCTGAGTCTTGATCGTGTAAGGATCCCTGCGGTCTCTGGAGGCTCAGAAAGCTCTCAGATCTCTTTAAAATATCTATATTTGTGTTCTGAAGATGAACGAAGGTCTTACGGGTTTGGAACGACACGAGGGCGAGTAATTACTGACAGCATTTCCTGATTTAAGGAAGGAAACGAGTGAAGTTTCCTTCTACTGGACATAGCTCCTCATCTGTGGTGCTGTATATA
>CM049815.1:3158555-3276671 GCA_027422405.1 Ptychobarbus kaznakovi
CTGGCCGTTCCTGCACACCTGACTGGCGTGAACGCTGCACTCGTCGATATCTGAACACACAGAAAACACCTCTGCTTTCATTAGGAGATCATGCATGTACACATAGTTTCACATCAATACCCAGAGAATCAGCAACAAATGATGATCAGTATTTTGCTATTTTAACAACATCCAAAATATGATTACAAAATGAATACATTATTTTTGCATCCACAGTTAAGCTCATATAGTTAGAGTAATATTTTATTTCAAAATGTTTGAACACTGAACATTTTGGACTTAGAATTATCTTTAAAAATTTAAAACATACACACACAACAATTCAAGACAAATTTCTGTACAGTATTTAAACAGCAGCATATATCACAAGTTTAAAATATTAAGATAAAAAAAAATGCATTTTGATTAAATAAAAAAAATGCATGTGATTAAATAAAAACTTTCCTGTGTGACGAATCCTGTTGACGATATGTACATTAAAATCGTAGTTGTTATTTATGTAAATTTATAGTTTAAATGGTTAAAGTCACATTATAAAAAGTTTAAAATACATTTAAAATCGTAAAGTATCATTTTGATTAAATAAGAAATATTTTAGTCTTTAAGTGGATTAAATCACAAAAAAGGTTGAATAAAATTGTACATTATTATTTCCTTTCCTTTATTCAAAATTAACCTTTCCAGTTAAAAATGTGCAAAACTTTTCTAATGAGATTTTAACCATTTAAACTCAAACATTTAAATACATAATTAACTATTTAATACCAGTGTGCATATTATCAGCAATCAAGACCAAAGTGCTTCTTTTCCTTTAATCAAAATAAAACATTTGAGTCTTTAATGCTGATAATTTGCACATTTCTTCTTTCGCGAATTAAATTTCGCATTAGCAGCGCAAAGGTTGTGTGGTTCGATTCTCGATTCGGGAACATGCATTACTGACTGAAAAATGGTAAACTTAATACAGTAAGTCGCTTTGGATAAAAGCGTCTGCTAAATGCATAAATGTAAATGATTAATTATGTATTTAAAGAGTTTAAATGGTTAAAAATCAATTGTAAAGTTTCATACTGATAAACATAACAGGTAATCATATTGATTATGGACACATATAAAGCAGTTGTTTTCTCACCCATGCAGTCGTTGTTGTGCGTGAGCTCGAAGCCGGGGAAGCACAGGCAGTTGTAGGAGCCCACGGTGTTTTTACAGGTGCCGTTTCCACACGGCTGCCGCTCGCACTCGTCGATATCTGCCAGAGACAGTGAGATTCAGCCGTGATTCAGAGCAGCAGACACCTGAAGAGCGCGGCGCGGCAGACACTCACCCATGCACATGGTCTGGTCCGGCGTGGTCTTGAAGCCGTTGTGGCACAGACAGCGGAAGCGCCCTGAGTGTCGATGCACTCGCCGTGACTGCAGACGTTCGGGATCTCCTGACACTCGTTACGGTCTGACAACACACGCCGAGATCAGACAGAACGACACTTTATCAACATATAAAACATGTATATAAAGGTAGTAAATCAGTATAAAATAATACATTTAAATCATACAATTAAATAATGGTTTAAGCAATCATTAAATACAATGAAATTAAAGAATTTTAAATAAAACTAATAATTTAAGCAGTCATTAAATAAAAAATAATGTAACATTAAAAAATTAAGCTGGAATTAGTTAGGTTAGTTTTTGAAGGTGTGTCATTCAAATTCGATTTGCATAAATAAAAAATAAATAAAATTAAATAAATAATTATTTATTAGATGTCATTAGATGGGTTGGTTTTTGAAGTTGTGGCATTCAAATTCAGTGTCTATTTGCATAAAATAAAAAAATGTATATATATATATTTATTAGATGGGTTAGTTTTTGAAGGTGTGTCATTCAAATTCGATTTGCATAAAATAAATAAAATTAAATAAAAAAAATATATATATTTATTAGATGGGTTAGTTTTTGAAGGTGTGTCATTCAAATTCGATTTGCATAAAATAAATAAAATTTAATAAAATTAAATAAAAAATATATATAAGAATGGGTTATAATTAACAATTAAAGCAAACGTTAGATGGGTTGTTTTTTAAGATATGGCATTCAAATGCAAAATAAAATTTGCATTTTTTTTATATATAATTTTGTGTAAAATAAAGTCAAATAAAAAAAATTTATAAATAAGAATAATTAAGCCGTCATTAGGTGAGCTGGTCTTTTAAGGTGTGGCTTTTAAAATCAGTCTGCATAATTTATTATTATTATTATTTTTTTATTCAATTATTGCTGCCACAATGACTATAAAATGTTATCAATATCCCTGTAAAATATATACAACCAAAACAATGTTAATTATATAAACAGCACAGATGTTTGTGAATTTTGTGCTGAATTTTATAATAAACACCATTTGCATAAATAGCAATAACATTATACCAGCACACTGTTAAAGTAAAACAGTTGTGCTCGAATTGAGCGCAATTAATGCCAACTTAAATAATTTGATTTATTATGTTTTGTTTTGTTCTGACTGAATTTGAATGGCAAAAACTACCTCATCTAATGACTGGTTAAATCATTTGTATTTTATCAAATGTTTGTATTATTTGATTTAATTTAGTAATGCGGGTGCAGGACTCACCGAGGCAGGCTCCGCTGGGCGACAGCTTGAATCCGGCCGAACACTCGCAGCGGTAGCTGCCGGGGATGTTGATGCAGTTGGCGTTTCGCTGGCACAGATTGTCGCCGCTGTTGCACTCGTCGATATCTGTGGCGAACAGACAGCGTAAGTCAAGAACTACGACAGCGATCTTCAGTACAGAGGCAGTCGCGCGCCGGTACCTTCGCAGATGAGCAGGATGTTGTTGTAGCTGAAGCCCATGGGACACTCGCAGCGGAAACTGCCGATCTGGTTGATGCAGACGCCGTTGGCGCAGATTCCCGGGATCTCGCGACACTCGTCGATATCTGAGGGGGATATAAACGGGCTGTTGGTATGAAAGAGCTTGTGTTGGTGAAGTGAGATGTCTCGGGCGACTCACCGATGGGTTTTCCGGTGTGAATGTCGATGATGAAACCGGGAGCCTGATTTCCACACAGCAGCTGGTACTCGGCTGCAGGAGACACAACATGAACACACATCAGGGAGAATATAACCCGTGTGGAGACTGAATTCAATGCCACAGCCTCAGAAAAACAAGACCCAAATAATGAGCGCTCAAATGATTTATATTTGAAGAGTTCTGATGCAAAAGCCTCTAAGCGCTGTCGGAGTATTTTTCTCAGGCTCCTACGTTTATGTTGTTATTTCACTTTAATGGCAATAAAAATAAAAATAAACAAGTCATTGCCATTAAAGTCAAATTACTGAACCTACACACAGGAGTCTGATAACAAAAATGCTCATTTTAGAAGAAAATTTCGATCTGAACTCTTGATTTCTACATTTATTTTACTTCAATTCTATGCGATGCAAAGCAAAAATAGCTTTAATTTCAATGCCGAAAATTGCTTAAATGATTCATATTTGTATATTTATTTTTATATCGTTTTTAAATTGTATGCAGTGATGTGCAATGCATTTTATTTTGTGACTTTGAATGCCACACCGTCAGAAACAAAGACCCAAATGATGTATTTCCTATTTAAAACAGCAGCCTAAATTGAATGCCATACCTTCAGAGACCAAGACCCACCTATAATAATTTCACTGCATAAAAATAATATTACAATTTAATTTAAATGTAATTTAATTCAAAAGTAGCCTGAATTGTAATGCACACCTTCAAATATATATATATATATTAATTTCCTATTTTATTATTTTTCTTTATTTTTATTTTATTCCATACAAATGGAGCCTGAATTTGAAAACCACACCAAGGCCTATTTTAATTTACTTTAATTTAAAAGTAGCCTACATTTTAATACCTTCAGAAACCAAGATCCACCCAAAATAATTTCACTGATTAATAATTAATTTTACATTTATATTTATTTGATATAATTATATTTGTATATATTATATTTTTTATTTTATGCAATGCAACTCATTTTACTTTAGACTATTTAATTGTATTTAATGCAAAGCTAAGCAATGAAAAACATAGCCTGAAATGTAATACTACACCTTCAGAAACCAAGCTCCACCTAATGACTGCCTAAATTATTGTATTTATATACTTATTTTTTATTTTATTTTATGCATTGAAATGCATTTTAATTTATACTATTTTATTTTATGCAATGGAAAATTCATCTACATTTGAATGCCATTTATTTGTTTTATTTTATGCAGCGCGACACATTTAATTTAATATTTAATTTTATTCAAAGCTAAGCAATGCAAATGGAGTGGAAATTTGAATACCACACCATCATAAACCAAGGCCCAATCAAAATGAAATTATTTATATTTATATTAGTTATTTCGGTATGTAATTTATTTGTATTTTATGCAATCTGTGTATTTTCTCAGTGATTTCTCCTCTTTTGTTGTATTTAGTCATGTTCTCCCACACTCACTCGTGGCCGGCGTGGGACAGGCCTCGCAGGGTCTGTTCCAGGCTTTGCCCACGTTATAGGAGCAGCAGCACATCTTCTTGGTCATGTTGAAGGACAGCTCGTTCTCGCAGGTGTCGTTGAAGTTGCGGTAACACACGCTCTTTCTCATATCTGTGAAACAGAAACCCGTGGATGAGCTCCAGAAGCTGTGATCCAGTCCTAATCGCTCGGCGAGCGGCTCTTACCCATGCAGTTGTTTCCTCCGTTCACCTGCATGTACTCGGGCGGACAGACACAGGTGTAGTTTCCCAGCGTGTTGTAGCAGGTTCCCGGACCGCAGATGCCGATGTGTGCCGTACATTCATCAATATCTGAGAGAATCCGTCACAAAACATATCAGCATTCAAACACTGCTCCTTTTATAGATGTTTGCAGAAATCTGCATGTCTTTATTACAATTATAACAATTAACTTAATAAAAGTTATTAAAAATAATTCATTATTAAATAATTAACAATAATACAAATACAAAGAATATAAATTTAATATAAAACTACTTTAATAAAAAATACTTAAAATAAAATTTGTAAATAAAACTTAAGATTTTATTTATTTAAAATTACAAAGTATTTTTTTTTAGATACAAATAAATTTAATTATTGAAATATTAATATAAATTGCTCATATAAATACATTCTTAAATATAAATTAATTAAAAAAAAAAAATCTAAATTCAATAAATGTAATTAAAAGCTAATTTAATAAACATTTAATTTAAATTAATTTAAATTTAATTATTGTTTTAAAAGTAAATTCCACATTAAATTATTCAAATATGAATCTACACTGAAATTAAAAAATCATAGATTTATTATACAAATTATTTGTTATTTTATTGAATGAAAATCACACCATTATGAATTATTAAAATAATTCATAAAATAAATTTACATTGAATTAAATTAGTAAAACCTTTACATACATTTTGTATACATTTTAATTGAAATTAAAGTTACATTTAATTTAATTAAAAGTGAATTATTTAATTTAAATTACAGAAATAAAATATTTAATTGAAAATACATTCCTAAAAATTCAATAAAAGTAAATTTGATTAAAAATGAATTAATTATTGGAATGTATTAGACATTTAATATAAATATTCAATTGTTTAATTAAATGTTAATTATTGTTATATTAATATTTCAATGTTATATTTAATTTAATTTGTGTAAGTGAATTAAACAAATAAATTAATGCATAAACAACAATTAATCAAATAATTAGCTAAAATGGAATAAAATGAATACATTTAAATTGCTGAATAAAATGACTAAAAACTCTGTGGACCGGACCTTCGCAGATGCGAGTCTCCTCGTTGAGGTAGTATCCGGCGGGACACTCGCACTGGAAGCTGCCGAAGGTGTTGACGCAGTTTCCCCCCTGACACAGACCGGGCAGCTCCTGGCACTCGTCGATGTCTGCGAGTATGACAGAGAGATTATTAATGTTAGACATCGTTAGACTCACAGACCGCAGGCGTTGAGCTGTTGATCCACTCTTACCCTCCAGGATGACGGTGATGGGATTGGGACGGAAACCCTCTCCTCCGGGACACAGCGTTTTGTACTCGGCTGTGAGGAGACACACAGTTACAATAATTGTATATATACTTAAGACTTTATCGGCTGATGGAAAATAGCTAAATATTTACCGATATATCGGTCTCTTACTTGTATTTAATTACACTTTACAAGAAACTAAAATAAGACTGAAGCAGAAATAAAAATTATAAAAATTGTGTATATTCTTAATTTATCGGCTTATGGGAAAATAGCTAAATATTTACCGATATATCGGTCTCTTGCTTGTATTTTTATTACACATTACAAGAAACTAAAATAAGACTGAAATAAGTGGGAATAAAAAATTTATAATTTAATATATTCTTAATAATTTATCGGCTTATGGGAAAATAGCTAAATATTTACCGATATATCGGTCTCTTGTTTGTATTTAATTACACATTACAAGAAACTAAATTAAGACTGAAATAAGTGGGAATAAAAATAATAATAATTGTATATATTCTTAATAATTTATCGGCTTATGGGAAAATAGCTAAATATTTACAGATATATCGGTCTCTTACTTGTATTTTTATTACACATTACAAGAAACTAAATTAAGACTGAAATAAGTGGGAATAAAATAATAATAATTGAATATATTCTTAATAATTTATCGGCTTATGGGAAAATAGCTAAATATTTACCGATATATCAGTCTCTTGTTTGTATTTTATTACACTCTACAATAATCTAAAATAAGTGGGAATAAAAAATAACAATAATAACGCATTCATTTATTTTATAATTAATTTTATACATATAGCTCTGTAAGTATTGATATAGCTCTGTATCAATATTTTGAAAATTATCTAAATAATCACTACTGCTTATTTTTAAATATGCTTAAGTGAAACTGACGTTAATACTGCGTAAACTAATTTAATTTAATTTAAACTATTTGTGACCCTGGACCACAAAACCAATCATAAGGGGTCAATTTATGAAATTAAGATTTATGCATCAGCTGAATAAATAAGCTTTCCATTGATGTATGGTTTGTTATGATAGGATAATATTGGCCGAAATACAACTATTAGAAAATCTGGAATCTGAGGGTACAAAAAAAATCTAAATATTGAGAAAATCGCCTTTAAAGCTGTCCAAATGAAGTTCTTTGCAATGCATATTACTAATCAAAAATGAAGTTTTGATATATTTAAGGTAGGAAATTTACAAAATATCTTCATGGAACATGATCTTTACTTAATATCCTAATGATTTTTGGCATAAAAGAAAAATGTATAATTTTACCCATACAATATATTGTTGGCTATTGCTACAAATATACCTGTGTGACTTATGACTGCTTTTGTGCTCCAGGGTCATATTTAATAACATTTTAGCATGTTCTTTATATACGATATGTATATCTCTATATCATCTTTATGTTAGCTATTTGCCATCCTGCTTTCCAGATTCATTCCTGTCCACTGAGAACAGAGATATGGTTGGACTGCTCGAGGTCAGAGTTGAAGGAGTGCTGTTCGTACAGGAGTTGATGGGCGGGCAGAGTTCGCAGGGGTTTCCCCAGGCTCCGCCCAGCGAGCAGCAGCAGGAGGCGCGGGTCACGCCCACCCCGATCTCAGCGCTGCAGGAGATGCCTCCGTCGCCGCGGTCCAGCGTGTCCAGGAAGCAGTTCCCCACCCGCGTGTCTGAAAGAGAACGGAGACAAGCCGCGTCACGTTTACAGTGATGGCGATGAATGTGGCACACTGAAGCGGGACGGCTCCGTACCCACGCAGCCCACGCCCGACGGGTTGAGCTCGAAGTCCGGCGGACAGTTGCACAGGTAGCTGCCGGGCAGATTCACGCACACGCCGTTGATGCAGTTCACAGGGTCGTAACACTCGTTAATGTCTGCCAAAGAGAGACGGATGAGAGACGGAAGTGAGAAACAACACACGGTCCTGAAGAGATTAATATAGCTGCATGTCTTCGTTACAATTATTCAAAAGTATATACTGTAACATTTCTTTAAATATAGGTTAAATACTTCATTCGGTTTAGTACTTTATTAAAAGAAAATTACACAACTAAATTAATACCCCCCCCCCAAAAAAAACCCAGATAAAATGAATACGTTGCTAAACATTAAAATTCCATAAATGTGCAATTATTAAATTAAATTATTAAATTAAAAACAATTTTACAGTATTATTATAACTTAAAATATTAATTAAAATACTGACATGTAATAGAACATCATTTCATTATTTTATTTCAATTCAAATTACACAAATAAAATAGTTACTAAACATTCAAATTAAATGTAAAATTGATTCATTAAAATGTAATTGTGGTATTAGATTATTTTATTTAAAGTAAAATTAAACAATAAACAAACAAATAAAATAAATCTTAGAAATAAAATAAATTGTGTGCATGATGCTAAAAATTGTAGGTATTTTTTGTAGATGTTTGCAGAAATTGCAATTAAAATACAAAATTATGTAAAATTAATTAAAAGTTTGTCAAATTAAAAGTTCTTTACTTTAATTATGTCTTATTATTTCACCAAAAGTAAAATACAAAAACAAATACATGTATTATAAATAATTGAGCTATTAACATACAATTATTTAATCAAAAGTGTTATTATAATTATTATGTAATTAATTAGTAAATCACATCAACAAATAAAATGTTAATTAAATAAATTAATGTTACCAAAACAAGAACATTCAATTTAAATTAATTAAAAGACAATGAATCTAACTTGATATAAATGTAATATATTTCATTCAAATATTAATATAAAATGATTTAACAACAAAACATAATTTAATTAAGTCAATTATACATAAATAAAGATTTATCAAATAAATCAAGGAAATATATGTATTTGATTAAATAGTTTTTCATTTAAATAAAAATAAATATTAAATATAATTATAAAAATTATTTGATTAAACATTATTTATTATTTTAAAGTAAACTACAAAAAATAATAAAATAATTTATAAAAATACAAGGCTATGTTTACATTGTGGACATTTGCTGAAATGTGTGTGTGTGTGTGTGTGTGTGTGTGTGTGTGTGTGTGCGTGCGTGCGTGCGTGCGTGCGTGTGTGTGTGGGTCACCTGTGCAGTTTCCTCCGCTGCGGTCCAGCTCGTAGCCGTAGTCACAGATGCAGCGGAACATTCCCGGCAGGTTCTGACACGATCCAAACACGCAGATGTTCTGGAAGTTACACTCGTCGATGTCTGCCGGACGACACACACAGCGGATCGAGTGAGTGTGTGTTACTGTAAGAGAGTGTGTGTGTCACTGAGTGTGTGTGTGGTTTACCCTGGCAGGCCTTGCTGTCTTCAGTCGGCGTGAAGCCCATCTCACACTCGCAGCGATATCCTCCCGGCGCGTTCAGACATTGACCGTTCTCACACAGATTCACGTTATCAGCGCACTCGTCCATGTCTGCAGAGAAATACACAAACCACCAACAATCTGCCATTTATATCGAGTTTCATAGCAGAAACGATGCTGGACAAACCAACTTAAGACCAGCGATTCTAGCAAATAAGATAAAAAATCTAATAAATAAATATATTATTTTAATAAATTATGTTTAGAATAAATTAAAAGGAAATTACACAAACAAATAAATGAATTCATTAAGTTATAATTTAATGTTACTAAACATAAAATTAAGAATTATGTATATATTAATTCTGTTTCTGTTTCTTCAATTAAATTGAAAAGATTCTAAACAAATTAATAAACAATTTATTTAATAAGTATAAAATGTATAAATGTTAATATTGATTAACAATTAAAATAAATATGTATTCTTTTAAAAACAATCATTAAAAATATAAAAAATTGAAAAATAACTGCATCAATTAATTAAACTAAAATTAAGTAAAATAAAAAATATTATACAATTTAGCATTTTAATATTTAGTAAATATTGCATAATTATTTAATTATTACACAAGCAAAACAGAAGAAATCTTAAAATCAAAGTATAAAACTGATAGATGTAAATATAATACAGTTAAGTAAAATTACATAAATGTTTATTATAAATGTATGACATAAATGTTAGTATTTTAATATTTTGTAAATATTAAATAATTATTTCATTATTATGACACAAGCAAACAGAAGAAATCATAAAAAAGTATAAAACTGATGAAAGTTAATATTATTCAAATAAAAAATATATATACAAATATATTTATATAATAATAAATATAAGATGATTTATTCGTTACAATTGAGTAAAATGACAAATGTTTATTATAAATATATGAATTTAATGTAAATATATTCATGTAATTTCATGTAACACTTTAAAGTAAATTACACAAAAAAGAATTAAGCTTACTAAATATATTAATTATATAATATAAAAGTATTTAATCAAATGGAAATGATTTGTTTTTATTTTATTTAAAAGTAAATTACACAAACAAAAATAAGACAAAATAAATACATAAAGTAAAAGATTACTTTCTAAGTTCTAAGTAAATTACTTTTATTTCTTTTTTAGTAAAGATACTTTTATTTAAGATTTTTCAAGATTACTTTTTAGTCAAGATAATTTTATTAATATTACTTTCTAAGATACTTTTTAAGTAAAGATACTAAGATTAATTTTAAGTAAAGATACTTTCTAAGATTACTTTTTTGTAAAGAAATTTTTTTGTAAAGATTACTTTCTAAGATTACTTTTTAAGTAAAGATAATTTTATTGTAAAGATTACTTTCTAAGATTACTTTTTAGTAAAGATATTTTTATTGTAAAGATTACTTTCTAAGATTACTTTTAAGTAAAGATAACTTTTATTGTAAAGATTACTTTCTAAGATTACTTTTTAAGTAAAGATAATTTTATTAAAGTACTTTCTAAGATTACTTTTTAAGTAAAGATAATTTTATTGTAAAGATTACTTTCTAAGATTACTTTTAAGTAAAGATAATTTTATTGTAAAGATTACTTTCTAAGATTACTTTTTAAGTAAAGATAATTTTATTGTAAAGATTACTTTCTAAGATTACTTTTTAAGTAAAGATACTTTTATTGTAAAGATTACTTTCTAAGATTACTTTTTAAGTAAAGATACTTTTATTGTAAAGATTACTTTCTAAGATTACTTTTTAAGTAAAGATAATTTTATTGTAAAGATTACTTTCTAAGATTACTTTTTAAGTAAAGATAATTTTATTGTAAAGATTACTTTCTAAGATTACTTTTAAGTAAAGATAATTTTATTGTAAAGATTACTTTCTAAGATTACTTTTTAAGTAAAGATACTTTTATTGTAAAGATTACTTTCTAAGATTACTTTTTAAGTAAAGATAATTTTATTGTAAAGATTACTTTCTAAGATTACTTTTAAGTAAAGATACTTTTTGTAAAGATTACTTTCTAAGATAAATATATTTTATTGTAAAGATTACTTTCTAAGATTACTTTTTTAAGTAAAGATAATTTTATTGTAAAGATTACTTTCTAAGATTATTAAAGATAATTTTATTGTAAAGATTACTTTCTAAGATTACTTTTAAGTAAAGATAATTTTATTGTAAAGATTACTTTCTAAGATTACTTTTTAAGTAAAGATAATTTTATTGTAAAGATTACTTTCTAAGATTACTTTTTAAGTAAAGATAATTTTATTGTAATGATTACTTTCTAAGATATATTTTATTGTAAAGATTACTTTCTAAGATTACTTTTAAGTAAAGTATTTTTATTGTAAAGATTACTTTCTAAGATTACTTTTTAAAGATAATTTTATTGTAAAGATTACTTTCTAAGATTACTTTTTAAGTAAAGATAATTTTATTGTAATGATTACTTTCTAAGATTACGTTCAGATTAATTAATGAGTAAAGATATTTCAAAGATAGTTCAAATTCAAAGTGAATTCTACACACAAACAAACACAATAAGTTCCTAATTAAACATGAAATGAAAAGCGTGTGATACCGGAGCAGGTGAATCCGTCGCCGTTGAATCCCTCCTTACAGGTGCAGCGGTACGATCCCGGCGTGTTCATGCACTCGGCGTTCGGGTTACAGTTTTGTTCCTCCGTCAAGCACTCGTCCACATCTGCAGCGATGCAGAAACAGCCTCAAACCACATCCAGGACTCTAACGTTAACCTGACGCTCGTCAGCGCTCGTCACTCACCGATGCACTTGATCCCGTCGCCCTCCCAGCCGTCGCGGCAGCGGCACTTGAAGCTCCCCGGGACGTTGACGCAGGAGGCGTGCATGTCGCAGTTATGAGCGCTGATCTCACACTCGTCGATATCTGATGCAAAACAAACACTTTAGAGCAGCTGCTTTTTTCCTCTGAGTTTGACTCGGTTCTTGAGGAATCCGGGTTACCTGTGCATCCGGTGGAGCCCTTCTTGACGAAGTATCCCAGCTGACAGTGGCAGATGAAGGAGCCTTTCGTGTTTTCACAGTCGCCGTGCAGACAGATGTTAGGATTCAGATCGCATTCGTTGACATCTGGACGAATACAAGATGGGACGAATCAGATTAGGACATAATACAAGCATATAAATTAGTGCTGTCAAAATTTGCGCGTTAATGCAAGCGATTCATTTTTTCAGTTTAAAATGTAAAAATTATTTAACGCCGTTAACGCAGGGTTAGGTTGGCCCCCCCACTCATAGCTGCTACTTCTTTCTGCCAAGGAGTCAATTTATTCCCCACCCTCTAATAGCTGCTACTTCTGTCTGCGAGACAAACGAGCGCGGAAACTCCTTTCGTTCTTGACAATGAGTGCCTTTATCATTTCATTTCAAAGCACGAAATTCATGTCGTGGTCAGTTAAGCAGAAATGTCTTTACATGTAATGTGTTAAATATGAGCACATCTGAAATGGTTTTAACTGGAGACGTCTCCTTTTCAGACGCGCATTAGTAGAGAAAAGGAAGAGTAGAAAAAAAAGTCTTTAGTAGAAAAAAAGAAACTCGCTTCTGTATTTAGTTTAGAATTTAGTGTTTGTTAACACTTCATTTCAGCAGGTAGCTTAATATGCATTTATTATAATGGGTTTATGTGAAGGCTTAAATTAGAAGTTATTTGTAAAGCGAGACTTAATTATAATGTAAAACGAGCAATATTAGGGGGCATTTTGTAAAGGGAAATTAGTATTAATTGGAAACGGTCCTGTCATTAAACAAATAATACAAATATGCTTTATGTTGTTTGTCATTAATTTGAATATAGAATGTGAAATAGCGTATATTTAAAAACGTTAATGTTAGGTGGGCGATTAATTTCAGAAAATTGTCTTGTTATTTTTTTAATCACAGCACAAATACAAAAACGCCAGCATTACACTATCACGACTAAACCAGGATAAAATATATAAAAAATGGAAGCGCAATACAATAATTCGAAAATTCAATGAAATAAAAATCTAACTTACTTTGATTAAAATTAATTAAGGTAACATTAAATATTTTTTTAACTAAAATTAAATCATTATTTTATTATTTAAAATAAAACAAGTAAAATAATTCATAAAAATAATTCATAACATAAATCAACTATATTATAATTAAATAATGAAAAATTAATAAGTTAAAAGCTTTATCATTTAAAAAAGGAATATACAAATAAAAAAATTCAAAAAATGTGAATCATTCTTAAAATATTCTACAATAAATCAAGGTAACTAAACATTCAAATTATTTAATTAAAATAAAAAATATTTTTTTTAGTTTAAAGTAAAAAAAATGAAATAATTAAAATAAATAAACATTACGAGCATGCAATGTTATTTAAGTTTACATTTATCAAAAAGGCGATTGCATACAAATAAAAAATTAAATGGCAATTTTTTTTATAATTCATTAAAAAAATTGCAATAAAATTTTAAACATTTATTTAAAAGAAAAAATTCTTTTTTTTTAAAATGCCCTGTAACTAACTGTTTCCCTCGTCTAACATAATTAATAAAGTACATCAAGGTTACTTTCCCTAAAATATAATAATGTAAACTTTAATTCAAAGAAAAGCATTACTATGTTTATTCTTTAACTAAAAGTAAATAAAACAAAAAATCATTAAATAAATCAAGGTTACTAAACTATAAAATTAAATTATGTAAATAGTACTTTCTAGCTTTTTTATTACTTGAATATAAATACAACAAACACGCAAACAAATTAGAATAATTTATAAAAAAGAATAATAAAAATAATCAAGGTTAATAAATATTAAAATAAATAAAAAAATATTTAATTAAGAGTAAAAAAAAAAAAATCATTAGTTTACTAAGAACGAATATATAAAATTACTGAATTAATTAATTTACAATTTTTCTATTTATATTACACAAAAATATTCTTACAAATAAATCATGAAATAAATCAAGAATACTGAAAGTAAACACAAAATAAATTCATATGAAAATGAATTTATTAGTTAAAAGAAAATTCCTCATATAAACACACACGCACACACAGACAGACACACACCACACAAGACACACACACACACACACACACACACACACCCACACACACACACACACAACTCACACACAACACACACACACACACACACACACACACACACACACACACACAGACACACACAGTTGACACAGACACAGACACACACTGCACACACACACACACACACACAACACACACACACACCACACACACACACACACACACACACACACACACACACCACACACACACACACACACACACACACACACACACACACACACACACACACACACACACACACACACACATCACGACAACACAGACACAGACACACACTCACACACACACACGACGCACACACGCACACACACAGACCACACACACACACACACACACACGCACACACACACACACACTCACACACACACACACACACACACACACACACACACACACACACACACACACACACACACACACACAACACACACACACACAGACACACACACACAGACACACAGACAGACACACACAACACACACACACACACACACACACACACGCACACACACACACACACACGCACACACGCACACGTCTGAACTCAGGTTAGTCTCACCGATGCAGGTGCGCATGTCCATGGAGGCCATGAAGCCGTCGTAGCAGAGACAGCGATATTCTCCGGGGATGTTCGTACACTGGCCACCGTCACAGATATCCGGCGTGTCTTCACACTCGTCGATGTCTGCCGTGAGAGATGAGGCTCAGTCTGAGAGGAACAGTGTGTGTGTGTGTGTGTGTGTGTTGTGTGTGTGTGTGTGTGTGTGTGTGTGTGTGTGTGTGTGTGTGTGTGTGGTGTGTGTGTGTGTGTTTACCGGCGCAGCTCCTGAGGTCGGGCATGAGCGCGTAACCTTCGCTGCAGCTGCATTCGTAACTTCCCTCAGAGTTCGTACAGTGAGTATCGCAGCCGCCGTTCATGATGGTGCACTCGTCGATGTCTGTGGAAGTGAGAAGAGGCACGTTTATAGTTGATGAACTGATTTGGGTTGTTAGTTTGATGTCGGTGGAGGTTTCTCACCCACGCAGCCCTGTCTGTCGGGCGTCACCTGGTATCCCATGTCGCAGGAGCACTGATAGGTGCCCACCATATTCACACACTGACCGTTCCTGCACAGGTTATCACTCAGCTGACACTCGTTCACATCTGAGGGGGAAATTATTAACGCGTGAGATAAAGGTTTGGCTTTAAATCGCTGCAAAGATTGTCGGGACACATTTGAATATGATCACATTTCATTTGAATGCACTGTACAACAGTATCTTTTGCCCGCTTCTAGACAAATCATTAAATACATTTAAATTTAGTACAATTATTAAAATGTTTTGTAAATTATAAAATAGAATGTATTCAAATGTTTTGTAAATTATAAAATAGAATGTATACAAATGTTTTGTAAATTATAAAATAGAATTCAATGTTTGTAAATTATAAAATAAATGTTTTGTCAAATTTTGTAAATTATAAAATAGAATGTAAATTATAAAATATTCAAATGTTTTGTAAATTATAAAATAGAATGTATACAAATGTTTTGTAAATTATAAAATAGAATGTAAATTATAAAATATTACAAATGTTTTGTAAATGTTTTTATATAAAATAATAATGTAAATTATAAAATATGTACAAATGTTTTGTAAATTATAAAATAGAATGTATACAATGTAAATTTTAGAATGATAAAATAAATTCAAATGTTTTGTATTAAAATAGAATGTATTCAAATGTTTTGTAAATTATAAAATAGAATGTATTCAAATGTTTTGTAAATTATAAAATAGAATGTATTCAAATGTTTTGTAAATTATAAAATAGAATGTATACAAATGTTTTGTAAATTATAAAATAGAATGTATACAAATGTTTTGTAAATTATAAAATAGAATGTATTCAAATGTTTTGTAAATTATAAAATAGAATGTATACAAATGTTTTGTAAATTATAAAATAGAATGTATACAAATGTTTTGTAAATTATAAAATAGAATGTATAAAATGTTTTTGTAAATTATAAAATAGAATGTATACAAAAATTATAAAATAGAATGTAAATTATAAAATACAAATTTTTCAAATGTTTTTTTAAATTATAAAATAGAATGTATTCAATGTTTTGTAAATTATAAAATAGAATGTATACAAATGTTTTGTAAATTATACAAAGTTTTGTAGAAATATGTTTTGTAAATAGAATGTATACAAATGTTTTGTAAATTAAAAAAAGAATGTATTCAAATGTATACAAATGTTTTGTAAATTATAAAATAAATTATAAAAATAGAATGTATTCAAATGTTTTGTAAATTATAAAATAGAATGTAAATTATAAAATATATTCAAATGTTTTGTAAATTATAAAATAAATGTATACAAATTTTGTAAATTATAAATAGAATGTATTCAAATGTTTTGTACAAATGTTATAAAAAGAATGTAAATTATAAAATATACAAATGTTTTGTAAATTATAAAATAGAATGTATTCAAATGTTTTGTAAATTATAAAATAAATGTTTTGTAAATTATAAAATAGAATGTATACAAATTTTTGTAAAATATAAAATAAATGAATTTATACAAATATTTTGTAAATTATAAAATAGAATGTAAAATTATAAAATATACAAATGTTTTGTAAATTATAAAATAGAATGTATTCAATGTTTTGTAAATGTTTTGTAAATTATAAAATAGAATGTTAATTATAAAATATACAAATGTTTTGTAAATTATAAAATAAATGTTTTGTAAATTATAAAATAGAATGTATTCAAATGTTTTGTAAATTATAAAATAGAATGTATTCAAATTTTTGTAAATTATAAAATAGAATGTATATTCAATGTTTTGTAAATTATAAAATAGAATGTATTCAAATGTTTTGTAAATTAATAAAATAGAATGTATACAAATGTTTTGTAAATTATAAAATAGAATGTATACAAATGTAAATTATTTGTAAATTATAAAATAGAATGTAAATTATAAAATATACAAATGTTTTGTAAATTATAAAATAGAATGTATACAAATGTTTTGTAAATTATAAAATAGAATGTATAAAAAAAAAAAAAACAAAAAAAAAAAAATTATAAAATAAATGTTTTGTAAATTATAAAATAGAATGTATACAAATGTTTTGTAAATTATAAAATAGAATGTATACAAATGTTTTGTAAATTATAAAATAGAATGTCACCTTATTTATATAAATTTTATTCAAATGTAAACAAAGTTTTGTAAATTATAAAATAGAATGTATACAAATGTTTTGTAAATTATAAAATAGAATGTATACAAATGTCCCCAACAAGCAAGCCAGAGGCGACAGCGGCAAGGAACGAAAACTTTGTAAATTATAAAATAGAATGTAAATTATAAAATATACAAATGTTTTGTAAATTATAAAATAGAATGTAAATTATAAAATATGTACAAATGTTTTGTAAATTATAAAATAAATGTTTTGTAAATTATAAAATAGAATGTATACAAATGTTTTGTAAATTATAAAATAGAATGTATACAAATGTTTTGTAAATTATAAAATAGAATGTATACAAATGTTTTGTAAATTATAAAATAGAATGTATACAAATGTTTTGTAAATTATAAAATAGAATGTATACAAATGTTTTGTAAATTATAAAATATAATGTATACAAATGTTTTGTAAATTATAAAATAGAATGTATACAAATGTTTTGTAAATTATAAAATAGAATGTATACAAATGTTTTGTAAATTATAAAATAGAATGTATACAAATGTTTTGTAAATTATAAAATAGAATGTATTCAAATGTTTTGTAAATTATAAAATAGAATGTATTCAAATGTTTTGTAAATTATAAAATAGAATGTATACAAATGTTTTGTAAATTATAAAATAGAATGTATACAAATGTTTTGTAAATTAAAAATAGAATGTATTCAAATGTTTTGTAAATTATAAAATAAATGTTTGTAAATTATAAAATAGAATGTATTCAAATGTTTTGTAAATTATAAAATAGAATGTATTCAAATGTTTTGTAAATTATAAAATAGAATGTATTCAAATGTTTTGTAAATTATAAAATAGAATGTATTCAAATGTTTTGTAAATTATAAAATAGAATGTATTCAAATGTTTTGTAAATTATAAAATAGAATGTATACAAATGTTTTGTAAATTATAAAATAGAATGTAAATTATAAAATATGCATACAAATGTTTTGTAAATTATAAAATAGAATGTATACAAATGTTTTGTAAATTATAAAACAGAATGTATTCAAATGTTTTGTAAATTATACACAATTACACTCAGATCATTTTTTCTCTAATGTTTTCAGCACTAGAGTAAAGCTCTGGGTCTGTACCTTCACAGGCCGAGGCCTCTGTGCTCAGCTGGTGACCCGGAGGACAGTCGCACTCAAAACTGCCCTCGGTGTTCAGACACGTCCCGCCGCGGCACAGCAGGGGGTCGCGCTCGCACTCGTCGATGTCTGCGGGACAGAGAGAGAGAGAGACACTGTGACACACAGGCTTTCAGAGGCCGAGGAGAACGTCCAGGGTTCGAGTCTCTAAATTACATTTGAATATGTCTATAATACTGTCACTTCTATTATATTTCACTCATAATAATAATAATACTACATTTAATTATTATTTATTAATACATATGACATGTATTTTTAGATGCTATTTCTGTAATAGTAAAATTATGAAATTAAATATAATTAACAAATACAGTTATTTTAATTAAATATTAATGAATTGATAAAAAACAAGATGTTGTTTTTATATTGAATTAAATTAAAAAGAAGTAAAAATGTTATGTCATAGAATACATTCTACTACACTCCAATTGTAATATAAAAATATATTTACATTGTCTTTAAATGGTTAATAATAATAATAATAATAATAATTTATTTACTTCTGTAATATAATATAAAGTATTATGTAAGTACCATAAATTATAAATATTATATATAAATTAATAAATACAATGATTTTGCATTACATATTACATATTAATAAATAGGTTAAAATATAAAATATTAATTAATGGATAAAACTTTAACTGAGAATATAAAATCTAAAACATTAACAATTACTTTTTACATAAAAATAGTGCTATCAAACGATTAATCACATCCAAAATAAGTTTTTGTTTACATAATATATGTATGTGTACTGTGTATATTTATTATGTATATATAAATACACACACATACAGTATATATTTTGAAAATATTTACATGTTTATACATTTATATTCTTATATTTCACCTTATATATTATATATTTAATATTTAAAATAACATATTTTTCTTAAATATATACATGCATGTGTGTGTATTTATTTGTACATAATAAATACACACAGCACACACACATATATCATGTAAACAAACACTTTTCTTTTGGATGCGATTAAGCACTATATAAAACATTGACATTAATGGAGTCTCACCCATGCAGTTCTTCATCATCATGAAGCCGCTCTCGTAGCCGTCGAAGCACTCGCACTCGAAGCTGCCGGCCGTGTTGACGCAGACTCCTTGTCCGCACAGGTCCGGAGAGATGGAGCACTCGTCGATATCTGTGGAACGAGGGGAACAGCGTGAGCAGTAGGGCTGGGGAAATAAATCGATGCATCGCGAATCGAGAAAGAATTCAACATCGAGTTTCCGAATGCATCGTGTTTCTTATTCGAGTAGATTCTGAGCTTAGTTTTGACCAGCAGATGGCGCTGCATGCTAGAAACAGCCGTTCTCTGCTTGTTTCCAAATCCTTACACCAGAGGTTCTCAATTCCAGTCCTCGCGCCCCCCCGCTCTGCATATTTTGCATGTCTCTCTTTGTTAACACACCTGATTCAGATAATCAGCTTGTTAGAAGTGCGCTCCGTGCATGAACTGTGTTCCGATTGACATGCTCCCTACACAGTGCTCCCACACAGGGTCCATTGCTCCCTACACAGGCTCCCGACACAGGGTCCATTGCTCCCAACACCCTACACAGGTCCATTGCTCCCTACTGAGCAGGGAAATCCGCTGAAGTTTACTTTACACATTTCGAACATTCATTCATGATTTGCGCTGCGCAACGTCTTCACGCATATTAATAGGGTGAGACGGACGAGTCCAGCCACAGCCACCAGTGACATAATTTAAGTGATTTATCATATACCTCTGTAAATATATACAATACAAAGAAAAGAAAATTTAATTCACGTCTCGCACACTTCAATGCACTTTGAATGGAATATATACGTTCGCTTCGAACTGGAATCATGGCGGAATATCCTGTGATGTCCACTTCGCAGGGCACTTACGTTCGAATAGAACAAACATCTGAAGCGATAAGAGTAACATACGAAATATGCAGAGCGGGGGGGCGCGAGGACTGGAATTGAGAACCGCTGCCTTACACACACACTTGAACCTAAAATAATCATTCATAAAATTCTAAAAGTTTATTACAAGGGTGTTCACAGTGGGCTGTGTTTGCATTAATCTGAAATGACAGACTCAGCCGAACGCACAAGTGCTCTTCAGCGCTCTTCTTCATGAGTGTTTGAGTGTGCGGATAAAATCTCCATCTGCTGTTAAAATCTAAGCTCAGAATAGAGTCCAGAAAGAATTGCAATGCATTCGGAAGATCTCAGAATCCATGCACGAATCTATTCTGCATCAATGTATCATCGCAGCCCTAGTGAGCAGCGCAGTGAAACGAGTGCTAGTTTTGATTTAGTGTTTGATGTGTGACCTGTGCAGTTCCTCTCCTCCATGGTGAGGGCGAAGCCGCTTTCACAGCGACATTTGAAGCTCCCGATAGTGTTTCGGCACGTCCCGTGAGTGCACAGGCCTTTGAAGACCTTACATTCGTTCACATCTGCAGAGAAACACAGGCTCATAACTTCATTATTCAACACAGATAAAAACCCTAAAGAAAATACCACAAATCGGACTTTCTGTGTCTGTAAGTGTTTTAGTAACCTAGTTATACTTTGGGAACAAAATTGCAGAAAAATGCACAGAAAAACAAAAATGGGAAAATAAATAAAATGTTGTTTTATTATTATATTATAAAATACCAAAAATACTTATTTTCTTGGCTGGATAAATAAATCATTATATTTATTTATTATAATTTTATTTATATTTAAATAATAATTCTAATTTGGTCAATTTGTGTATAAATTATATTAAAATAATTTGTATTTAATTTGATAAAGTTTAATGTAAAATATCACAATAATATAATTACATTAATATTTAAATAATTTAATTTTTTCGCTATTTTATATACGTTTTGTCAAATTGTATAATTTATTAAATATTTTTTATTTAAATTAGTAAAACGATTAATGTGAAAATTTCAGGTAACAAATAATAATATTTATTTATTGAAATAGTTTATATTTAAATAATAAGTATAATTCTTTATATATTTTGTCAATTTGTATATAATTTATATTTATTCAATACATTTGTATTCAATTTAGTTAAAGTTTTAGGTAACAAATATTTATTTTCATTATTTTATAAATAATTCAAATTTTTGTTATACCTTATATATTGTCAATTTTTGTATTGTAATTTTTATTTAATAAAAAAGGATAATGTGAATGTTTTAGGTAACAATTATATTTATTTATTATAATTCTATTTATATAAAAAAATATTATCACATTTTATATATTTTTTCAATTATATTATTATTATTGTTAGGGATAATTATGCTTAGTTTTTATAATATATAACATATATTGATATAAAATATATAAATTTCATATATATTTTTTTATTAATATAATATATTAAATTTGTATTAATATAATTTATGAATAATATACAAAACTACTTTCATTAATATATTTTTATAATTTCAGTTTTCAAAAGTACTGAAATGAACAGATTTATAATGTCAGCCATAATATCTGTCTCAGATAATAGATTATCGGTATTGGTCAGATTTAGCTGATATTGGAAGCCGATAATTTTTTTCTAACAATGCTTTCAAATGTTTTAAACACTATAATATCGGTCAATATCGTTTATCGGCGAAAACAACATAATTATCGGTATCATATCGGTCAAAATTCCCATATCTGTTCATCCTCATGAATAAAGGACAGACAGCTGTGACGCTGCACCTTTGTAGAAGGGTCGTCCCGTCAGGATGTCCCCTCGGTTGGCTATTCCAGGTCCCCGCGGGCAGATGGTTTTGAATTCAAGCGTGTTTGGTTTAGGACACGCCTCACAGTCCACGCCCCACGCCGCTCCCACCGTACAGCAGCACATATCCACGCGATATCGGCCTGGTAACGGTTCCACGCACTCATCCTCGTCCCATTTCATATAACACTGCTCACTTCGGACGTCTACAGGACACACAGACCGCTGTAAATCACCGCTGTTTGGTTCGCACACATTGTTAGTTACAAAACAAGAGTCTGTTTTGGATCAGTTGTCCCTTCTAAGTCATAAATCAGGTTGACAGTTTCTGTTTTTGGTTTAAAAACATATTCATGTTGATGTATAATGCTGTCTGCAACCAATAAATCAACTAAAGCAATAACAAAATTGAGAAATGAATATGTTTCCATACCAACACATGTTCGTCCGGCTCCGTCCAGCGTAAGTCCCTCTGGACACTCGCATCGGAACGAGCCCTGCGTGTTCACACAGCGTCCATTTGTGCACACGCCGGGAAACACCTCGCACTCGTTAATATCTAAAGACAGAGCAGAAACAAGATGCATCGTCATGCAAAATTCTAGATAGATAATACGGTTAATGCAGCAAAGGATTGTGGGTAAAACGTACCTTCACACACAAGTCCCTTCATGCGACCGAAACCTTTCGATTTTGTGGTGCACAGGCAGGCAATTAAATATACATCTGTAGAAAATGTTTTATTATCATGACATTTATCAAAAACATGGAAGTTCACGTCTTTAAAGCAAACATTGCCCTAAAACATAAATGCTAATATCATATGTTAAACGTTTTAGCCATTTTAGCTTCTCTAAAGGAGGGTGAGCATGTTTTCCAAAAGCTAGATTAAAAAGCTAACATGCACCTAAAAAGATTACTCTTTAAGCAAACATTTTCATGTAGCTATGAGCACAACACAGTCATTAACACAACACAGAAAAATACATTAAGTTTTGGCTTAATTAAAACATTTTCAAACATTAAAACTTTCACATTAATTTTTTTTAAACATATTAAATTAATATAAATAAATTCAAATTAGCAATTATAAAAAAACTAATTATTTAAATATAAATCAAATAATAATAAATAAATATAATTATTTGTTATCTAAAAGTTTCGCAATAATCTTTTATTAAATGAAATAAAAATGAATTAAATTAATATAAATTGTAAACAATTTGGCAAAACTTAAAATACACACAAATAAAATACACACAATAAATAAATATAATTATTTAAAAAAATAGCCTTTTTATTTATTTATTTATTATTATTTAATTTGCTTTGTGAGCTCATCAACAATAATAACAAACATTAAAATACAAACATAAACATAAATACAAATGACAATTATAAGGAGTGAAATAAATAAATATAATTATTTAAAAGTCAATTATCTAAAGCCTTTTTGCATATGAACTTACCAATTTCGCAGCGTTCACATGGGCTTCCCCAGGCCGCCCCCAGCGTAGAGCAGCACTCCGACTTCAGCGTGGCCCCGTTTATATTCACCTCACAGCGGCCGTCCTGGATGTTCAGCCAGCAGGTTCCTTTCATGCTGTCTGCATGGAGCAAATACATGAAAGTGCACCAAAAAAGCGTGACGATGACAAATGGACATTCTGACATTTGGAGCGGCTCCCCTGAGGAGACATTGCATTTCTGTAGATATATAAAAACCAACTCTGATATCTAGTGGGATGGGATCGCAGTGGGCATTCATCATGAAAGCACAAGCGTGCGACCTATTGCCTTCATACTCCATTAATTTCAATCAAACGACGTTCGGTTTCAGACAAAAAATGAAAACCGCCTGGCTAGAAATGAATGCTTAAATGTAACAGAATGCTGTTCAGTTACTTCTATAAACAAAATAAACATTGACACGCACATCACTATGCTAATGTTGCGTAATAGACTTAAATAGCGTTTGGTTGCGCATTTAGCAGTTGCATTTTAAACGCATTTAATAGGCAATATCCATAAGATATCCATCAATCTCACTGTTACCATGGAGAGACTTCTGTTAGCCTAAAACGACTTTTCGTACTTACCCACGCAGATGGTGTTGGTGGAGTCCAGTTTGCTGCCATGGGAGCATTCACAGTTGAAGGAACCGGCTATGTTGCGGCATACGCCATTGATGCAGGGGTTGGAGTCGCATTCGTTGATGTCTGAACAAAAGGACGACAGGTAAGAACGAAAGACACAATGCATATCATTTTATGTGAAATTTGCAAAAATGAAAAATACTAAATCATAAGCAAACCTTCGCAAGTCTCAGAGTCAGCTTTGAAGGAGAATCCTTTGGGGCAAAAGCAAGTGTAACTTCCTGGCGTGTTTCTACACATGCCGTTGTCGCACAACAACCGATTCACCAAACATTCGTTAATGTCTGAAAGATATGCAAAAAGTTAACAAAATGTATCAAACACAACTACTACTCATAGGTTTCAGAGCAAGTGTTGTACAAGAAGTCTTTTGAAGCGAAGTTTTGCAACCAAACAAAAAAGTTACGTATTAAAAAATGTTAGCACAACTTACCCACGCAATTCTTGCCGCTAGCGTCGGACTCGTAGCCGATGTTACAGATGCAACGGTGGCTCCCGCGCAAGTTCTCGCAGATACCGTTTTGACAAATGTCTGGATCCAAAGCGCATTCGTTGATGTCTACGAAGAAACCGAATGCAGTCGTTAGCATTTAGCATTCATAAACGAATAGCAAATTAGCTAAAACAGACTTACCTCGCCCGTCTGCGGTGATACCTGGTCCACTGCTGCACACCGCTTGAAACTCGGCTGCGAACAAACAAACAATGTTAGCCACCTGCTAGCACACATGTCAAAGCTAACATATGTTGCATTCATTTTAAAGAATAGTTCGCGACTGGAAGGTGTATCATTGTGGTTTACCAGAGTTGAACGCCGGGCAGGGTTGGCAGGGTTCTCCGAAGCCGTGTTCAGAGTTGGCGCAGCAGCATTCCGACTTCGTCACCGCCCCGGGGAGCGGACGCGAACACGTACCCATCTTTATTGCACCATAGCAGGTGGTGCGCATGTGAGTGTCCACACAGACACGGCCGTCCACGTCTATGGCTAGTCCTGGCGGGCACTCGCAGCGGAAAGAGCCTTCGGTGTTCACGCAGCGGCCGTTCATACAGATGCCAGAGGTCTGGCATTCGTCGATGTCTGCCAGAATGAAACGAAAGAGGAAATATCGCAAGCCGTTAGAGAACAACACGTCAATAACGAATAATGACGTCAATGATTGTCATGGAATGCGGAAGTTTATGACATTTGACATAACTGACATGAAAGACTTATGTCAAACGTGTTATACAAATATACGCAAACGAGATTTAAAAGTTTCAATGAGGGAACAATTTTCTGAGAATAACAAGTCAAATCTTCATTCACAATTGACATTAGACAATTGGAAATGTGATTTTAAATAAGCGTCTGTTTCTCTGACAAAAAATATAACCAAAGATGTTTAGACTAATAATAAAATGTGTGTCATCAGCTTTGACGTCAAATTTGAAACCTGTGACGAGTGGGGCGGGGCCGAATGGAACGGAGCGCAATTGACACCTGAAATCCCACGGAGGAGTGATTTTAAATGATGGAAGACGAGAGAGGACCAGCTGGAATTTTAGTTTGTGTTTTGTGTCTGTTTCTCATTTGTGTTTGTTTATTTTTTATTAAAATGATGTCGCCGGTTCCCGCCTCCTTCTTCCCAAAAATGCCGAAACCCGGGAGGAAAGAGGGACATTGTTTGACTCGGGCAGCAGGAGTCAGAATGCTTGGAATATAGTGTAGGGGTGGCTGCCGTCCGAGAGGGAGCGGAGAGTCGCCCCGTTCGCCTAATATCCGCCATGGAGGAGCAGGGAACGGGGGACTCGCTGCTGCTGCCCTCGACCGGAGGAGCCACCGCCGCCCGACAGAGGAGTCGGGCCGTGGGCAGTACCATGTGGCTCTAATGAGGACCGAGCGGATAGAGATTTTTTTTTTCTCTCTCCCTCTCTCACTCCTCATCCTTCCGTCTCCTTTTCTCTCGCCTGGTCCTTACCCCCACGCCGCGGCCGCCCTTCCCCCCGGAGAGGGGGGAGGGGAGCGTAACAGTCTGAGGCCTGCGAGGGGCGTGGGTTGGGGCGGGGCCGAATGGGAACGGAGCGAGGCCGGTGGAGGTAATTGGTAATGAACGACACCGCACCACTCACCGCTCCACAGGAATTGTCCACGACTGAATTTTAGTTTGTGGTGAGAGGGGCTGCCCCTTTTGTGTTGTTTATTTTATTATTTGTCTTAAATTTTCGCCGGTTCCCGCCTCCTTCTTCCCTTATCAAGGCACCGAACCCCCAACTGCTCCCCTGCTGCTCAGTGGGGTGTGTGTGTGTGTGTGTGTGTGTGTCCACTGTGTGTGTGCATTGGATGGGTTAAATGCAGAGAACATATTTCACTGCTGGTTATACTCTGTATAATTGTGTATGTGACAAATAAAGCTCACCTGAGCTTAATAATAATTATTATTACGTCTGGTGTTCCTATATGTCTGCCAGAGATTAATGAATGAGAAAATGTTGTGAACCATTAGAGGTACAATATTTCAATAACAAATAATATCGCCAGTGACAAGCTGCAATATTTGACATCGCTGAGATGAAAACTAGCGTTATTTGTCTTGAAGCACCAGGTTTGATATAGTCTTGCGACTGTTGGCTATTGACGTCAAACGCGCCAGGGATGTGCAAATATACGCAAATGAGATTGAATAGTTTTCAGAGAATAACGACTTAAATTTTGGTCATTAAAAGACATCATTGACAAATGGTCAACCGATGCAAGAACCAATGATTTTTAAGATGTCGCATCAGATTTGACACCACACTTGCAAAAATGCGCAAGTGAAAATTCATTTTTAGTGCCCGTTTCTCACCTAAAACTACTATAAACTTCAGAAGACTTTAAATATAGTGTATAGACTATACATTTCTTAAAAATGTTGGGGTTTAATAATCGTTTTAAGTGAATAGCAAACATGCTCACCAGTGCAGTAGCGTCCGTTGGGCGCCAATGCAAATCCAGGTTTGCAGATACACTTGAAGCTTCCGTCTTCGTTTATACACATGCCATTGAGGCACATGTTGGTGGTGGCACATTCATCATGATCTAGAGGACAAGAAAAAATTATTAAGTTGACCTTCTATCACCCTCCACCAACCCCAAACACCAAAAAGAGATTTATAAAACATTTAAAACAATTTTAAGCACTTTAATGCATGATTTATAGTATATTATCAAATAATCAGCAATCAAACTGAAGCATTTAATTTTGTGTGAATATTAAAAAATACTGAGTGTAAAAACATGAAAAACATACAGTATATTTGAGGTAGTTCAGAGTTTCTTAGTTGCAGTTTAAGTGCTTACCGACGCAGTTCTTCCCATCAGGACTGATTTCAAAGCCAGCATTACAGATGCACTGGAAACTTCCATCCGTGTTCACGCAGCGTCCGTTACGGCACATAACACCATTCACGATACACTCGTCAATGTCTGAAGCAACAGGAACAGATTAGTTACAGTTGTCCACACAGGGCGCTGGGCCGTGTGAAGTGAAGTTGTGCTGACTTTCATCATTACATTCATTATAAAGGGATATTTCACAACAAACTGTCATTTGAGTGCTGTGTGTGCAGGATACAGAGCACAGTAACATTTAATTCTGGTTAGTGTGCAATGCAAAATACCTTCTCAAATATTTTTTGAAATAAAGCTGAAATAAAATATTAATATTCTATATAATATTTGATAAAATGTGTGTGTGTGTGTGGCTAAAATGACTAAAAATAAAACTTAAATTAATTAATTAAAACTATGTATATATTGTAATGTTATAAAAAATATATAAACACATAGATATAAGATCTAAATATTTAAAGATATAAATAAGATATAAACATATATATATAAATAAGCACATACAAATGACTAAAACAAACTAAAATGAAAATGAAAGTGAAATATATGAATAGTAATAAATAAAACTAAAATAAGTTGTTTATAGTAATATTAGCCATCTTGCCTCCATTAAAATTGTAATGGGTCATATAAAATCAACTACTTAGCTAAAATTTTAAATATTATGCATTCACTGTTTATGTAGCATATAAGCAGTTTTTGCATTTTAAGTGAAAAAATACAAACAATAACAAAACATGAAAAACAACAAAATGAACATACTTTAAAAGTAATATATATGTAACTATAATACATTTTTTGCATTGTAAGCGAGAAATTGTAAAAAAATAATAATAATAATATAATAAATAATATAAATTACATAATACTGTTGGCATGGAGCACAAGACTAGAAATGTATATAATATAATCATATTTTCTGCTTTAGAGTTGTTGTTTTTTGTCTTTTGAATGTGAAAATGTTAGCATTAAACATGTTCTAGCCCTAAATTGAGAAACCACAGAAATGTTTTTGGCATATAATAGAATTATATCATGCCACAAACCAATGCAGGCCTGTTTGGTGGGAGTTCCCTGGTATCCGTCGTGACATTTGCAGTGATACGATCCTTGTGTGTTGACACAGTCTCCATTCACACACGGATTACTGACGCACTCATCCACATCTGAAGGTAGAAAGCAGATGTATAAGAGACCCTATTAATCAATAATGTGTGCTAAAATATTGACAGAATCTGCTGTTTATATCTCTCAGGCCTGTAGAAGTCAAGCAAACCGCCTACAGATGGCAGCAGAGGATCATGCCAGCATTCAAGACACGGACTTTTCTTGACTGAAAGATGAATGCACAGGTTTACCGATGCACTCCCCGCGCACGTCCTGCCGGTATCCCATGTTGCATTCGCAGCGGTAGCTGGTAGGCGTGGGAATGCAGCGGCCGTTCAGGCACAGTTTGGTGAAATGCTTGCACACGTCAATCGTCGTCTCGTTCAGCTGGCCTGAGCACAAACAGGAAAACACCATTGAGATCTTAGCTTCGGATGGTTAGTTGAAGGGGAAAGCTGGCAGCTTCCACTCACTGATCTGAGTCCTTTGGCCGCCGTTGCCGTTTACGGTGGGGTGATCGACGCCGTAAATGTAGCTGCCGCCGTTTCCATTCTGCGAGGGACCTTTGCCGTAGCCGCCGATGTTCAAACCGCCGTTACCGTCGTGGATGATGCCGCCGCCGTTACCGGTGGCAAACGGAAGCCTCTGGATGCACAGTCTTCTGTATTCATCTGCAAATGAACAATAGAATGTATATTCCTACTTTAAATGCAAACTTTTTGAATAACTATAAAATAATTTATTTTTCCATATTAATATTAAATATCAAATAATGCTATTATATATGACATTATATATATATATTTATAATCCTAATATATATTTAAATAATATTTATATAAATGTAATAGTTAACACTTAAAGTAGGAACATATGTAGAAATGACAATAAAGTACATATATATAATATATATATATATATATATCATTTAAAAATATAGATTTATAATACATATATATTTGTCTATTGCACAGTAAATGTATGTTTACAGTATATTTTTTAACTATTACATTTAAATTAATAAATATTTTATTTACATAACGTATATCATTTTATTATATACTATATAATATATATATATGCAAAAATATATAATATAATACATAATACATAAATTCATGTGTATGCATGTGTGTGTGTGTGTGTGTGTGTATATATTTGTTATATATATATATATATACATTTTACAATTTCATTTTATATATTTTATATAATTATATTTAATCTGTGTGAGTGTACATTATCATTAAATATAGAAAAAAATACACAAATGTCTACTTATAAATCATTCAATAAATGAAAAACACAGAAATAATTAATAAAATGACGAATGCAGAAAAAACAAGGATTTGGCAGCCGCTCGGCTCATGCATTCCTGCGGAAGACACATGACGGTGTCAAAGAGGAGGGAAGAGCGTAAAACACACGGGTGTGAAGACGTGGGAATGAAAGAGAGTGTTTTATTATCCCGAGCGACGATCGCTTTGCTGACCTGACATGTATTTATCGTGATTTTGTGGTGAGGTACAGCATGTCTGGAGCGATTCTTCAAAGAGTGCTACATAAAGGTCAAACGCTCGCACATCTAAAGAAATTCCTCCTTTGAAATTATGTTTTTATTGTAATACAGTACGAGAAGAGTCAACACTCATTTCAGCCTATCATGATAGGATCATAATGTACTTTAAAATCTGTGCAGTTCAGAATTACATTGAAAATACCACAAAAGATGGCATGTAATACAGTTTTCTTTCTGTATTTCCTGTTGAAAAAGGAATTTTTGACTTTTTTTGAACTATGCTATTTGCTTCAAAAAGATCTAAAAATCGAATTTTAAATATGTATATATGCTGAATATCTTTTAGGGTATGTTAGCATACCGATGTTAGCCTCAAAGTTAAACATTCTAAAAAGCTAATTTTGAATTTACAGGTGCATCTCAATAAATTAGGAATGTCGTGGAAAAGTTCATTTATTTCAGTAATTCAACTCAAATTGTGAAACTCGTGTATTAAATAAATTCAATGCACACAGACTAAAGTAGTTTAAGTCTTTGGTTCTTTTAATTGTGATTATTTTGGTTCACATTTAACAAAAACCCACTCACCGGATCCTCTGACGGGGCACATCTCTGGGATGTGTCCGAGTGCCCAGCAGCGGCCCGTGTCGCAGCAGCACTGCATCTTGGTGTACTGACCGGACAGTTCGCTCGCGCAGCGGCCGTTCGCTAAAGATGAGAAACACGTACCAACCCGATTATCTGTGAGAGGGATGAGACAGATATCAGAAATGCTACTGTTTTTGCATAGTATGCATACTGTAAACAATGTGAATTTCATCAAAATGAGCAGTATGAAATGACAGTATACTGTATCCCACAATGCAATGCGCTCAACTTGGCCTTTCATTTTAAGTGAGAGACAATAAGGTGCGTCCCAAATTGCTTGCAATTCTATGACGTTTTGTAAGTGCACTTTAAATACCCGCATGATTCAATTAAATGACCAAAAAAACAAAGTGTGGAATTTTGGATACTTAATGCACTCAACTGTTGCAGCTTTAATTACGTTGCGAAGGGGGAGGGGCTATCAGACTCTGATTATTAATGACAAAATAACCATATAAAATTCATACTCTACATGGTTTAATACATAGTGTATAAATGATTAGTGTATAGTGCATCATTTGGGACGCAGTTATTGGCCTGGAAATAACATTAAATATAATTTTAACTCCTCTTTTTGACTCAAATTGCCAAAAGGGATGACATTTATACCAATTTTTTAGCTTCGAATACCACAAATGCTTTTCTCGCAAGTACAGTCGCACTTCGCAGGAAGTCAGGTCCATGCGTGCCCTTTTACACGGTCCCCTAGGAGGAAATTAATTTATAAGGTGGAGGACTGGAGGACCACTGGAGTCTTGAGATGGGACGTTTTCGCTCAGTCAAGGTCAACGAGGGGGGCTGTGCGTACACTGCGACATTAGCGTGAGCGAACAATGCAAAAAGGGGGTGAGAGTCGATTAACTCGGCTAATGAGCCAGCCACTCTGCCATAAATCAAGTCCATGTGGAGTAATCTCAGCCAATTACGTCGGACATAAGAAACCCTTCGTCTGGAGGTTGCAGGCGCACACTCCCGAACTGCAGCCCACTGGGATCGACCCGGCCTGAGGGGGGCAGGGTGGGTTTTGCAAGCGTGGTGATGGGAAACTGGCTTCAATTGGAACCAGACCTTCTCTCGAGCCTCAAAGAGAGATTTTTGGTGTTCACATTGGGGCCCCGCAGTGCATTAACGCTGATTAGCATCAGGCTAAATGACTCCCCACGGCCTGGTTTTGCACGATACAAAGCACCAACGCAAAGATACCACACAATTTTGCTCCACCTTTGGTTTCTGGCCTAAAACAATATCTAAATAGCTTGTTGTTGGTTACTATTGCACGGTTAGCTTTTGGAATAACATGCACTCGTGAATTGCGCAGAATTTGAAAAGCCAATTTTGATTTCAAGTCAACTTTCAAACATTCTCCCATGACATCATGCTCCAACACCATTTTGGCTTCCTAGATTGTTTTTTTTTTGTATGTCAAAATGTAGAAAATCACCCGGGCTTCCCGCATTCTCCACTACGAAGGGATCCATATGTACAGTGAACGTTTGCCGTAAATCCACATGGGTTTCTGGGAACAAATGAAGGCCACGTCAACACGTCATCAAGGGCCGATATCTCACGTTTCTTTATTTGCACCCGGGGACCCGACAGGGTTACGAGAGACATATGTGGTGGCGGGAGAGAGAAACTCAAGACGGCGTGTATAAAAAGAGAAGGGAGTGTGAGAGAAATGGACAGTGGAGAGAAAAGACAGAGGCGACGCCAGAGTCAACAGTGCCTCTGCCTCACTGTACTGGAATGTTAGCAGGAGGAAATAGCATCCATGTGACTCTGCTTTCACCGGTGTCCTCTGGCGACTGATCCCCTGAGACCGGATGAGACCACGCGAGACCTGTTTGCCAAAATAAACCAACAAACTCTCTCCGTCTCAAACTAAAGAAAGACTGGTCAGTTTGGAAAGGCAGTGTGTAACGGCATCACATTTAAATACATTTACATTTGCCTGTGCAATTAACCTTTGTGACGTCAACAGAAAAAATATCGTAAATTGTTGCATTCATGAAATCACCAAACAAATTTCCAGATATTTGTATGCCAATTTACAATGAATTTTTTTCCATGTGTTTCCCAAAATTATTTGATTTAAAGATTACAAAAACTTTTTTTTCTTATTGAAAGTAACAATAATTGTACGATGAGCATGAATATGGCATCTTTTACCTGAACAGTTTTAATTTGTATGTAAATTGTTGCATTCATTAAATCAACCAAATACATTTCCATGTAAATTATTTGCGAAACCACATTTGGTTTTACAAAAATTTTCATAATGCCAATTTATGAAGAAATTGGTTCTCAGTGTTTCCCAAAAGGTTTAATGAAAGCTTTCAAAAAAAATTTTTTTTCATATTGAAAGCAACTATAATTGTAAGATAAGCATGAATATGGCATCTTTTACCTGAACGATTTTCATTAAATCAACCAAATACATTTCCAGTAAATTATTTTCGAAACCACATTTGGTTTTACACAAATTTTCATAATGCCAATTTATGTAGAAATGGTTCTCCATGTGTTTCCCAGAATGTTTTGATGAAAGATTATGAAAACAAATATTTTTTTCTTATTGAAAACACCAATCATAATAAGATGAATTTGCACATTTGCACAGAGAAAATAAATTATTTGTGAAACCAAGTGCTTTATATTTTTTCTTACAAATAAACATGTAGAAATTATTTCTGCTTGTGTTTACCAGAATGTTTTGATAGAAGATTATGACAAGAGTTTTTTTCTTGTTGTTGTAAAACAACAATCATTGTAAGATGAGCATGAGCATGACCTCTTTTATTAAAGGGATGTCAAACCAGACAGTTTTTTAAATCAATTCCATACCACAAGCATGTCCTTCAGCAAAATTGTATTTTTTCGTGTCAGTGTTGTTCTGAAATGCACTGAACCGCACAACACCTGGCTGAGGTTTCATGACAGCTGCTTCACAAACACGATCACGTTTCTGAAAGGGGTTTACAGCCCAATACCATAAGAGAACATGCATACGTTCTTTTATGATTAAAGGTTTGTTTCATAATACAATCTTTAAGTTTTATAATTACATTTTAAGTTCTATTAATTCAATTCTTATGATAAACTCTTTTTTAAATTCTTATGATGAACCTAATGGTTCTTCAAAGTTCTTATGATGCCACAGAAGAACCTTTTGCTATCTTTTTCTGAAAAAGAAAAACTAAAAATATATAATGTTAGCAAAACCATTAATATACCATGGCTGAACTCTGACACGAAAGGAACCAATTCAAAATCTAAAAAGTTCTTATGATGCCATAGAAAAAGTTTTTAAGTGTGATGCTACAGAATAACTTCTGTTGCAAAAAACGAACTGACTATTTTAAGTTAGCTAACAACAGAAATTCCCAAAAATTTAGCAAGATGTTAACAAAAACACGAACGTACAACGAGCAAATCCTGACAATGAAGAATGTTAAGATCTCAAAATGAGAAACTGATTTGGAAACGTAAATGTTTCTGCGCCATTAGCAGCACCAGAACAAAATTGTTTACGTCAAAAAAATTACATTCCTTTTGGTGCCACTAGTGTTGAAGAAATTACACATTTGACCTGACTCACGTCACTAACTCATCCAGGTTTGTTTACATGTTTAAAACAACAGCTCTGTCCAGTTTGCAGATGAAGATACAGGCCTATATACACACAAGCACCCTTGCCCGGGCTTGAAGCGCTAACAAAGTTCATCTCATGAGTCATACAAGCAATATGATGCACGGCTCGGATGCGACCCCGGACTGTAAGGTCACAGGAACACGCGTGAGCATGCATTTGTGTTTGTGAGTCTCACCGACACATCTGGAGCCGTCTGTGCTGGTGACGTATCCCCGCGGACAGGTGCACACGTAGCTGCCGGCGGTGTTGGTACATTCCCCGCCATCACAGACTCCAGAAATGGTTGCGCATTCGTCGATATCTAAAATAAAACACAATGATACATTTCCTAGAGTTGTAAAACATTTCAAGGTGCTGATGTAACAGGAATTGTAGTAGAAACCAAACAGTATGGACATTTTTTTAGGAGAAACATCTAAGCAGCAACTCTCATTGGATTCTACAATGCGAGCAACAATTGAGAAAACAAAGTGATCTCATTTGTTCTTTCAAACTGCATCTTGGTTTCATCCACCTCCTCATGGTAGCGTACGGGCACGAACTCAAAGCGAAACTTGACAGATGGTAAAAAGATTTCTTGGTTTTTATTGCGTGTCGTTCTTATATTTATACACACGTGCAATTTAGTCAAATTATATGCACACGCTGTGTGTCGGGTTTGTCGCTTGAGATTGAGGTGGGATGTGGGAAGAGCATGACGAGTGATTACGTGTTTGATGTGTGTGTGGAAACCGGGAGTCACGGTGTCCCACAGCAGCTGAAAACAGCCCTGCTGAAGTCATAAAAACAAACCCGCTCGTCAGCGGAGCCCCAAAAGTGGGACTAGACTTTACTCAGGGCGGAATGAGTGTTGGAGTGTGTGTTTGCATCCTCATATGTTAGGAGGAGAACACTTCTTTGTGTTTTTGCATTGCAGATGCGGTTGTTTCTCTGATCAAATGGTTATGTTTAGTCAAGCTCTGTATTTAAAGAGAAACAGGAAAAATTGATGAAGGGTGGGGTAAAAAAAAGCATTAATAATGCAATGTTTATGAAACTGTACCCCATTATTTGGGCTTCTTGACTAGCAAAAAGTAACGGACTAAAAATGGTTACAAAAAATTATGGTTCTAAATAAATGAGAACATTCCAAAGCTCTTATATTGCAATATAACATCTTTTTTTCAATTGTGAAGTCATAAAAAGGTTCTTCTATGACATAAGGATTTAAAAAGATTTGTACAATGTTCGTACAAGTAGTGAGTTACAAAGTTCTTACAATATTACAGAAGAAACTGTAAGTTATTATAACTTAAGGTCATTGCACAATGAGTCCGAAATTTTTTTTCCGTATTCCTCATCCTATCTAAATGCATGCTACATATGCGAAAACGCATAAAAACGAACCTGATCCGAATTTTTTTATGATGGACAAAAGTTTCAGAGGCAGTGTGTAAACGTGACTGAAACTACGTGAGGTCGGATTTATTTTTTAACGTGCAAAACTAGTGTGCAATTCTGCATTTTCGTATCCGTAGCAAAATTTTGATAGGAAAGGATGACGAATATGAAAAAAATAAAAATACGCATAGTGTGCAAGGACCTTAAGTTCTTATAATACCACAGAATAACCTTTTAAAGTTCTTGTAACGCCATTGAAGTACTTCAATTTCTTATTTCATAAAGTTCTTCGAAGTTCTCATTTTGTCATTAAAGAACCTTTTTAATTTCTTATAAAGCCATGTAAGAACCTTTTAAGAAATCATAAAAAGGTTTTCATGACTGAAGAACTTAAATAGTTTCTTCTTTCACAGAAGAACCTTTTTAAATTCTTATACTACCATTAAAGAACTTATGATATCATACATTTCTTTTTAGATTTTATGATGTCCTTGAAGAACCTTTTTAAGTTCTTCTAATTCCATTAAAACTGTTTAAGTTCTTCTTAAAGTCTTTATATGACATCGCAAGAACTTAGAAGAACCGTTATAACTTCTTAATTCATAGGAGAACCTTTCATGATGTTATAAGAACTTGAATTTTAATGCCAATTTTAAGCACTTAGAAAGGTTCTTTAATGACATCATACAAATTAAAAGAACCAGTTTAATGGCATTATAAGAACTTTTTGAAGTTTTATTCAATTGCATTGAACTTAGACATTGTAAGTTATTATAAGAACGCCTAATTCTGTACCTCCTCGCCCGGGGCAAGACTTTTTCCACCACCATGCCATTGTCTCGTAATTAAGCACCCCTCCTCGCCCCACAGAACTACCACCTGTTTTTTTAGACCCTTCATGCGGCTTCAAAGAAAACAGAGCAGCGAACTCCAGCCATTCAGACTCTGTGTTTTAGTGATCACTCGAGTATCTCATTTACAGCTCGAGGAAAAGTCCTGCAGACAGAGGTCTGCTTCTTCTCCAAACCTTCATTTTAGTCATGGCCTTGTCATTCGGGGTCAAAGTGTGATTCTGAGTTAAACTAATAACCTCAAGGGTTGGGATTCCCTACGTCTGGCTCAAATCCTATTATTTACATACTTAACTCTTTACTTATAGTTTTGAACAAGAATCTGAGATCTCAGTTGTTTCTCCTAGACACCAATAAGACTAAGCCAAGAGTAAGCGTTTTCACTTTTACTTAAGTTTCTTGCTTCCCAGATGCATCGATGAGAAAATAAATATGTCTCTGAATTTTTACAGCGCTGTACTCTTCCTGTGTATCAACAACTCATTTGTGCCTATTAGTATCCTACTCAGGAATTTTATGACAAACATCCGAGACAAAGTAGATTCTCGAATGAAGCATAAATCAAGCCTACATCAAGTTAATGGAGCCATGATAAAAACAACCTCTGAGTAATGCCATTTACTTCAGGTAGGACTCTTTTCATTAGAAGACTGCCTGGAAAAGCAAGATGCAAGATGTGATCAGTGCTGACATTTATAAAACACATTTTAATGAACCCGCAGTGTAAAATAAAATATCCTTTTTAATACATTTATTTTTTAAATAGCGCAAGTGTATAATAAAATTACATAATAAATACAATTAAATAAAGTTAAAAAAAAATAAAATAAAATTTCAATAAATACAATGTTTTTATTTTAGCTGAAATAAAATAAATATATTAGATGAAAAATTAACTTAAATTAGAAATGCTGCCTTGGTTATTAACTGAAATAAAATAAGTTGAGGTGCTAATTAATAAAACTAGTAAATATAATTAAAGTAGGAACATAGTGTTAAAATATATAGACTTATATATTAAAATATATAGAATAAATATTGAATTAAAGCCAAATAGTAAGTAAGTAAAAAAATACAAATATGAATAAATAGATAAATAAAATGACAAGCACATAATATTTATAAAAACTAAAATTACACAGAAAATATCTAAAATATTTTTTTTCTGTTCATTAAATCGATTCATTAATTCATTTTAATGCAATAAAATTAAATACTTTTACCTAAGAAATATTTATATGAAGAAATACTTGAGAAATATTACATGTATTTACTATTGTTCAGTTGTACTGTATTTTCAAGAAAACATTTTTCAGGAAAACACCTATTGTTTGACTTTATTTGTTAATACTGCCCATTTTCTCCATTTGCACTATTGTTAATTCACTTGCATTTTGCGCCAGTATTGTAATGCCACAACAGCAGAATAAATTGAAGCATAATACTGTGGTAGATAAGAAATAACCTCACCCATCTGGTATATAATAGCTGTGATCCACTATCTCTCGCTTTAGGTGTTATCTCAATCCTCTTAAAGGGCAGGCTTGGATCCAAGAACCGCAGACCCCCGCTTTACAACACGCCTGTTTGTTTTCACTCGGCATTGTTTAAATTCCACCCAAACAGCACTGTTTAATGTTAAAGACGGACCCAAACGAGGAAAACAGTCAACTAGCTAAACCAGCATAAACCATCATGAAGACTGATTCCAGGCAATCCTCACTGGATTCTCAGATCTGACGTCAACATTTCATGCATATCAAAAACTCAGAACGCTTACAATGTCCAAGACGACGCCAAGTGTGTGACTCAACAAGTAACGAATAGGACTGAGATCATTCTTGTGCTGTTTTCTGACAGCTTGTGTGGTTTGGACTTTGTGCAGTAAGTGACGTACCTTCGCACTTATGGTTGGTCTCACTTTGCCGGTGACCCGCGGGACATTTGCACTCATAGGAGCCCACTGTGTTAATGCAGTTTCCTCCAGCACACAGTCCTGGGACGGCCTGACACTCGTCCACGTCTGATAACATGAAGAGAAGAAAGTAAGCAAACACAGTTTGAACAAACTTGACCAAATGGTTTAATAACATTTATGTTTTCCTCAGAAACAGTACTTTTTCAAAAACGCAGTAAACAACCAGAGCATGTTGCACTCCATAAAAATACTCCATAAATCCAATGCACTCAACTCGCACCAATAAACACATTCAATTTAATTCAAAATTACATTTAAATTAAATTTTGACAACCTGCATGCAATATCAACTAGAGGAAGTTTAAGCGCTATCATTTCATAATTCATATTATTCGATCTGACTGCAAAAGAGGTAAGAATTTTATACAAAATTAAGCAGTTTTTTGTTTTACAATGAGCCTTCTTTATAAAACAACATGATTTTTGTTTAAATCGTTCATGTAAAACACATTACATGAAGCCGTTTACATCAGAATGGACTTTACAATTGATTTACACAGAAATGAGTTCTCAATGAAGCCCAACAACTGGATATAATGTAGTGACAACAGTGTTGTGTATATCTAGAGAAGTGTTTATCTTGCATACTATTTCACATACTAAAAAGATAGTTGTCAATATATGCTGTGAAGTATGCAATAATAACACTAGTAATTAATTCTAAACATAACTTATGTTTTTCTTTTCAGGTCAACCAACATGATTCGCAGCGAAAGCAAGACCTTTTGTTTCAAATTCAACAGACATAAGTTTCATTTCCAGGTTTTGGGCGTCTTTTTATGTAGCACTGAATTTTCTGTAAGGACACAATCCTGCTACAATCCGAGCGACACAAGAAAACTCAGCTTTGTTCGTATAGGAAATAGTCATTTCTACTACAACAGCAGCATCTAAAGCTCTTAATTTGAGATATATTACGGGTTCAATCACTTTAAGGATCTCTCGTAGGTCACTTTATATCTATGAGAGGGTTAAACACATGTATCATCTTTGTTAGCTCACAGTCTGGGCATTTTCAGACTTCATAACACATCTACAGATCTTCGGTATTGTCTGGATTGGACAGCGCTTACATATCAGGCTAGCACTGCATTTATCTGTCTCTTTATGTCCGCAGGCCTTCAACCTGTTTCCAATAAGCACAAAATCGTTGGTTCTGTCTACTAATATAGACCGAAAATAACTCCTTCCATTAAATGTCGTCAAACACAAAAAGACTCTGGAAAGCTCGCTGCACGGTATGCAATGCATGCAAATCCTCCCGTCCCCGAATGTGCACATGTGTGCTTTGTACTTCAGCCAGACAGACTTTTGCAAAAGCACTCCGTCTTTGTGCAAATCCAGGCCAGACTTGGAGCTGTCTCTTATGTTGTATATTGAGGGGAGGAAAAGAATATCTTAAGTTAAAAAGAGACGTTTGGGAGGGGTCGTCCTTGAGATGATGTGTGAAATCAGGGTGGCATTTGCTAATTTGGCTCGCAAAATATATCTGAGACCCAAGCAGCTGGATTGTAAGAGCTGGATATTTTCATCTGCACTGCTGCAGAATCAGGGTTATTGTTGTTAACTAAATCTAAACCTGTTAAATAGTATATTAAACATTGTGCAGAATCTACAGCATCAATGCCAAAGAACTGAGAACTGATTGTAATAACATAAATATACCGGATACTGCAAAATAATACGTAATTCCCATCAATATAGTTTTGCTTGCCCCTATTGCAAATGAATAATTGTAGCTGACCGAAAAAAGCCTTTCCAAACCAGTGATAATCATGCCATGGTAACCTCATCTACTGAATGTTCATGACCTAATCGAATACGTTTATAATGTGTAACAGGCCTTGAGAACAGAATTAAATCATGTTCATCTGTGTCCCTGAAAATCAAACAATACGCCCATAATTACAAATAAATGTGACAAGCCGTTATGTAATCCCATTTAAAACACTCCCAATGGAATTCATCTAAATATTTGACTCTACTAAGAAACACAATGGGGAAGTGTCCTCTTGGACAGGGACTGGAGTGGTATGGTTTACGCTAAACAGGCCATGACCGCTCTTAGTGTCATCCGCCACGTCAGGCTGGTCATTAGGGCAATAAATCGCCAGACGCTGAGAAGGAAAGAGCTGTTTGTTCAGACGCCAGACGCTCATTCTTACCTTGGCATGCACCGGTGCGGATGTTGGGGATGAAACCTCTTCGGCAAGGGTGGGGTTGGGCAGGGCACATCTCACATGGGTGACCCCACGCTCGCCCGATGGTGGCGCAACACAATGTCTTGGTGCACACGATGCCGCTCAGCTGACCTTGGCACATCTGGTTGTTGACTTGTGTGAAGCACGGCCCGGTCCGGTAGTCTGATTATGGGAGGGAAGAAGAGCGTTAGAGAGGTCAATAAGTACATGGATAAAACATTGGGATGTTGCTACAACCAGAGCTGGATAGATTACTTACAAACTACTTTGTAGTCTGTTACTGATTCCAGATTTTATTAACGAAATTGTATTTAGTCATGTAATCCATTGCATTACACATTTTAGGTAATATAATCAGACTACTTTTAGATTACTTTTGACCTAACTCGTTTATCACATTGATTCAGATAGGATAATCTTGTACTATGTTGATAAAAAAATTATTGTAATTAACAAAGTGCATTAAATACTAAATTACTTCAGGGTTTCCCAAAATGGGGTTTGTGAAAGAACTGTAGGTTGTTTGTGAGTTTAATGAAAAGCTAATAATGAATGAAATCATAATAAATGTACAATTAAATAATTTTAAAATAACATCAGTCAAAATAAAACACTTACTAAAACATGGAAATATTTCAATTGTTTACCTGCATGTCATGTGACCATTAACCAATAGGAGAGAACCGTGAACATGCAAATGAGATACTTAATAATTCAAATATATATTTCTGAATCTCAGTGGTACTTCAAGTAAACATATTGGGTGAAAGCGGTTCAGAGGACAAAAAAAATTAAATACATACAAATTGGGAATCCCTGACACATAATAAATCATATTAATTTGTGCATTTTAATGTGTTTGAAAAACAAAAGCCTTCCAAGGATACAAATAAATGGTTAAATAACCTACTGAGTGATAATTCAAATACAAATGTATAAAAAAGTAACTGTAGTGTGACAACGAGTATTTTGAAATATAATTTAATCTAAATGCAAGTATTTAATGTTTGGACTCTGATTACGTAATCCAGATAATGTAATCAGTTACCCAGCTCTGGCTACAACAGTGAAAAAGCTTTTCATAGGGAACAATACCATCTCAAAACCATAAAAACTGCTTAAACTGGCCTAAGGTGGTGTGCTGGTTTTCGCTGGCCACTATGTTGGTTTTCACTGGTCAGGTTAGTCTGGTTTGGGGGCACTTATTTGACTAGCTGGCAAATTTGATAAACTGGGATAAACCAGCCAAGACCACCAAGCCAATATGGGCTGACAAAACCATTCTGTAATATGACAAGACAAGCGCTAACAAACACTGACATGCAACCAAGAAATTACGACCACAAGAAATCACATTCATGGATAAAGAAATAAGCACGAATAAGCTCCAAAATGTGGGATAATGGTACTAGCACTGTTTTGACTGTTGGAGATTTGGCCAAGTGACTTCCTTTGTGCTGGTTGCCAATTGAGATGACTTACTGTAATCACATTAATGATGTCAGATGTCAATTCGACACTGAAATAAACTGACTACTTGAGGATGCAGTCATTTCTGTTTAAAAGAACTCAAACAAGTGCCTGGCTGTGCGGCATTGCATCTTCCAAGTCTTTGCTAGAGTTGTTTTGAAAACATAATTGAACGAGATCCTGCATTTGTTTAGGGTATACTGTGAGAGTCGGTTTACTCTGGCAGGATATGAATGAGATTCTGACTCTGGTCGTTCCTTAAAGAAATGAACAAATCTTTCCATATCCTTCATAATATTGCATGCGAAACAAAAGCTAAATCATATATCCATACCCAAGAGGGAGGGAAATGGCACTAAGAAAGTAGGTCAAGAGGAGAAGACAAAAAAGGAAGAAGGACTATGAAGATTTCCCCTTCCCGTGCCTTCAAATCCCCTTGTTGTCCCTTTTCCTCATCCCTCATGCGCTCCCCTGACCTGACCGTTCTTTCTGGACGATTTGAGTCCAGGAATGCAGGTCCTCTCCAAGTTGAGGCGACCCACTGCGAGCATCCTATGCACATCTGGGATTGATTAACTGTGCCTGGTCAGAACTACAGTGGGACAAGCTAAGGCCCAGATGTGTCCGTGTCTATCCAGTATTCCAATTCATCAGCCTCTCTACAGTATAGTGTTGCTTTGACTCATACTGTGAGTGATGATATGCACATGGGTAAAGCCTTCTGAGGCATGTCTATAAAGTCAAGACTTTCTTGAGTTATGGATTTGGTAATTTCCCTTGTTGGGAGCAAACAAATTCAGTGCAAATAAAAATAGACCATCTATAAGCAAAAAACAACCTTGCAACCTCTAACCTCAACTTGAGGGTTGGGAATCGAACATCAATTCCAATTCCAGAATTGGATACTTAAGGTCAGGAATCAGATATTTGCTGTAAAATTAAAAATTTTGATTCCGCCAATCGATTCCTATATGCGCTTTTTTCTTTCATCTGTGATGACCCAACCTGGCGATCTGCCAGGACCTTGCTCAAGCGCTCCAAAGTTTGGCTACACTTGTGATCAGAAGCCGAAAAAGCTAAGTATATTTGTGATAAGCTAAACATGTTGCAAGAGAGATGTCACCACCAAAATGACAAAGCACTTTAATTTAACAGATCATTAAAGATTACAAACACGATTCAAACACCAACGTGAATTTATTCCTAAATTACAATGACTCATCTGTTTCATTCCTCAATCTTTTGACGTGTGCGATCACAACATTGTGATCATTGGTTCGTTCGTGCAGCGTATGCTCATATCAGTGTGATTTGAACATTTAAATCTGTGTTCGCGCTGCCGCTGACCTGAAGAAAGCAGCTGTCTTGTATATGAATGAAACAGCTTCACAGTCTTTTCAACCACACACAGTATCATTATTTATGTTACTAATATTCAAATAATCACAGAAGTACTGAGATAAAAGTTTATAGTTCGGATGAAACTAAATGTGTATGGTAGCGATTAAAATAAGAGTAAATCACCTTTTGAAAGTAATTTGACACTTTAAATAAAGATTTATTGATTACATTGTTACACCAGTAGGTGGCGAAAATGGGCTGTTAAAATGTATTTGTCTTTGAATCATTCAAGAGATGCATTCAAAAATGCTGATTCATCCAGTAATGAAGCAAGTAAATCTCGAGTTAATCATTGAATCATTCATTCATAAATTACATGTGATTTTGTTTAGATGTCTAATGTTTTTCCTTCAGAATCGTGAGAACCACAATCTCCATTTTAAAACAACAACAAAAAAAATATTATCCAGAATCATGCAGCTCTATTTTGCACACAAACAGCTCTTAAGAGTTCAGTTTTTATGTAGCCTGCTGATTGTTTTAAAGGTATTCAGCTACAACTAAACGTTTTGCATAAAGAGACACAGATAAATAAATGTTTGATATAATTTTTTAATCACATTGGAATCGAAACTGGTAATCAAAATGAATCGGAATCGATAAGCAGAATCGAAATCAGAATCGGAATTGATAAAATTAAAATGATACCCATCCCTAGAGTGCCACTCCACTAGTTGGAGAACGAGTAGTGAGTCATTTACATAAAGTCGGACTTGTCGAAGGGTCTACTACAGGGGTATCCAAACTCTGTCCAGGAGGGCCGGTGTCCTGCAGAGTTTAGCTCCAACCCTAATTAAACACACTGGAAGCAGCTAATCAAGGTCTTACTAGGCGTGCTAGAACTTCCAGGCAGGTGTGTTGAGGCAAGTTGGAGCTAAACTCTGCAGGACACCAGCCCTACAGGACCAAGTTTGCAGATCCCTGGGGTCTGTACCATGATTGTAGATGAACAAATTCAGAGTTATAGGATAAGTTTTGAGTTGACAAATCCAAAACTCCAGGCACTGGAAGCAGCTAATCAAGGTCACAACACAGAGCAAGAGTTACTTCTCACGAGAGAGCCAGAGATTCAAAACTTGTTTGTTAAAGGTTAAGAGATTAAAGAATATGAGGAATTTAAACGCATTTAGAAACTTCCATGAAAGAGGACAAATAATGGAAGTGATCTTGTGCAGTCACAACTGAAACTTGTCAAGTTACTTTATATAGTTGATAATATATTGATAGAGACTCAAAAAAACGTCACATGTAGCCAGTGTTATCTATTGATTCTACCACTTATTTATATTGCATACGATCTGTATATATTAATATTAATTTAAAATAAATGCTTTATAATAATTGTTAGACTAAAAGTGCTTGTGTGTAATAAAGTAATAATAATATAAATCATATGAGTGAGTGTGAGTGACGTGACACGACCAAGTATGGTGACCCATACTCTGAATTTGTGCTCTGCATTTAACCCATCCACAGTGCACACACACAGCAGAGAACACAAGCCAGACAATTTTGTTGTATTTCTTTTTTTATATAAGGTACTTCATAGTAACCTTTAATTTGTAGGAAGTGAGACTGGGGGAGTGAATTTTTTTGTGTCAAACATGTGTCACTTTACTCACATCTGATTGGTCCAATTGCAGTTTGAGATCTCTAACTCAGAACGTAACCTGCCCCGGAGCAGGTTAGCCGTGGAGTGTAAGTTACTTTGGCAATGAACGCAGCTAAAAGCCAAGCCACATTCATGGTACCTAAAACCCAGGATTGGTGCAAACTAAACTGTAACTTACCTGGCTAGACAGCAAATCCGGCTTCATGGTATAGGCCCCAGATCTAAATTTTTTGGACATGTAAGTCCCTGCACAATACCTACACAGAAGACTACATGGCATCACATGTTGCTTTGCAGTGAAGGATAGTAACGTAGAAGGTGCTGAGAAATGTCTGCCATAAGAACATCCTTGAAGCTGCTCAGGTTTGTCTAACAACCCTTTGATCTACAATGAAACTGGCGCCCGGGAGTCTAAAGGCTCCTGCCAGCATCATTCGGAAGCCGCCACATTGTTCGAACCTGCCAATTTCTGCACAGAACCATTTGTACGCGTACACGGCCAGAAGAATAAATGCAGCGTAACACGGTAGGTCCACGCTAAAGACTGAACTCCTTTGAGCACTTTAATACACAAGATCGTAATCTCATAGCAAACAGATCTGCAAGGCAAAAGGGAGACCGGTTAACCTCAATGTCACGTTGACCAACTTGGTGGCAATGAGCAGACCTTGCTTCCCAGAAGCAAGCAGACTCATATTCTGGAGAAGGGGGATGTGTCTGTGATGCAGACAACATTTGGAAGTAATTTCGCCTTGATTACAGTTTGAGTGGCTTGTCAGATCAAAACCATTCACCTACACCCTATCCTGCCAAACGCACACTCACCTCTACTTTCCGTTTAGTCACCACAGTGTTTCCCTGCCAGTGATGTGTGCCAACTATTGAGCAGTGTACATTATCATGAATCATGGGGCAAGATGGGGAAAACGATGCCTCAGAAGGTCGCTGATGTGTGGCTTTCACACTTGTGCAAAGATTGAGCGGCAGCGTAATTTGGCAGGAGGAATTCCAGCTTTCTTCACACTCCACCGGCTTGGCCTGTTTTTATCATCCTCAGTGCTAATGGACCTAAAGGGAGTAGACTGTCATGAAAGACCCTCTAAGAAATGAAATATCAGCCAGAGGGATGTTCATCTAGTCTGAAACGTTAAGCCGCGAGGACCAACTGCAGGTGGAAACCTCAAGCGCAGCCAAAAACGTGCTTAAGAGTCAACGACTGGGAATAGTCGCTCACTTTGTTGTGACCTATTTCGGATTAATCAGAGTACACACCAAGATAAGAAATGTGTTTTCACTTGGGGAGAAGCGGAAGTTCATTCACGTAGGCCTGAAGAAAAAAAGAGGGGTAGAAAGGAAACATTAGATGGTCAAGCGTTCCTGAGAAAGACTTTGAAGTTTTCCGGACGGACCAACAAACTCTTTTACTGCTCTGTGATTTATAGTACAGCTAAATAACACAGGCAATCTCTTCACATCTTTTCTCTGTTGTACACAACCAAAAAGCCAAGGTTACAACCGTTTTATGACTCCCAAATGAGTCAGTCTAGTGACACTCAGTCCTTTTCATTCATTCTCTTGTGGTTACAGGAGGATTAATCACGTTTCATTGCTCGGAAAACCCTTTTTCTCTAGAATCCAATGCACCACACAAAAAAAAAAAACAATGGCATCTGTGCCAAAACGGTAGTAATTGATGAAACTAAAATGGACTAGTGACCCATGACCCTAAGCAAAGTCAAGCCCCGACTGTGAATGAATATTACACATAGCTTTCTTCAATGTGGGCCATGGTAAGCGATAACACAGAGCACACATGGCTTAACGGAAAACGAATTAGATGGGCCTAACACCATTCTTACCGTTAACTTGCTTAACTCCCTTTATAAACCATGCCGACTCACAGCTGAGCTTGCATTATGTTCGCTGAGCTCTTCTGCAGACGACTGACTTTCTAAAAACGCAAGCCAACTATTGTGCTTCAGTCTTTTCAGGATCCATTTTCTTTGTTACTACCTCTTTCTTGGAAAACTGTGCTGGCTTTTTTTTGGAAGAACCAAATAGAGAGACTGACATCAGGCCTGCATCATCTTTTGGAAATTCATCAACTGTGTGAAATCCAGTCACTTGATGATAAACAGGCGTGCCTGAGACAGGCTAAATAAAGAGTCTATCTTTGCTCTGTGAAATAACTGATTGTTTAGATTGACATTTTTACAACCTACAAGCAAGGACCTCGAGGGTGAGTCTGGGGAGTTTCGGAGACGAGAGTCTGGACTGAATGGATCTGGTCGGGTGGCCTAGAAAGGAGGAAGGTGTCCCGTGGACAGCACTCTTAGTGTGAAGAGATTGTTTGTACTAGTTCAGGCCTGGCTGTGTATACACAGCTGGGGTCTCCATTTCTTGGAGAACACCCCCCACCACCACCCTTTCTTGTCAGAAAAGTCTCCACAGAAACGTTCCCTTGTCATTTCCACCCTACTTTATCTACTGCCAGATGTCTTCCAAATTTTCCACCTCCCTGTGTTGTGTTTTCAAAGGGAACCGGCCTACGATTGCACAAGGGTCTTCGTGAAGGGGGGGGTCAAACAGAGAACCAGACGCAAGAGGGTGGGGTACCGAAAAAGGGCTTAGGTATTCGGTCTAGTGTGCCTGGGGCGCTTCTCTCCCACAATTCACACGGCCTGATGGGAACTGCCTTTACGGTCCTTTCAGTCTGTCATTTTCTCATAACTCCAGCCAAGGATTTCACCTCTGATAGAATGTCTCGTGCACACATGAGGGAGGCTTTCGTCCTTTTTTTTCGCCCCCAGATTACTTCATTGTTCCTGCTCTGAGAGACGTGGCCAAAATGTAAACTGTAGCATTAATTTCACACCGGCTACAGTGAAGGGGGAAGCGCACTGCCTCAAAAATAAAGTACTGTAAATTACCCTCAGAGCGTTTCTGGGTCACTTTGACACAGTGTTACCACATTCTTGAAGCAGGCCTGAGACGGTAAACAAACCACACATCTTCACAGACGTCAACACAATTAAGACTTGAGAAAATATGAACTTTGGAAGCATAGCGATGGCTTACCTCTCTCGCACTGCGGCCCAGTAAAACCGTAGACACAGGCACATCTGTTGGGTCCAATACAACGCCCGCCATTTTGACATCCGCTCTCACACACAGCTACAGAAAGCAAAATTGGGGAAATGAAAGAATCTGTTTTATTACATTTTATCCTACAATTAGAAAAACATACATATAGAGTTCTTGAGTTGCTATATGGTTCTTTTGAATGTTTGGAATGTTCTTGATTTTCATTAAAAAGTTTTAAGATTAGTAAAAAAAAAAAATAAATATATATATATATATATATACAAGAAAGTTTTTTTACATAAGACATAAAACATTTAGATAAATATATAGTTGGGTTTGAATGCAATCTGAGATCGTTTGTGTCTGTAAGCCAAACTCTTGTGAAATATTTTATTGTTGTCTGTGTCTGGACAGGTATGTGGTAATGTCTGGACATTCTGAAAAGACAAATTCACTTACGCTGTCCACAGTGAGTTCCTATGTAGCCCTTCTGACATGAGCAGGCATCTTCATTACAGACCCCTCCATTCATGCATCTGACGCTGCAGGACTGGACTGTACAGAGACAAGAGAGGTGATTAGAATTCGTCTAGAGTGCTGAATTGTGCTCAGTATAACAAAGAATCCCCCCCCCAAAAAAAAAAAACAACCTAGAAAAAAATATTTTATTCATTCCCAGGAATCAGTTCAAACTGCTTTCTAAAAACATGGCATTGTACACTATGAATATTGTTGCCACTGTGATGAAATAAATATCACAAAGAATTACAAAGAAATAGCAAGTAACACACTGAATTAAACACGACCATTTTAAGTAGAAAAACAAAAACAGGATCTAATTATCTTCATTTGCAATTTCGAAAAATAATAATTCAAAAACAAGTAAAAGTGTCTGTTAAATGTATAAATGAAATGAAAACGATTCAAAACTGATTAAAAATCTTCAAAAAAAGTTTCCACGTGGCATTTTTTACGTATTAAAATGTCTATTTCATGAAAAACAGTGTGTGAGACATTTTTAGACTCTTAGATTTTAACAGTTTATAGTTCTTGTATTCAATTTTTACACTGTTTAATGGAAATGAAGATTCCTGCATAAATGTGAAATACAGAAAATACAGAAAAGCTCCCAAAAAATGCTTAGCTATATCACACAGCTGATTTATTAAGATCTGTTTTCAGAGAAGATATTTTGAACATTCTTCAACTGTACATATATATAACTGTATGCACTCCCATACACTGGTGTATGTTTCAGTTTACTGTATCTCCCACTCACTATTTATTTAACTTAATCATACTTACAGTATGTATTTAAAAAGACCCTTAATTGTTTTACATATTTATTGTCTTTCCCATATCAGCGAACGCCAATTCAAAATCAATTCAATTCAAAACTTGGCCAGCAAAAGCCTATTTTCCTTTTAAATTTCTACCAGACGTTTTTTTGAACGAGTAGATTTATTTTCCAGCGATTTTCACGAAATGGAAATTCTCTTGGCGCAGAACGAATCATTTTGCAAAACTTTCAATAGAGTTCAATAGAGTTTTTAAATGAAACCATGGCGATTTAAAATTGCATTTAGATGACATAAGCACAATGAGTCATCTCTGATGGGACTCTCGCACCGAGTTAAAAAAAGATTGATGTCCCCCATCGGTTGCATCAAAACGTTGCTCTCTCCAAACTCTTTCGTTCTGTCTAAACAAAGGCATCGTGCCATTACGCTTCAGCTCAAATATAATTCAAGCTACTACTTATATCTGACAAAAAATAAATAAATGTAACAGTTCCTCATTTATTCCTATTATCTTCGTCATGATCTAATCCTTTTAAAGAAACTTTAATAGATGAAAAGTTTTTTTTTGTAAAAAATTGCCTGTATTTGTCTGATTTCACATGAAAAACGCTGCTGGATGGAGATCAAACGTGAGTGCTTTTTGTTTTTTTCGCTGATGGCATGCTTTCAACAGCAAGGCCTGTAAATGTTTGAGTATGGGCCGTGTTTTCCTAAAGCGCAGGAAATGACTTCATTGGCTAGACCTGCTGACGGCCCCCTACAGGTGGTTCGCTCGCTGACCCATGCTAAGTGAGCTGCACGTGCTGAGACGCACATGCACAAAACGAGGCTCCCCGAGGCCTGCCACCCCACAATGCACCTCTGTCTGCAGCATTCACATCTGTCAGTTTTTTACAAGCTACGTTGACGGCAGGAAACATGAGCAAGGCTGAGAAACAGAGGTCCTTTATGGCCGTTTCTTTCTCGCGGCGTGGAGTAAAGTGGAGATCCGTGGCCTGTCAATGTCAGGTTTACCAACGAGACATCATGGGGTTCAAGATGAAAATGAATAGCTTCTCGAAGTATAGCAGCGAGCGCTAGTTCTTGTTCTGCATTCTATTATAAACACAGAGATCCGATTTAAGAGCTGCCGGCCAGGGTTTGAGGGTTAATAAAACTAAAACTATCAAGTAACATTTTCATTACTTGAAATACAATAAACGGTAACTGAAGTGAATTAAATATAATGTCAAATATAAACACATTTTATTTAGTTAAGTTTAAGAATTAAAATAACTAAAATAAAACTTAAATGTTTAATTTCAGTCTGGGGAGTTTAACATTTCTAATTGATAGAAATGTTTAATTTAACATTTCTAATTTCGTTTATTGTAAGTTGAAGTACTAAAATACCTAAAACAAAAATTACACATTTTATTTAGAGTTAGAGTTTAGAGTTTTATTTACAGTTAGTTGCCAGGGTAACATTTCAGATTTTCGTTAAGTTTAAGAACTAAAACAAATACAACAAAGCTTAAACTTTTTAACTTTAAACTAACTGAAATAAAAACATTTCTAATTTTTGTTTATTTTAAGTTGAAGTACTAAAATACCTTAAACAAAACTTAAACTTGTTTTTATTTTAGTTATTTGCTAAGGCAAAAATTTCAGATTTTCATTTAGTTTAAGTCAAAAAATAACTACAACAAAATTAAACTAATTTTGTTTCAGTAAGTTGCCATAGAAATAACATTTCTAATTTCATTTTTTGTTTTGTTTAAGTTGAAATACTAAAATATATAAAACACAACTTTATTTAATTTAGCTTCCAAGGCAACCTTTCTAATTTTCATTTTTAGTTTAGGCTAAGTACTAAGAAATTAATATTAGTAGCACGTTGCAGTAAGGTCTTATAGGTTAACATTAGTTGCATTAACTAACAATGAACAATGCATTTGTTACATCATTTATTCATATTTCTTAACATGAATTAATAAAAATACAACCATTCATTGTTAGTTCATGTCAGCTCAGTTCCATTAAAAATATTAAGATACAACTTTTTACTTTAATAATGTATTAATAAATGTTGCAATGGAACTAAAATTTGTATTTTTCATTAACTATTGTAGTTAACTAGTGTTAACAAGTGCAATGGGTTAACAAAAAAAGGACTAAAACACAATAAAATTACTAAAATGTTAACTAAATTGGATAAGATAAAAATAAAAACGTATATTAATAGTAGGACCTTGAGGGTGAAAAACATAGTATATTAATGATACTAGAATAACACTGCTGATGGCCTAACATAAAAATGTGGATGTATGGTAATCAGACATTAATGATGAAGAGGAAGAGCTTAGCGTTACAGTATCTTGAGCACAGCTGCAGCATTTGGACGCTAATGGCTACAGCTAACATCCGTGTGGCGGCTTGTTATTTATGGAGTAATTGCAGATTCATAGCTGACTCATAAATGTGGCCGATCCCAACCACTGCAGACGGTACGCGGTCGGGTAGGCATAATGACAGCATCACCGATCTCGCAAATCCCATAAGGCTGCCAAAACAGAGTACAAGCGTATGTTTAGCATTTGCTTTCAAACAGTCAGAGGACTGGCAGCCGAATTAGATGGTCAATTTCTCATTGCCGAATAAATTGACTCTGGTTTTACAGCTTACGAGACCGAACCCTATGGCTTGGTGCATTTGGGTTTATTTTTCTATGACCACATATTCCGGGCATTCGCTGAGAAACGACTGGACGCCATTGGCAGAGAGCAAGTGCAGTAAGAGAAACCTGCGCTAATGCTAAACACCTCATCCAGGAATCACCGACAGTCATCAGTCTTCCCAGCGCCATCTAAACAAAATCAATCACGCTTTTCTAAGTAAGTCATAAAAAACGCTAGGTGCAAGGTTTCACCGGCGGACGTGTGGTCTCAAATTTAACATATCTCAACAGAAAACACTCCTAGCTTAGCTAATGATTCAAAGGATGAAACGCTTTACATCGTCAGAGCGATTTCACAGCATTTCCAGCCAGCCGTATCTCTGCTCAATTTCAACTCTCAACCTAATGAATCGCTGGAAATGTCAAGGAAAAGTTTGACATTATGACAAGCCTTCAACCACAAAGGAAGGCAAGCAGGTTAGAGAAAATTATTTAGAAAACTACAGTCAAAGCTGTGCCCTAGCGGTTAGCGCGGTTAGCGCTCCAAACATTGCAAGAAGTCATTTCACATTCAGTGCCTCTTTTTCTAAAGTATGCAAATGACTGAAAGCATGACAAATGTCCAAAAATCAGACAGAAACTAGTCAAATTGTGTTTTTCATACAGCCCAGGGTGTTTTGTTGACACAAAATGAGACCGAAGTACTGAACTCACCTGCGGCCGCACCACAGCTGGGGGCAAGATGACCACTGGAGCAGGTACACATGTTGGGCCTTGAGCAAAAGCCATCACCACACGAGTTCCTACAGATCGCTGGAGAGACAAATATTCATGATAAGTGATCAGCAAAGGCATTTTGATCGCTTAGCATATAAACAGGTGGATAGTACACAAGAATAATTAACTATATGCATTTTTTGGACCCAACATTTGCATGAGTGCAAAAGCACGCAACGTAGTGAGATCATGTGGTATATTACTTGTTGCTTTTCCAAACATACTTTGTCATAAGGCTGGGTTTTGACATATATTTCATGATTCAATTATGTTTCACAAGCTTGCGATTTGATTTCGATTCAATATTGATTATTTTGGATATATATCAGGTACAGAACATTTTCTCAAGGTAAAACAAATTATCAACTAATGTAAAATATACATGAAAATCAGTTGGTACTACATTAGTTAAGGTTAAAATTAGCTAATTTGCATGCAAAAACTCAACAAATTTTTATAATATTACTTAACTTTAAATTATATAGACAAATTATATTTTTACTCCAACTCTTTTTTGAAATATAAATATTTAAAAGGTGGCTGTCATAAAAACTTGACGGATTTATTCAAGCTTCAATTAAATATTGAAGAACAGTGAAAATTATGATCAATGTTATATGGTGCATATATATTTAGCAAAATGCTCCTCTTTAGAATTTATATTTCAACCTGACTAACGAGTCACCAAATATATTTTTTCTGTGGTAAATGTAACGTTACGTGACATATGGTTTACAAGCTGTTATATTGACATCTTTCCGTGGTTGAAACACTGATTGAGCGATTACATGAGACAGGATTTGGATTTCGGTAAGTTTTGCTCTTTCTCTAAACATACCTTCAGATGTGTATTCATATTTTGTGCTGAAACTGGTATTAAAGCAGAGGAGATGATCAGTTAACATGTGCGTCGCGCTGCCGCTTCTATTAAACTGAGGCGCTACATCTGTCACTCCACATTAAACAGCGCCAAAACAGTATTTATTTTTTAAATATTGTAATAAAATGGCAGAATTTGAAATCTGAGACTTTGTTTCAGATCAAACGTAACAAAGCACAATGTTTATTGCGATGTATTGGGTGGGAGGGTGCTACAATTATGCGTTCATTAACTGAAAACAGGCTAGACTAACCAATTCTTGGGATTTAAGAAACAATATCTATTCGTAAAAATGAGAATCAATTAAAATTGAGAAATCATTATTTTTTTACCCTGCCCTACTGTGCTGTACGCTAGTATCAGATTCTGAACATAGCTTGGGTCTTAGGTCCAAGCCTTTATCTCTTGTGGGTTGTGTTGTGGTTAAAGGTCTTGGGGTCAAACCCCAAAAAGAGCTATTCATGAACTGGTGAGTTGCTGATTTCACCCTAATGTACACTTGTGCAAGGAACTTAACCACAGTTAGCCTAAGGCTAAATGCTAACTTTGTGGTTAAGTGTACTGCGGGTAAGTGGAATCTTCAGCATGCAACTTTAAAAACAAATATTGCAGATACTTACGAACTATACACTGGTTCCCAGCAGGAAGCGTTTTCCACCCTGGACAACAATAGGAGTGGAAGCGGGAACCACATACGTTGGGCCTGAAACAACAGAAACCAGTCCATTAAATTTACAGAAACCAAATATTATTCCTGAACATTTCTCAGAAACATACAACAGAGTTAAATATCTACAAGTCTCAAAGACCTCCTGACCCTTCGCAATAAATATGGCTCAATACATACAATGGCCCCAAAGGACTTTCCATGGAAACGACATGAAAAAAGTTTGTTTTGAGTAGGATCGTAACCAAACTTCCTGAGAAAGAAATACTTACTAAAGCTACTCTTATGTTCCCAAATGCGCTCATTCATGAGCTGTTTTTTGGCAACTTTCTCACTGAGAGTTGGTTCCAAAGAAAAGTGTCAGTTTAGTCATGATATGTGTGAATAATGACAGGATCAAACCAAAGGCTCTGTATTTCTCTGCTTAAGTGTGAACAAACCCAGCACCATGTTTTGTAACTCGCAGTTTAGTGACTTGATCCAAGACGACCAACTAGTAACTGACAGCTTGGAGCCAAATCGCCCTAAGAATGTGTCATTTTTGCAGTTTCTATCCAGCAAGCCCTTAGGATCTCCATCAAACCTGGACCCTCACTGCGAAAACAGTTTTATTTCTATCAGCACCAAGTTAAGCCTGACGTAAATAGACCTTTAAAAAAAACACACAAGGTACATCTGTTTTTCTACGCACACACATAAATTCCTTTCCTCTACAAGTCAAGATGTTTACAAATGTCAGTCACCTGGGGACGACCAGCTGTAGTTTGAATCTTTTGATGGATTTCAAACCGCATTGCCAGACGACACAACTGCTAACAGCAGAAACCAGGAGAGATGTGGAGGGCCAGAACGAGTAGAGGCCAACGGAGGGCTAGATGTTGGAACATGAAAACGGAAAATGCTGGGGAAAGGGCAAGAATCAGTGGGAGGTAAAGAAAACAAGTGGAAGTGAAAAGTTTGGGGGGTTGGGTCGCGGAAAACAAAAGCAGCAGTGGAAATTAAGCCAGAAGATGATGAATTATTAGCAATGTGGAACCATAGAGTCTTATTTCTCAACTGGAGCCTGAAACTCATGGTTTGAAGTTATCAATGATGCCAAGAAAGTTATCCCTGGACGCAAACCGATCTCTTCTTTCTTAAATCGTACGCTTTTCAGCAGGGATGCACCGAATGTTTGGCAACTGAAATTATTTGGCTGAAAATAGCAAACTATGGCAGTTTTTGTGACGTGATCAAATAAAATCATTACAAGCACCGACAGCGATAGACTGCATACTGCATCACATGTCTTCAATGAGAAGAGGAAGGGTAGTTGTTGCTGGTTACTGTATGATTATTGAAATCGCGAAATGGCCTTAAACACTTACTAAATAAACTGCAGAATGTTATGTTTTCTAATACACGCACGAATTGCATGTATTCCGACAGCGCTGCACGAGCTCGTAGCACTATCTGCTTGTTAGCCAAGGAAAATCTGCACTGAAAAAGTGTTACATGTCAGTTGCTTGGTAACCTTCAACTCATGGATGTGAGGATGTGATATGTGCAACAAACATCTTCCCAAATTCATAATGTCAGCAAAAAGAAGCACTGAGGTCTTCCTGCGGGTTTCCGTCAAAATAAAAGCTCTATGAAAAAGCAAGAAATCCATCAACAATGTTAGTATTCTAATTTTACTGTTGTTCTGCAAAATAATTTAAAAAAGTAAAACAATAATAAAGATGATAATAATTACAACAGCTCTAGTAATACATTTATCATAAATTTACACTGTTCAAAAGTTTGGTATCTTTAGTATTTTCTAATGTTTTAAAAAGTATTTTCTTCTCAGCAAGACTGCATTTATTTGTAAAGTAAAAATACAGTAAAAACAGTAATACTGTGAAATATTATTACAATTTTAAGTAACTGTTTTGTATGTGAAAATATTGTAAAATGTAACATATTTATCATGTGATCAAAGCTGAATTTTCAGCATCATTACTCCAGTCTTTAGTGCATTTTCTAATATGCTGATTTGCTGCTCAAAGTGTCCAGTTTTCCTTCTTTTATTGTCTTTATCCAATCACATACCTGATTCAAGAAGGGGGTCCCAAAAATGGCTGAATAATATTTTAAAAATTGTTTTGTAATTATTTTTTTTCTTTGAAAAGCAAGGCAAAACAGAAAAAGCACATTTTGACAATTTAAACAAAACAAAAACTGTGTTTGGTATCTGGGCTACGTTTCATTATATTCAGTTTCGGCTTCAGCCAAGAATTTTATTTAATTTAATTTCAGTTACTTTTCAGTCTGTTCACACTTCTTTAAGCTGGAACACTACTTCGAGTGGTTGTGAAGTATCTGAGCAGAGCCGATCCTAGACTTCTGGCGGCCCTATGCAAAACTGTGTTGAACGGTGGGGTAGGGGTGGGGGTTTCGAGTGGTTATGAATGAATGAATGAATGAAACGCATTTGTCCGTCTCAAATTGAACAGTGAAACAGAAACAGTGTCTCGTAGGCGGCTCGCTATGCTTTCAACTCGTTTTTTTAGTCTCGAGCAAGAGACTTTACGGCATTCACGTTACACGATTTGACTGATGTTTACGTAGAAAGGGCGACAGCACCGCGTTACAATAAATAATCATTCATGTTTTCATACCCGCTGGCCAAATCCAGAAACTAAACTAAAATGAAATCATCTTTGAGAGCAAGGGGCCCCCTGGTGTTTCGGGGGCCCTATGCAGCTTGCGTATTCTGCGTATAGGGAGGATCGGCTCTGAATATCAGAAAATGTATTTCACACACAATCCATGTGCAAACTACTAAATGTATTAATTGCAGTGCGGTGTGTTTACCAATACTAAATCAAGAACATTTACAAAACCCAACATCTCAAATACGAACCAGCACCTCAAAGACAGATATAAATTGGTAACGAATTCTTTGCTTCAAGGCAAATACCTGGAAAGACCATGTGACTCCTTCAGCTAGATGGACCAATTCATTTCACTCCGCTAGGTCAAATCAAGGGTCTACCAGCCCTCTGGCCTAAAGAGATTTGCAAGCAATTATTTGCCGAAGATCTCCAGATAAAGCAGGTCACTTTTATGACGTTTGAGAACCCCCCACAAACTGAATTCCAGTAAGGTCAGGACAAGGCTGAGATAGGAAATCGGGATGCTTTGACGCCCTCTGGCCAGTTCTCGGTGAGGTCATAAAAACAAAACAGGACGAAGGAGAGGGGGTTAGACAAAGATAGCACAATTCCGTCCCACCAGCTACCACTCCTAGAGAGGTTAAAGGTCAATTTAGAGGAATCTGCTCCCAGCCCCCAGGATTGCTGCTAAGTCCAGAGCCAATGAGCTAATGGCACGGTTGTTTTAACATTATAAAGCTCCCATGTGTAAAGCCTCTGGATCTCTATGGCTTTTCCTTGTCCAACTTGGCCTGTTTAAAGCCCCTGACCCTAATGAACTCAAATCACACTGTTGTCTAGACTATACACACTTTTAATTAAACGAGGGAGGAGGGGGGTTTCTCCATATGATTTCAAGTCCCATGTGGGAATGTTGTCGTTTTCATGCATAAGCTGGTCCACAAGACACTTCGGAGCGACTGATGGTATCGGGAATAAACAACAGAAAGCAAATTGCTGTTATGCTTTTTCTTGTTTGTTGCAATATATTGAGTGCATTTGATTAGACGATAAGAATTTCTGGGCATGCTATTATGCACACATAAGGATACACTTATCAGATCTGCGTCTTCCTTTCCACTGGTTAGATGACAAACCCCACAAGAAAGAGAAAATATAAACTGCTTTTATTTTTTTTGTGGGGTCCCTTAAAACTAAGTTGGCTCCATAGCCACGGGCACTTTTTTTGTTCCTAAACTTAAAAATGTATTTCTGCAAAGAACATTTCCACAACAACATTTTGTTGGCTTGTAGCAAGCTCTTCAAGATCCAAGAAGGATTGTTTTCCTTTTGACTGGCATGCACTTCTAGCTGTTAAAAGAACATAAATCCAAGACAAAGAACTCAGTCTCTCTGGGGATGCAAACATCAAGCGTTTCGGAAGAAATGGAGCCCATCTTTGGAGTCTAGTGGAGCTGACATTGCCTCAGAGACATGTTGAGCAAATGAAGAGAAACCTTGGCCAAGCCAGCAAGACTTCTAAAAACATCTACCCTGAGCACGCTGCTGGCTTTGTACAGGGCGAAACTCCTAAGGGTTGGCATCGAGAACCACATAATCATATTCTCACCCCAAGCCCATTGCTTTTACAGCAGTCTCTCAGACTTTACCTTCATTTAAGGGGCCCCCAAATGCAATGTGATCAGACTTCTCCAATCTGACGGCCAAATTATGCTTAGCAAGGAGAGCCAGTGAGCTTCAAATCCTACTGCAGCTCTCTTAAACCGTCTGACCCGGGATAACTTGGCTTGATTGGTCAGCAGTAGATCAAATGTGCTTTTCCGTGCAACGTAATTATAATCAGTATTCTTAAGGGCTGTTCTTACACTGCGTTGGTATGTTAAATAGGATTACAAATGGTGTATGGTGGTGATTAGACCTTTCTTTAAGACTACAACATTTGTAAGAAGGGTCTTTACATTGACAAAGGGAACTGTTGGACAGGAAAGCATGCAAGACTCCTACATCCCTTTGGGCAAGTTTGTGTTTAGCATGGGCTCTCAAAAGGGCACTGTGGCATATTTCTCAATTGACTCGGTGCCACATGGTTCTGCTCCACTTACCGGATCAGATACTCCCTCTTAGTTTACCTGGAAAATTGGCCAAAGTGTTCAGTTAACTAATTTTTCAGTAAGATACAGGTCAACTACTATTGGTCCCACTTCTGGTACTGGGGAACCGTACAGAATGGTGCTTTTGTTTCTGAACTTCAGTCGGACTCAAATTGTCTGTTTGGCCTTGCTAGATTTGTTTCAGACCTTAAATGAAAAACCCTTTCCTGATTAAATAAGGATCCAATAATTAGAGACATATCTCTGGTGTGAAATGGCCTTTCTCACCTCCAGCTTGAAAACAAATGTCCCTTGTTGGGGCCCCCAGAGTAATCAGAATACCTCATTTCCTGTTGCAGTTTGCAGGGGAGTTATAAGCAAGTACAGATGAGCGGATGATTGGAATAACTGTTCCGAACATATGAGGGTTGCACGACACAAAGCAGCCATTGTTTTCCCAAAAATTTGAAAAATACACAGCTTTGGCTTTGCGGAGATGAATGCAGACACTAAGTTCGAGAGCCACTGGAGGGCTTGGAAAAACATCTATCATGCAATCACTCATATTTTAATAGATTTAAGTGTGTTTACATCAACTTTCAACAGAAACTAGAGACCTAAAACTCCATGCATTCTTCTTGGACATATATAGACATAAAATGTATGATAACCAAACAATAAAATCTTTCAACGGTGCAAGTTATCAGTAGGAAATGACACTCATGTTGTCATGACCAACATACTGAGGCATTTCAGTACTTAAAATTCCTTCACAGCAGATTCACAACACTTCTGCAGCTGGCGCCATCACATACGTTGCTTTCTTAATCATGCTTTCAACCCAGTTTGGCTCTATCCCAAACAGCACATCAGGTTGCAACATAAATCTACTGCATTAAAAAGTGCATTTAAAGAAAATGATGCTGGTTTCGAATTCAAGGTTTAAAGATGAGATATACCAACCCCCAAATGAATATACTGTACTTCTGGTAATAAAAGTTGAGTTAAACCCTCCGCCTCATATGGTTAAGCCATTAGAGTGTCCACTTCAAGTATGAAGCTGACAGAGAACAGGAGCAGGACATTACTGAAAAAACTCTTACCCCCTGAGGGACTCCTGGCCTCTCCGACGGACCCTCTGTTGCACCTCCCCCTCAGGTTTTCCAGTGAATCGACTGGCCTGGATGTCTCCATCTCCTTGCGCCTGTGCCGAATGGACCGTGGCCCACCAGAACGCGGCCCATCCGAGCACCACCTTGGCCAGCTTCCACACTCCCATTGGCCCCTGCTGTGTGACTCCTGAAGCGCCGTTAAACGTGCCTTCACCCGCAACAAATCTCTTCCTTTTCAATGAGCTCTTCAGACGCAAACTTCAAGCTTGTGTGCTCCAGACTGAAGGCTAAAAAAAGAGAAGATAAAATGCATAGCTTTACTGCTTAGCCTATTTGGCATATACAGTGAACATTCGAACAAATGTGCCCCCTCATAAATTAAGCCATTAAATCGCCCACGGTCGATGATGGAGTTTTTTATAAAGTGTAGTATTGTTCCAGGCAAACCGTGTAGCTCTTTAAGCGCCAGCTTGCATTCTTTTACAGGCCCACTTAGACTTGTCTTAGCGCGTAGAAATAACCAACTCTTGGCCAAGACTGGCCTCCTGGTTTTTTCCTCAACCGGCTCATTAAAAATAAGATTTTAGGGTAAATAATGGGCCTCAAAAGATTTAGAACCATGGCAGAAATGGGGTTTCAACTTCAGAGGGGTGGCAAAATAACATACTTTTCTTTTCAGCATGATATATTTGTGTTAAACCTCTGCAAAGTGGGCGTACTGCTTAATAAGAACATTCTTTAAAGGAGGTAATCTGGTTGTCTCCACAGACTTGCTTATTATAATATATAACTTTATTTTACTGCAAGCCGCTTTGATAAAAGCATTCACAAAATGAATAGTTTAAAATCAAAAGGCTTAAAAAGTTGGTTTAATGAGAAGATTGTGATAATAAAGTTAGTTAAATTACAGTACACCATCAATGATGACAGGTCTAGTAGGTCTGAGAAGGAAAGTTTGAAGAGTTTTCAAGTGGGCGGGTCTAAATGTGGTGTGAACAGAAAAAACACACATCAATAAGGAATGGCAGTTTTTTACAGTATACATACATAGATACATTTATTCTGATAAAGCATGAATGCAGCTTTGATAAAAGCATTTTCAAAATGAATTAATTAAAATTGTATTTAACTTGAAAACAGCATCAGCTTGTCGTTAGTTTAATGGTAAATGTAGATAATCACAGTTCATCTGAATTTGACAGGTCTGGCATATCTGAGAGGGAAAGTTTGATGAGTTTTCAAGTGGGCGGAGCTAAACGCGGCGCGAACAAAGAAAAAAAAAACATCAATCATCTTTCCAAGGTATTGTGAATTACATCGTCCGCTTATCCGCTCTTAATTAGCCTACGTCAGACACCGCTACACAATTCAACATCTTGTACTTTATTTATGATGTTAAAAAAGACAGTACGTGAACGTTTCCTTTGTGAAGAAAAGAAGAAAAAAAGTTGAGTTTGCTGAGGTAAACGCTTGCTACACACGAGAGATTTCGCGATTATAATAACTGGCGTCCAATATTCCGCTGATAATCAGTGTACTTGTTGCATTTTAGTCTATTGTAATGAATATCAATTGAATATTTGCAGATATAACGCGTTTATATATTTAACCAACTGTTTAACTTAAAGTTGCTTTTTTTAATGTTTCTAAACTTTACAACTTTTCTCATATTTATAGTTTACTTCAATGCAGTCATGTACCAGAATAATAGTTTTATCTGAGTTTTAAATGAGTTAGCCGGTCAACAAACTGTACGGAAAGAAACGCCGGTTTGCGTCACCAAGGACTTTTTTCTTCAAACTAAATTTTAAAAAGTAACCAACTTCTTGATCGCCTTAAATTCGTTCTTTCTTACATCTGAAATGAAAATCGCGGTGCATATTGTAAGCGCTTCGTTGAAACTGATGCAAATAAACCATGCATAAATAATCAGGATGTTGAAGCAGAAATACCTCAGATGTCTTGGAGTGCCTGGAAGGGTCCGTTATTGTCACGAGATATGTTCCCCTGAATGGAAAACCGCACTGTAGCCCTTGTGAGAAAGAGAAAAGTAAGTGAATTACCCTGATAGGTCGAGGGGAGGTGCTTTGGTAGAAGAACCATAGAGGAGGGGGTTTGAACCCTCTGACGGCCCCCCTGCACTGCAACCAACCATTATTTACACGAATGAAAGAGAAAGCTAAGTATGTGATTTAGATCTTTTGTAAAATTTCTCCCCTCTATTCTTTGTAACCAGTGATTGATGTAGTAATAAAGTGGACTGATTAGGTGATTTACTCTTGACAAAGGAAGGATAGGCCAACAAATGAAATCCACAACACTCACGAGGCAACATTTTACCTTGACATGAATAACCATAGCATTTAATATGTTTGTAGTACCTTTCATTTTTTTATATAAGTCTAGCATTTACAATTTCTGACCATTTACTAAAAAAAAAAACAATACTATTTGCAAAAGCCATATATGTACATTATGAACTATATAAACATATATATATATATATATAGAGAGAGAGAGAGAGGGAGAGAGAGAAAGAGAGAGTGAGAATTCAAACATAGAATGTTTATATATATATATATATGTGTGTGTGTGTGTGTGTGTGTGTGTGTGTGTGTGTGTGTGTGTGTGTGTGTGTGTGTGTGTGTGTGTGTGTGTGTGTGTGTGTGTGTGTGTGTGTGTGTGTGTTTTGCACATGCTATAGAAAAAAACGTTATCAGAATATACTAATAGAAAATATATATTATATAAACAACCTAAAATGTTAAATTATTGACAATTATATTATTAAATATAATTATATTTTTGACAGTGTAACTGTAAAGTACTGACATAAAATGCAAATAAAAAGTTTGTTATATAATTTATTACAATTTAACATATGTAGTATATCTTTTTAAATGGAACATAACTGCAAAATAAATGCATTTTACTACAAAAATATGTATAGTAAAAAGTTTTTTATTTGCTGTAGCATTTTTTTTTTGCATTTTCATAAACAAAACATTCAAATTTTCTTTACGGTTTATTTTGTCACAACAATCTAGGTGAAAATGTATATCGTCTTTGTATATGCTGACTTTATTTTGCATGTTTATGCACACAAACATTTAACCATTACCATTATATTGTCAACATAACAATTTGAGAGAAAATTTGAATCGAATGTTCAAGTATTTGGTGTGATTTATCTTGATCTGAATGCTTTGGTATGATTTATAACAGCTTTATTTCCACAGCACATGCAAAAACAACAAAAAGCTGACTTTTACAATTAAAGTAAAACTTATTACATTGCTATGACTAAGAAGTAAAACTAAAGTAAAACTAATGGAAGGTCATTCGGGTTCAACACGTTGTCATCATATTTAAAGGGTGAATAATTCAGTGTTAACAAAGCTTTGTTTTCTCACTCAGTTTCTTTACTGCTACCTAGCTTTCCTGGTTTTAATTGGCTGTTAGGGTTGACGCGCCACCTGGGTGGTCGAACAGCTGAGCGCAACCCAAATGCGAGCGACAACGTTTTTGAAAAGGCCAAACTGAGTCAGCAGGTTTAAAAAACATAGATGCCTTTGTTGCCTGAGCAATTTCAAGAACGGCCTCCATCACCCTCGCATTTATTGTGCTCCTTTTATCCCTCAGTAAGTGAAAAACGTGGGAGATTCGGTAAAAATATGTTAGTTCCCAATGTCATAAAAGTTAATTGAAGAAACCAGTGCATAGCACGTCTCGTGATTAAATCGGCTACGTCATGTAAAATACATCCATGGGTTCTTAGTGCTAGAAATGATTTGCGGCATGTTTTCCGATCCCCTCGTCCTTGGAGCGAATGCAATGGAATGAGATAGGAGCAATGTTCTTGGCAGAGACGTCTTTCTCTGAGACCCACGCGGCTCGCCCCTAAACAGAACCACATTGTGCACTGAACCCGCTTTTCCTTTCCTTTTGACTCCCCCTCAACATCTGACAGGTTGTGTCGAACAGTATGTTATGCGACATCCAGAGTCTTTCCAGGAAGATGATAAAGAACGAGATGTTTTCTGACTAATCTTGTGACTAACTTTTGTGAAAATTGTAAACATGGTCTGCTTTCAATTCATGTAATAGTTTCCTTATTAGCGGCGTTTGCTTAGAAAGCATCACTACTACTTTTGCTCATAGTGATTGGAACAAACATCTTGTGCTCCAGACATTAAAGGCGTAGAACAAAAATGTATGCGGAGAGTCTTTCCAGAAGATGATTGTCGTGATGTTTTCTGACTAATCTTGTGACTTCGTTGTTTTGTTATGCACACTTGGACTGTAACAGTCTTATTAGCGGCGGCTTTAAGCATCACTACTACTTTTGCTCATAGTGATTGGAACAAACATCTTGTGCTCCAGACATTAAAGGAATAGTTAATCTGCTGAAAATGTCCTCACCCTCAGTCCATCCAAGAGGTATATTAGTTTCTTCATCAGATTTGGAGCAATGTAGCATTACGTTACTTGCTCACCAATGGACCTTCTGCAGTGAATGGGTGCCGTCAGAATGAGAGTCCAAACAGCTGATAAAAACAAAACAATAATCCACAAGTAATCCACTCCACTCCAGTCCATCAATTAACATCTTGAGGAGATGGATTTGTTTCTTACAAACACACAGCTTTTGGTTTCACAAGATGTTAATTGATGTTTGCAGTAGCGTCACTGAGCTGTCACATGCTGTGGTACAGCTGATCTGGGCAACGCTAGTCAAATCTCCTTCACTGATCTGCTCCCCGCTATATGCTCTGCTCACATTTCCTTACACCGAATCATCATTTCTATTGATTCTGATTTACGCAATCTGATAACCATTAAATATTGAATACAGCTGTGCTGCTTCATATTTTTGTGGAAAACGCGATATGTTTTATTTTTCAGGATTCATTGATGAATAGAAAGTTCAAAAGAACAGCATTTATTTGAAATATAAATATTTTTTAAAATTGACTTTTTATCAATTTAATGCATCCTTGCTCAATAAAATAATTAATTTCTTTAAAAAATCTTACTTAACCCAAAACATTTGAATGCATGTACACATTGCACAGTATAATATCTGTGCAAGACATTTTCTTCAGAGGCAAATATTATGTCTAAGAGTAAAAATTAATTGATCATTTGTTGTACAGGATATGTTGCTGGTGGTTGATTGTCTGAATGAGACTTTGTCCATGTAGTTTCACCAACAGTTCACTTTTTTTAGGAGATACAGTTAACATGAATAAATCATAACTTAGAAACTAGCAACTTTGTAAAATTCATATATCAAAAGATTCTTTGAGCTTGATGAAAATGAAGTTCATCTGTTAGGAAACTAGATACTTCTTTAGGTCCTGATATATGAAGAATCTCAGCTGAAATCTGTTATCGGTGCGTCTCAGAGCACCACAACTGAGGCCATAGCGAGACACCCCTGTCATTTATTTTGGAAAGACGTTTGATTCAAGCCACATGGGAGCATTATGCACATTAGTTCTATAGTGCAAACTATAAGCATGCACATATCTTCAGGTTTCTGAGAGTTTCTTCAAGAAAAATGTGAATGCTCCTTATCTATTGGGTAATGAATGCCTTGCAATATCACAGTGTAGCCTTGACGCAAGGAACGGATGTATAAAAGGCCCTATGTTGTAAAGTATTGAGTCACTATATGAGGTTTGGACTAGTTTCAGATCTGGGTTTGTGGTGGCGACCCACAGGGGTCAGGGTGGAGCGTGACTCAGTTTTGAGATGCTCCCTGCGGTCTGGCGTAAAAACGACCATGAAAGAATCGAAGTGACAGTAGAAATTAACACATCTTTAAGTATATGTTTTACTTGTATAGAAAAGATCAACGCAAACATATTTTGCTAAACATTTAATTTTGTGCTCCACAAAAGCCATAAGGGTTTGGAGCGACACAAGGGCGAGTAAATGAGGAAATCTGTGGTCATCGGTTGAAATAATCCACCATTAAATCTCCCATAAAGTCCTTCAGTTTCATTCTGTTCCTTTCTCCAAACATCAGAGGAGCACTAAACTCAATGCTATTTTGGGAAGTCACTCTTCCGTCACTCTAATTTCTGGTTTACACCTCGAGAGCTCTTTGTTCTTTTAAACACCTTGTTCTTTTATATATATATATATATATTTCAGTAACGCTAACCTCACCTTCCTCCAAGGCAGCTGTAGACCTCCTGTGATGTAGTGAGATAAGAATGCACAACTTCAAAGGCAGAAGGGAGGACAAACGCAAGCTGTTTTCAACCTGCAAAACTGTGTCATCCCATAAAACCGGAAAAATAAAAATGTGCATCAATGCCAAACAACATCATGTGTCTTTGAGAAATTAAAGTTGGAATTACACACATGAGAACATCTCCTACATTGATAGCGTGTGGTAAATGTGATGTTCTATTAATGGCTTCTTTAAATTACCAAGAGAAGGTGAGTAAGAGACCGAAATGAGTGAGTAGCAGAATCACTGGGACATGTAGAAAGTTCCCAGAATGCAACTCCACAAAGCTAGAAATGTTGAATAAAGAAAGAGGGGAATTGGCAAGGAGAAGGAATTCCAATAGAGCTGCATGGAGCGTCTGCTTGTGAACTGCACCCCGTGCTAATGGATTTCAGATGTACCGTGTCTTGCATTCACAAGGACGCATAAAACATTCTGTCGTATGGGAATCTAAGAAACGGCAGGAATTTACTGCACACATTCGTAGCGAAACCTAAAGATGTGTACATTCTGATGCTATTTTGGGGAAATTAAAGACTTGAACTAATTTATGTTTAAATACATTGCTCATTCCAAGTGGTGCTCTATTATAGAAATAAATAGTGTTCAGATAATGCAGTATCTGCAGGTAGGAAGGAATCCTGGCAAACTCTCTAATAAGAGGCCTCAAGTTGGTGAGTTTTCAAAAAAAGGGTCCTTTGCTACCTCTACCGCACATGTGCATTCAAAAATGACCCATCAAAATTAGTTGCATCAGGTTATGAATCACAAAAATAAGTTGCACCACTAGTTGTTGATGTCAAACTTGGTGCAACACATCTTCTCCAATAGTTGGATATACACAAATGAGAAACCTATGACGGAGGGGACTAAATATATCCTCAAGTGAAGATATAATATAATTTCAGAGGACTTTGAATAAATCATACAATAATAATTTTTTGCCCTGTTTTATGGTGATTTTTTTCCTTTGGAAACTCCACATCCCATGTTCTCTTGGCTTTCATTCTGTGGAAAAGAGCAGCTCGGACATCTACAAAATATTTCCTTTTGAAGATGCTGGTGAGTATATGATGATTTTAAGCATTTGTGGTTGTACTGTGCCTTTAAATGTGCACTAACACCCATTTGAATTTGTTCTAGATCATCAGATGTGATGTAATGACGTCTTGGAAGCCCATCTGAGCTGGTTTACTCAAGACGCACCTTGTTAAACCATCGACAGCTGCCTTCTATTTCGGAAACATCCGTGGAAGGTCATGAGGTTGCTAAATATCCGTTCTTGATTAGAAATACTCTGCATCAGCAGTTTTTCACAGTCTATCCCCTGTCCAAACAGATCTCCACCCCAGAGAAAACGCATCCATTCTCACCCCACGCCCTCGGAAAAACAGCAGATGCATTCAGATAAACGCCATTCATGCAGACAATGAAAAACCACTTTGACTCCTCACTTAATATGGTCATTAATCTTTTGTAAATCGGATGTGCACTTCCAGGTTCGGATGAAACGTTCGCATCTGTGGTTAATTACGAAAAGTGGGGAACGCTGATCTCTGTGGCTTCGTCTTGAAAACGCAAATCCATGCCCTAACGTGAGTGAACAGGGGGCCTTGCTAAAACAACGATTTGCACTCCAGGGAACCAACTTGTCTTCGTTTTTGGTTTAACCCGACTGTAAACTTGTCATGTAAGTTTGTTCCAGTGATAATTCATAAACATCTGCAATGTTTTTGTAACGTTTTGGCCTTGAAAAACACCTGGTTCCTTTTGTGAAACGGTTTTGTCAGCATGTGGTAGAAGCACCCTCAGTGTGCAGTCCCCAAAACCTGGGCAAACTTGTGTGCAAAAGTGGATATCAGGTTTCAGGTAAGGTTTTGGAGGCCCAATTTTGGTTTTCAGTTGTGTAACAGAAGAACTCTTATATGTTTTGACTATAGTTTACCTCAGCGTCCTGCTGAGGATCTAATCCTCACCTATTTCCTCTCTTAAGTTCAGAGTGATAGCGTGTCTTGTATGTCTATTAACTCTTTGTTGGAAAGCTTTTGTCAAACGCTTCAGCATCTGGAAGCACAACTGTGAGTTCACACCTTGTATTTAATGATATTAGTGGAACATCAACAATGTCTACCTCGCACTTGCTTGTGATATCAACTCATTCTTTTTTCTTTTCTTAGAAAGACAGAGCCAAGGAGTCATTCAGTTCAGCAATAATAAACCTGGATGTGCTCCAGATCTCAGATTATTTACACAGCGGCTCCCCATCTCAGTCACTTCAGAACTGGTTGTTTACATTGAAAATGACCCAGAAAATATGGCCCAGCCAGTGGCCACCAGACTCTCTTTTCGCTGAGGTGAAAATGGCATCACAATTCATGCAAAAGAGCCGTTATAAGCAAACATAGAGACATTCTTTTCCAACACACGAGGCTAAAGCTGTGAGATATTGCAAACTAAGTGGGTTATATAATGTCACTGGAGGAATTTCTTTAATGGGAGTTGCATAGTTGGGCTCTCAAAGTATGAACCTCCTATAGGAAAGAGTATGTTTTGCCTAGATGCTAGTGAGATAAATTTGAGACACTTTTACAGAAGTCTATTGCTCCTGCTGAAAAAAAAATACCATGCTAATCTGGTGACGTAGCTCTCGAGTTTCAGAAGAGATCTTAAAATTTTCTCAAACTGTGTTTAGATTTTCCAAGATACCAATGTTCGCAATGAAAAGTACTTAATTGTAAACATTTCTCTTCCGATTTTTAAAGGTGTGCCATTGCCTCTTTATCACCACCCGTGATAAAAAGTTTTACACCAGTTATGCTTTACTGTCATAGTTTTCTCAGTTTATGTACATTACTTAAAAAAAAACCTCAAGGACGAATGGTGTAAACTTGAAATTTCCCACCAAATCTGACCCTACATTTTTAAAACATAAAACATTATTATACACTTTCCAAAGTGAACTGAAGTAACAGTTTTTAAGTTCAAATTTTTTACTTTTAAAATATCAAAATTTTGGGGGTAAAAATGAACAAACTATCAAATCATCTGATCTCTATACTCCATATGTCAGCAATTTGTCTCATTTGAATCTTTTCTTAAAGGATTTTTAGGAAAAATTTGGCTTAACTACTGCTTTAAGTAACAATAGCATAAACTTGATACTCAACATTTTCTAATAGCACCCTTGATAGATAATAGTTAACGGCTCTAAATGACTAGTTCCAGCACAAGCCAACAAACCGCTGGAGGAATGGCACCTTTTTTATGGGTGTGAGCAGGTGTACCCTGGACAAATGGATGGACAGCCTGGAATATCATTACGAACGGGAAGAACAGATGCTTGACAGCTCGGTAACCAGAACATCCTACCTGTACCCACGGTCTACGGCGTTTCCTGCAGCTGTTTTAATGCAACGTGCCTCATATAGCACAGGAATGAAAGGTCAGAACTTGTGGATTCACAATTTTGGCACTTTAGTATAGTAATCTGTACTTTTTCACATACCTGTACTAGAATGAATAGCTCCGAGTGATACTGATTGCCCATGTAAGAAAAACAATAATATGCTCCAGACATCAAAACGGGTCCAAAAACCATTCACCCCCTCCTCCCTCTAGATTTTTGCTTGTGTGGTCACGTTTGGCGCCATTTTGTAGAGGGTCAGTTTTGCCAAGAGTCAATCAGGTGGCCAGCTGTGTTTGCTTGCTTCTTGACAACTATGCTGGAAACCCAGTGCATCAAAACCACTAACACCCTTGTGCAAACACACGTAGAATGACTAAGCACAGTCACGGAAATAAAGTGTGCAAATAGCCTGGAATATACAACCAGAGATTGTGTTGTTGTATTCTACGTAATTAACATATATAGTCCTTTGCTTGGAAAGAATCATAGGCTCCTAGAGGAAAAGTTTGTTGCTTAGATTACTTAATGAATATCAACTTTGTTTTTGGTGTTTGGTGACACAAATGAGTCAAGAGTTGCCGGAGTAATGATTAGAAATATTTGAGCTCATCGAACTGAATGTGGATTGTTATCTTTTGAAATGCTAAAGAAGAAACATTGACATCTTTTTCTCAGGAGGAACATCTGAGAAGCGATAATGACTTCCTGTGCAAAAAATTCCTGCGAAAGCAAGCAACTTTGGTCTCCAAAAATGTGTCCAATTGCTTTTTCATTCGGTGTCTGGGAGAAATTGAGATCTTGAACCAAGGGCGTAGGTTTGATTTTGGCATTAGTGGGGACATAACAGCAGGCAACAGTCATTTAATTGTTTGATCAAAAATTTTGCTAAAGACAATTTAGTAGTGGCTGGATATTGGTAGGGTCATGTCATAGCAGCTCTACTAAATTCTACACACTTGAAAATCACAACAAGCGCAAACACTTTGGCTACCTTATATGTTGGTATGACCAACAGTGGTTACATACACATATTTAATCGTTTGATCAAAATTATTGCTAGGGACAATTTAGACTAGTTGCTGGATATTGGTAGGGACATTAAATTAAATGAATTCAAGATTATTTGTATAGCGCTTTTTACGATACAATCGTTGCAAAGCAGCTTTACAGAAAATTAAGATTCTACAATAGATTTATATATTGCAGAAACTTAATTTATTTAACTTTTTTTTTACTTATTCTATTAACAAAATTTGGTTAATTCTGTATATTGTCTGATGGTTGGCTTCCTCTGAGGTCCTCCGAGGGGTTGGCATCATCTCCTCTCAGGTGTTTGGTTATCTCAGATCATTTAAGGGTTGGATCCAGACTGAAGCTTGTGTAATTATGGGATGTTAATCCCGTGGCAGAAACATAGAAACAAATAGAGACATAATTAGCATAGCTGTTGTTCCATCCAAGCAAATATTATTTGTTCAACCCAAGCAAAAGCATAATAATGTGTGTTTGATTGGATATAACTGCAGTACAAGATCGTGAGATGCATTATATGAATGCTTGGCTAAAGAGATGTGTCTTTAATCTAGATTTAAACAGAGAGAGTGTGTCTGAATCCCGAACGTTATCAGGAAGGCTATTCCAGAGTTTGGGAGCCAGATATGAAAAAGTTCTACCTCCTTTAGTGGACTTTGCTATCCGAGGTACTACCAAGAGTCCAGAGTTTTGCGACCTTAGGGAGCGGGTTGGATTGTAGCGTGATAGAAGATTAGTTAGGTACGCAGGAGCTAAATCATTTAGGGCCTTATAGGTAAGCAATAATATTTTGTAACTGATACGAAACTTAATAGGTAGTTAGTGCAGAGACTGTAAAATTGGAGTAATATGATCATATTTTCTTGACCTGGTAAGCGCCCTACTAAATTCTATGCCCTTTTCTTGAAGAGCTATCCAGTGCTTTGTGACTTTTCTTTCCTGTAGGCCTCAAGAGCGGACACCGCACCAAAGACAAAGTCAAACATCTGTTTGCTTAGCATTAGCAAGTGCGATCCTGTCAGGCAGGGCTGTGGAGAAACGGCACCTCCATGGGACTCCCAGGCAGCTGCTTTGAAGTCAGCGTTTGGGAGTTTGCAGATGGGGTGGATCAGTTCCTCCACTGACAGGTGAAGCCAACCAGCTGTTAGATGCCCCACGCTGGGATCGTTATGAAGTTCATCACCTTACAATATCTGCTAGGCCATTGTTATAGCATCATATATATTCACACGCAACAACAACTGCGCTAAACACTAATATGTCAAGTAAATACACTTACATTTCTCACCAAATTCTCTCAAGGCCAAATGATCTAAGCTGCTATCCACATTAATTTTATTTCTCTAAACACTTTTCCATCTCCTAGAAGGTAATTTTAGGAGAAACATATGAGATGAGTTTGAAATGTAAAATAATCTGCTTTCCTTGTTTGTAGTTGGTATGTTTGGGTTGAATTTGCATGGTTTAAGTTGAAACATAACTGAGACCTCCTTTAAATCTGAGTTCCAAAATAGCAACTTCTAACCAGTAACATGTTCTTCTGGGAGATTTTCGACTTGTTTCCGGCATTAATATTAGCAACATTAGGAAAATAACCATTGTTTTAGAAGGTGTGTGGTCCGTGAAAGGGAAGTCTCATTCAAACATGCTCTCGGCCATCTGGTAGTTGTTGAAGTTTGGCTTTTGATTGCACTCTGCTGGCTCTGGAAGCCACAGCAGGCCCAGTGCATTATGGGATACATTTAGCAGGGCATAGCCACTTAAGATGGGAGTGGAATGCACTCTTCCTCAGTGAAATTCACTCTTGGCCAGCATAGAGAAGTGATTCTTCAAACAGATGCCTAAACAGAATTCTTGCTCTGTTGAGTTTAAGTGTGGCTTGTGTTCAAATGACCAAATTCCAAAGAAAGACATACTATTGAATGGGTTTGAAAATTCAGATGAGTTTTAATGTCCTACACATATAACTGTATAGTAGTGGCACCACTTCTGTAGTGAAATACATAGTTAAATATAACTGTTTTTTCACTGGTGATTGTTGATGTATTTTCTGTAAATGTATGTGTATTTGTGGATAAAGATCTGCTGCATTTATATAGCGCCCAATTCAACATTATTTCTCTCAACAATGTATCTATCTATCTTTCTATAAACAGAATATAAAAGTTACATTTCAGTCTTGGCCCTCATGATATTTACAGTCTACTGCCAGTGAAGTGAGGTGAATTCCTGACCGCGACCAGGCACGTTCTGGAAACTAGTGGAAGGCATAACGATCCACAAAGAAGAGTGGGGGGTTGCAGGTTAGATGGGACAGGATATAGATGCTGCGTCCTGCTGCTATGCCATCAATTTGGGGTTTGCCTGTGAGCTAGGGAGTTGGCAATTGGACCTTTTGCTGCAGGGCAGCATCTCAATATTTTGTGTACCCGCTAATGAGGAAATGATTAGCACCTTTCAATAACAGCTGAGGTAATCAACCCCCTGCGGAAAGCCAAGGGCAGACAAATTAACTTAGCACAATAAACTATCAAATGCAATTTCCAAATATTCTTGAGTCACCTAACCCACCCAATACAGCAGGGTTTTCCCAACTAGTTTGTGCACGCATAGCCTGTATCATTTCATACCAAAGCACGAAATAAACTACGAGCAAGCAATGTCGTGGTCAGTTAAGGCATGAAGTTACCAAAAAGGCAATTAAAGCTGCCTTAAAACTGTGCATGCATGTAATATGTTATATTAATATAAGTTACATTAAGAACATGTCTCTGAAATGGTTTTCAAAACTGTCCTGGAGCATCCTAGCACTGTCTCCCTCATCTAACACTCCCGATTCAACTCGTCAGTTCATTAGTAGAGACTGAAATGGGTCAGAAAAGGTAGTTGAGAGAAAATACGATGCGTGTCAGATCCGCGTCACGTTCAGCAGCGACATCTTTTAAAGAAATAGCAGCCAAAAACAACCTAATATCCAGCTGCTGTGATGTATGTTCATCAAGAATATAAAAAAGTGGACATCAATAACGTTTATATAGTTGTAAGTATTTATCTGTATTTAGTTTAGAATTTAGTGTTTGATAACTTTATTCAATTTTTGTATATTTCTGCTGAGGGGGACAGGTAGCCTAGCTAAATAAAACATTTATTATAATGGGTTTATGTGAAGATTTGTTTTAAGTTCACTTAAATTAGAAGTTATTTTAAAAGTCTAATAAATGTTAAAATTGATAGCTCTTAATTATAACTATAGAGGTGTTAGTGAGATCAGCAGGGGGTAAACATGATTGTAAAGCGCTTTGGTGGTACAACAATACACAATAAAGCGCTATATAAATGCATCATCATTCATTCATTCATAAAATGTAATGTTTAATGGCTATAGTCAATGGTTAAATATTATAGGGGAATTTATTTTTGTGGGGAAATCAGTATTACTTGGTATCAGTGATACTGGCCTCCAGTCATAATAAAAGATGCCATTAAGCAAATATTAAAAATGTTGTTTGTACATTAATTAGAAGATTGAATGTGACATTATTGCAATGTAAAAGTTAATTAGTTATTTAAAAAGTCTTATTTCATAAAAGATATCATTTTTTAAAACAATTGACAGCAAGCAAATGTGGTTATTAGGGTGTTTAGAGTGGGTTTGAGAATTTGCTTGTTTGTTATAACATGTTGCATTAAGTGTTTGAAGTTTTAACATGTTGTGTGTTACTATGAATGTGACATTATTAGCGCATTGTGTATTGCTGTAAAAGCACTTTACAATATGTGGGGGGTCTCTCCTTAACCACCACCATTTAACTTGGAAACGAATGCCACAGGACAACGGCGCCGCGATACAGGTGGAGAGGAGAGAATTAGAGCCAATAGTGTATGCGCTCACCACAAAGCTAATGGAGAGGAGAGAGAGTCATAGAGCCAATCAAGTGATGCGCTCACCACACAATACAGGTGGAGAGGAGAGAGAGTCATAGAGCCAATCAGTGTATGCGCTCACCACACACCAGCTACAGGTGGAGAGGAGAGAGAGTCATAGAGAAATCAATTGCTCTCACCACACACAGCACAGGTGGAGATGAGAGAGAGTTGCCAATCAGTGTATCACCACACACCAGCAGGTGGAGAGGAGAGAGAGTCATAGAGCCAATCAAGGTGCGCTCACCACACACCATACAGGTGGAGAGGAGAGAGGGTCATAGAGCCTATCAAGTTAGCTCACCACACACCAGCGTCATAGGTTTCACCACACAAGAATGGAGAGGAGAGAGAGTTGCCAATCAAGTGTATCTGCAGGTGGAGAGGAGAGAGAGTTGCAAGTGTATGCGCTCACCACACACCATACAGGTGGAGAGGAGAGAGAGTATAGAGCCAACAATGTTGCGCTCACCACACACCAGCTACAGGTGGAGAGGAGAGAGAGTCATAGAGCCAATCAAGTGTATGCGTCACCACACACCAGCTACAGGTGGAGAGGAGAGAGAGTCATAGAGTAGTTTTAACATGTTATGTTGTTACTATGAATGAATGAATGGAGAGGAGAGAGAGTCATAGAGCCAATCAATGATCACCACACACCAGCTACATGGAGAGGAGAGAGAGTTAGAGACAATCAAGTTAGCTCTCACCACACACCGCTACAGGTGGAGATGAGAGAGAGTATAGAGCCAATCAAGTGTATGCGCTCACCACACACCAGCTGTGGAGAGGAGAGAGAGTCATAGAGCCACAAGTGTATGCGCTACCACACACCAGCTACAGGTGGAGAGGAGAGAGAGTCATACAATCATGCGCTCCACACACCAGTACAGGTGGAGAGGGGAGAGTCATAGAGCCAATCAAGGGGTCACCACACACCAGCTAGAGGTGGAGAGGAGAGAGAGTCATAGAGCCAATCAATGCGCTCACCACACACCAGTACAGGTGGAGAGGAGAGAGAGCATAGAGCATGCGCTCACCACACACCACTACAGGTGGAGAGGAGAGAGAGTCATAGACTTAATCAAGTGTATGCTACGACAGGTGGAGAGGAGAGAGAGCTGCCACAGGACAACAGGTGGAGAGGAGAGAGGCATAGAGCCAGTATGCGCTCACCACACACCAGCTACAGGTGGAGAGGAGAGAGAGCATAGAGACAATCAAGTGTATGCTCTCACCACACACCAGCTACAGGTGGAGAGGAGAGAGAGAGAGAGCTCACCACACACCAGCAGTCATAGAGCCAATCAAGTGGATGGGGATAATTAGGAGGCCATGATTGTCAAGGGCCAGTGGTGGGAATTTGACCAGGACACCGGGGTTACACCCCTACTCTTTACGAGAAGTGCCATGGGATTTTTTAATGATCACAGAGAGTCAGGACCTCGGTTTAATAGCTCATCTGAAAGACAGTGCTTTTCGACAGTATAGTGTCCCCGTCACTATAGTGGTGCGTTAGGACCCACACAGACCACTGGGTGAGCACCCCCTGCTGGCCTCACTAACACCTCTTCCAGCAGAAACCTAGTTTTTCTCAGGAGGTCTCTCATCCAGGTACTGAACAGGCTCAGCCCTGCTTAGCTTCAGTGGGCAACCTGGTCTTGGGCTGCAGGGTGATATGGCTGCCTGGTTACTAGGGTGTTTAGAGTGGTTTTAGCATGTTGCTATGTGGATTACTTCTACAAAAGTGTCTTCATTCATTGTATTAAGGGAGAAATACATTGAATGTTGACCCAAATGCCTTCGTGCCAGAAATGCCTCTGCATGATTGCAATCATTCTTCTGTGCGTCATCCTCGTAACACAAGTGCGTTTCCACACATGGTGGCTGTTATCTACAGACCCGCGTGTCCTTAGATGATGCAGTTGGAACAGAATTACCGGCCTTTGATAATAATAATCATTCATGAAATGATCTCACGCAGAGCAGACCTGAGATCATCTGAGGACAATGACAGACTTGGGGAAACCGCATGAGGTCACTCTCTGAGCAAACCAGCGAACATTTATGACAAAACCTGAGCGCCGCATGTCTGAAGAGCATGTGTTTCTGAATCACTATGTGGGGTGGACTAAGAGTGACACTTCTACATTTTCAATTCATTAAATGGTCAAAAAATATGCTATGCAGTTTCTGGGGTGTTTAGAGTAGGTTTAACATGTTGCTGTGCGGTTGCTAGGGTGTTTAGAGGGGTTTTAGTATTTTGCTGTGCGGTTGCTAGGGTGTTTAGAGGGGTTTTAACATGTTGCTATGTGGATGTTAGGGTATTTACGGGGATTTGCTATGCAGTTGCTAGGGTGTTTAGAGTGGTTTTAGTATGTTGCTATAGAGTGGTTTTAACATGTTGATATGTGGTTGTTAGGGTGTTTACGGTGATTTGCTATGCAGTTGCTAGGGTGTTTAGAGTGGTTTTAGTATGTTGCTATGCGGTTGCTAGGGTGTTTAGAGTGGTTTTAACATGTTGATATGTGGTTGTTAGGGTGTTTACGGTGATTTGCTATGCAGTTGCTAGGGTGTTTAGAGTGGTTTCAACATGTTGATATGTGGATGTTAGGGTGTTTACGGTGATTTGCTATGCAGTTGCTAGGGTGTTTAGAGTGGTTTTCACATGTTGTTATGAAGTTGCTAGGTATTTAGAGTGGTGCTAACATGTTGCTATACGGTTACTAGTGTGTTTAGAGTGGCTTTAGTATGTTGCTCTGCGGTTGCTAACGTAAATGACAACATTTTTTTTTTTAAGTTTCAAAATTTATAGTAGCATTGTTGTTAAGTTGAATTGCTGATTTGAAATGTATTATAGAAACACAATCTTGCTGTCTCTCTTTTAGTGGTTTTAGCATGTTGATATGTGGTTGTTAGGGTGTTTACGGTGATTTGCTATGCAGTTGCTACAGTATTTAGAGTGTTTTTTGCATGTTGTTATGAAGTTGCTAGGTGTTTAAAGTGGTCCTAATATGTTGCTATACGGTTACAAGGGTGTTTAGAGTGGCTTTAGTATGTTGCTCTGCGGTTGCTAACGTAAATGACAAAAACATTTTTTTTTAAGTTTCTAAATTTATAGTAGCACTGTTCTTAAGTTGAATTGCTGATTTGAAATGTATTATAGAAACACAGTCTTGCTGTCTCTCTTTTAGGAACTATACTTGAACGCCCCAAAATACTTTCAACACATCACAATCAACACGCGTGGAGATCGTATAACCAGTTACTCCCCCTTCCGGGACGCGTCGGCAAAGAGCTCCTGCTGTTTATAGGCAGCACGTGAGGACCCGCCCTCAGGACCAATGCTGGTCAGTGCTACACTACAGGACTGTTTTGACCATGTTGTCTGATGACGACATAGAACTCAGATACGGCGTGTTTCATCAAGAAGTGTATAGATGATGTAGTTCCGACCAAAACAATCCGCATCTAAAGTAACAGCGAATCTCAGCGCGGACAACTGCCTTTTCCGGAAACACTGACGATCTACGATCTCAGGAGAACCATTTAAAAACAAAGTTGAAGAGCATGTGGCAGGGCAGGCTTCTAAACCAGCTACTGTGAACATCTTGCTCAACACCTTTTATGCTCGGTTCGAGGCGGATACCCGCGGCTGCTGTAGAAGAGGTGAGTCCACTCTCCCTTTCTGTCGCACCCGATCCTTCAAACGGGTTCCGTAAGGCTGTGTATAATGCTCAAAGCATGCGCTTTCCAGCTAGCCGGGGTTTTTACAGACACAGCCTTCTCAACCATTGTGCCCATACCCATTATGCTTGAACGACTGGAGGCCCGTTGCTCTGACCCCCATCTTCAGCAAGTGAGAAGCTCGTCAGAGAACACATCTGCTCTGTGCTGCCTGCTTCACTGGACCCACTACAATTTGCATACCGCAGTAACCGTTCCACAGACGATGCTATTGCCTTCACCCTGCAACTGCTCTCTCCCACCTGGAAAATAAGAACACCTATGTGAGAATGCTGTTCGTGGATTATAGTTTGCATTTAACACCATAGTGCCTGCCACACTGGTTGCTCCAGAGTCTGGGATGAACAGATCTCTTAGCTGGATCCTGTCAGAAATCAGAATACAATCTCCCCTGACCCTCAAACGGCAGGGCTGCGTCCTCAGCTGTACTCCCTGTACACACACGACTGTACAGCAACACACAGCTCCAACGTATCGTCAAATTTGCTGATGACACAAATAGGCCTGATCACCGAACGAAGAACAGAGAGGAGGTGAGTACCCTGACTAAATGGTGTATCACTCAACATACTGGTGGTGGTGACATCGACAAAACCTGTGGAGCGGGTGAGCACAGTTCCTCGGCGTTCACATCTGAGGATCTCACATGGTCTGCTCACACAGATCAGTGCTGAAGAAGCACATCAGCGTCTCTTCTTCCTGAGACGGCTGAGCCCCAGAATCCTCAGATCCTTCTACCTCTGTGGAGAGCATCCTGACCGGTTGCATCACCGCCTGGTTTGGAAACAGCACCGCTGGCAACCGCAGGGCTCTGCAAAGGGTCGTGCGAACTGCCCGCCACATTGTTGGAGGTGAGCTTCCCTCCCTCCAGGACATCTGGCGGTGTGATTTCAAAGACTCCAGCCACCCGTCCCACAGTCTGCTCTCTCTGTTGCCCTCAGGGAGACGTCTCCGCAGCATGTCCCGCACTAGCCGACTGTTTTCAGGCTAATGAACAGTCAGAAATGACCCACCCTACAACACACTCCCACTCACACAACATAGCACTGCACTTTAACACAGTTCTGACTACACGCACACACTGCACTGGCTATCACTGGGCACATCCACGACACTGCATATGTATAATCTGTTGCAGCACAACTATCTGCTGCTCAACCAATCTGCTGTACATTTATAATCTGCTGCACCTTCACATTATTACTATGCATAGATTACATAATGTATAGATTGTGTACATACTAACGAAGTATGTCTTTATAGTCATGTGTACTGAGTATATGTATGTGTATTTTGCACATTGTCTTCTGTACAGTCTGTAAATACGTACTGTCCATATGTAGTGTCTGCACTGTCTGGAGCACGCTCGCAAGAATTTCACTCACCAAGGCAGCTGTGGTGATGTGACAAGGTAGTTTCTAGAGCATCCTGCCTGGTTGCTAGGCAGTTGCTAGAGTGTTTCGTTGGTTGCTGTGTTGTTCTAAGTAGTCATTAGGGCGTTTTGACTGATTGCTAGTTAGTTGCTATAATATTTTGGCTAGATACTAAGCAGTTGCTAAAGTGTTTTGGCTGGTTGCTAGGTTATTCTGGGTGGTTGCTACTACAGATTTTTTGGGGGTTGTTTATAGGGTGTTCTGGCTGGTTGCTAGGCAGTTGCTATAGTGTTTTAGGCTGGTTGCTTGCTAGTTTGTTCTAGGTGGTTTCTAGGGCATCCTGCGTGGTTGCTAGGCAGTTGCTATAATGTTTTGGGTAGTTACTAGGCAGTTGCTAAAGTCTTTGGCTGGTTGCTAGGTTATTCTGTGTGGGTGCTACTGCAGGTTGTTTGAGGTGATTTCTAGAGTGTTCTGGCTGGTTGCTAGGTGGTTGCTAGAGCGTTTTAGGCTGGTTGCTTGCAAGGTTGTTCTAGGTGGTTTCTATGGCAAGAGTGGTTTCTAGTTGCAAGAGTGGAACAACAAATTTGCAAAGTTGCAACAAATTTAGTTTATAAAAACGTTGTGGGAACATTGTTTTGAAATGTTTCACATTTTGAAATGAAATGTCGACCAAGTTCTTGCTGTGATTATGTTATTTAAAGGCTACAAAAATGTTTGTTTTTTACAAAATTCTAATAACTTTATTTTCACCCAAAATATAACATTATTGACATTTATATTTATGCATTTAGCAGATGCTTTTATCCAAAGCGACTTACAGTGCATTCAGGCTATACATTTTTTGTCAATATGTGTTTCCTTATTTGAATGTTTATTTTTAATGTTCTAAGAATGTTAAAATGCCCAGTTTTGTCATCGTGATTAGAATTAAGGCTGGAATACACTACACAACTTTTACAATCTGAACAGATTTTTAAAACACTAGGCACTTACCGACTTTATAAATGGTGACAAAGGAAAACTGGGCATCATACACTACGTGTCTGAAGATCATACACTACCAGACTTTAAAGTTGTTCCGATCACAAAGAACTCACGCAGAAATGTGCGCCTTGTTGCTAGGAGACGCATGACAAATGAAAACATATGTGTTCTAAAATCGGCTGAAAATATCAAACATGTTTGATATCCTCCGACTGGATAGAATCAAAGTCTGAAGCTAAAAAATCGGAGTCTGTTACCATCATACACTACGAGATTATCTGTGGAATCTGTAATCTGTTATCTGCAGACTGGCTCTGACTTTCCTCAACTAGCGTCAACTTGTTCAGACTGGAAAATCGGGGGAAATCAGGGCAAAAATCGCGTAGTGTGTTCCAGGCTTTAGAATGCAGCGGCACGACTGGTCTTTAACGAGCCCAAAAGAGCCCATGTTACACCTCTCTTTGTCTCCTTGCACTGGCTACCAGTTACAGGTTGCATCCAGTTCAAGACACTGATGCTTGAATATAGAACAACCACAGGCTCAACACCCTCCTACTTCCACTCACTATTACGAATCTACATCCCTTCCAGAAGCCCCGCCTACTTCCACTCACTATTACGACTCTACATCCCCTCCAGAAGCCCCGCCTACTTCCACTCACTATTACGACTCTACATCCCCTCCAGAAGCCCCGCCTACTTCCACTCACTATTACGAATCTACATCCCCTCCAGAAGCCCCTCCTACTTCCACTCACTATTACGAATCTACATCCCCTCCAGAAGCCCCTCCTACTTCCACTCACTATTACGAATCTACATCTCCTCCAGAAGCCCTGCCTACTTCCACTCACTATTACGAATCTACATCCCCTCCAGAAGCCCCGCCTACTTCCACTCACTATTACAAATCTACATCCCCTCCAGAAGCCCCGCCTACTTCCACTCACTTTTAAGAATCTACATCCCTCCAGAAGCCCCTCCTACTTCCACTCACTATTACGAATCTACATCCCCTCCAGAAGCCCCTCCTACTTCCACTCACTATTACGACTCTACATCCCCTCCAGAAGCCCCGCCTACTTCCACTCACTATTACGAATCTACATCCCCTCCAGAAGCCCCGCCTACTTCCACTCACTATTACGAATCTACATCCCCTCCAGAAGCCCCGCCTACTTCCACTCACTATTACGAATCTACATCCCCTCCAGAAGCCCCTCCTACTTCCACTCACTATTACGAATCTACATCTCCTCCAGAAGCCCCGCCTACTTCCACTCACTATTACGAATCTACATCCCCTCCAGAAGCCCCTCCTACTTCCACTCACTATTACGAATCTACATCCCCTCCAGAAGCCCCGCCTACTTCCACTCACTATTACGAATCTACATCCCCTCCAGAAGTCTGAGATCTGCTAGTGAGCGACGCCTCGTGGTACCATCACAGAGAGGCTCAAAATCACTCTCCAGAACATTCTCGTTCACCGTTCCTGGCTGCTGGAATGATCTTCCCACCCCCATCTGGAACGCTGGATCCCTGTCAATCTTCAAGAACAACTGAAAACTCATCTCTTTCAACACTACTTGACTTCATCCTAAAAAAAACAAAAAAAAAACAAGCTTCCCTTGCTAGCTTGTATTTATTTGAACAATGCCTGAGACTTGGTGTTACAAGCACTTCCTCTGTCTGTTTGCCTCTTCAAGATTAATCGCTTTATGTATTCCCCAATTGTAAGTCGCTTTGGATAAAAGCGTCTGCAAAACGACTAAATGTAAATGTAGAATGCTGTTTAAAGGTTACAAAGAACCTTTCTTAGAATGTTCAAGTAAAAATAACATCATTAGAACATTTCTGGAATGTTGATCTCAGAACATTTTCTCAGCATTGATGTATATCAAATATGAATAAGGTTATAAGAATGTTCCATAAACGTTACTTTAACAACATTTTGTCCTAACATCATTTATAAAAAAAACTTTAAAGAAAGTTGTGAGAATGTTCCCTGCTAGCTGGTTAGCAGGCATTTACTAGAGTGCTTTGGTCGACTGTTAGACAGTTGCTAAAGTTTTGTCGGGTTGCTAAGTTGTTCTGGGTGGTTGCTAGGCAGTTGCTAGAGTGTTTTGGCTGATTCCTGGGTGATTTTGATGCTCATTTTTTCTTATTTGATAATTGAACTTTAGATTGTTTAGTATGGTTAATTTTTTGGGACAGAAGGACCATGAACTTCACCTCCCTGTCCCTGTTTTTCTTCAACACCTCCACAAGACATTTGGTGCCTCCGCAGAGAGGATAAGACATGGAAATATTTGCTGGAAACGTGAGCAGGGTTGACCAGTCTGAAAGAGCTTTTATTCAAAACAGACTGGGTCATATCAGTTTAGATTGTGTCCAAATTAATTTCTTGATGAAGAAAAACAAACAAATATTCAATTGATTTCTCCTCTTTGGTCTCTTTGTTTTTTTACAAACCAAATAAGTCACACAATCAGAGACATGGCTTTGGCATGACATTACAGATACATACATCAAAAGATTGTTTGTTTTTGTGTTATACACCAAACTAAACAGCCAAATAACAAGGTCTTTTCAAACCCTTCATGCTGTGGTTGTAACAGCTAACAAAGAAACGTGACTTAACAAATGTGACATTGCGCCCTCTGCTGACACTAAAGCAGACCTGCAGTCCTTAAAAAACAATCTGTGCTGTGGCTTTGTTCAGAAAAGCATGCTACCATACTACTCATACTGTTTCTGCAGTACTATGTGCATTTACTGGGCAAAGCAAGCTAATTTTCTGTATGACACGATAAAGTAAAGCATGCTGAAATAATCTGATGTCCAATGATTAAATGGATATAAACAGCTAAAAAACACTCTAGCAGCTACTGTAGTCAAACATGCTAGAGACATCTTAGAAACCAGACAAAAAACCCTAGAAACCACTCAGAACAACAAGCTACAACACATTAGCAACTGCCTAGTAACCAGCCAGAGAACCCAAGAACAAGCTAGCAACCAACGAAAACACTGTAGCAACTACTTATAATCAAATACTCTAGACAGCCTAGACACCAGACAAAAAAACCCCCTAAAGAAACACCTAGAACAACTTCGTAAACAGCCAAAACACTCTAGCAACCATCCAGAGAACCCTAGAAACCACCTAGAACAACTTAGCAACCAACTAAAACAATTACAGCTAACTAGTAGCCAGCAAGAACAACCCAGAAACAACTGCTAGAGTGCTTTGATTGGTTTCCAGGCAGTTGCTAGAGTGTTTTGGCTGGTTGATATGTTTTTCTAGGGGATTTCTAGGACCAAACCATGTGAAATCAAACCGCTTTTCTGCCTTGTTCTGAATCAGTAGTGCATTGAGAAAGTAAATGGGGTCAAATGTGATTTCATGAGTGAATCCCATGGGAAAATCTCTCGCACGGTCCCTCGCTACGCTGTGAAATATGGTGTCCCTGGCCGCGCTCTCTGCTGCCCTGCTTCTGTTGGCCATCAGAGGGGCACTGTGAGGGAGACCACAGCCGAGCGCTTTGGCCGCAGCAGTCGGATCGCTGGCACTATTAGAGGTTCAGCCTTGCACACGTCCAGATCCCTGCTTTACAGCACTCGTCGTGACTTTTTAACACACTTTATCTCTCATTCTCTAAATTATAGCTCAGACATGTGAGCTGAACTGAGGTGGGATTGACAGAATGGCTCTTGGTTAAAGATCTTGAGTTACAGACAGTGTTGGGTTTCGGTGAGAAGCGTGTGTGTTGTGTTGTGTGTGTTGAGTCGCTGTCTGTGTGTTACAGGGTTGTGGCTCTGCCGCTCAGCCGGTGGTTGGTCGTCCAGGACAGGGTTCGGGTGCGCGTCACGCCCGTCCTGAAGCTGGAGGCCTTTTACCTGCAGAAGAAGCAGCAGCCGTCACAGGTTAGTGAGTCACATGAGCGCTGGCCGTCTGTGACGTGTGATTTAATACTGGACATCCACACCAACAACATGTGAAGTACAGCTGCTGAGCACAAGAACACTGGGTAAAATGGCCCTTTTTAATCCAATGGGACTGTTTACATACTAATCATCTTATTACAATAGTATTTAACATTTGATCACATTACTATTTTATTACAATATTATTACAATATTAATCAAAATTCAAATACTATTTATTTATTACATTTTATTTGCAATGAATTCTGGGATTGCTTTCTCTCCTGGTGATGCATTCATTGCATACGTAGATGTTTGGCCAAAATTAGGTTCATTTTCAATAGCAGTAGTTTATAATATTCTTTATATGTTTGGCATTTTATGATATCAAATATTATGGGTTCATGATTAATAACAAAATTGCAGCATAATTTCATACACATTTATAAAACTATAATTTGTTTGTGTATGAAATTATTATAATAATAAATATTCTTAAATATAATTAAATAGACATTTATAATATAACAACAATAGTTTATAATATTCTTTATATTTTTTAATTATTAATGATAATACAATATATATAATTATAAATTTTGACATATCAACAAATTAGTTTCAAAATACAAAGCAATCCAGATTTCTGTTGTCCTGCATCTGCTTGTTTGTTCAGAGTGATTCGCTGGTTCTGGAGAAGCACTGCGGACTCTCTCAGCGTCACCGCCGAAACCAGGACCGAGCCAGAAACACCAGGAAGTTCTTTCTTTGTGTTTGTATTTGATTAACATGTGCTTCCTCAGGTGGAGGTTTGTGTTTTATCTCAGTGTGTTCTCAGCTGGTCTCGTCTCACTCATTAACGTGAGTATCTCCATAATGTCCTCTCCTCAGCATCATGCAGTCAAATACTGAGACGTTCTCAGGGAAAAAGTTGCTGTTTGGGACTAAACATTTCACAAAATCATTTCAGAATCATTTCACATAAACATTTTCTGCAGTGGCTGTTGTTTTCAAGATGGGCTTTGGCGGACCACTAGGAAAGACTTGCGGCACCATCTAGTGGTGAAATGTCCACTTGTCTTAGTGATTCTGCAACTGAAAGAATTAGATGGCACTTTGGTTATACATTGCCTCACCAAATTAGGAATCAGATGATTTCTCACTGGAGCATGTGCCTCGAAATCTTAAAAGTCAAAGGGGATAGTTGAATTTGAGGCCCCTTGATTTATATAATCTGCTCCAAGGGCTAAATGCAAAGTATTTTTGTTGTTCTAGATGGTTCTAGAAAGTTTATTTGCACAGTAGCCATAACTGACCTTTCATTCTAAAGCTGTGCATATGTCTTCAAATGTTTAACTTATGTAAAAAAAAAAAAACAGTGATTGTTTTTGTATGAATTTTCCTCTTTTTTATTGGGATTTACCGTGTTCTGAATTTGTTAACGCAACATTTTGTAGCTATTATATTACTTGTAACAATGACAGAAGAGGGATATATTCTCATAATCTTAAATACTGTTAATGTTGCATACTTGCTTCTCATTCGACATTTTTCTCTGTGACCTTTTGATTAACAATAAAAATGTTTTAGAATATGATTATCCTATTGCTGAACAAAATGTTCCTGCATTGGTTTAATACTTGTCTTGTGACAAGTATAGTGTTGACATTATAGCTTTAGAAAGGATTGACATGCATTGTGATACAACCTCTTATGGGGACAGGACAGGGTATTTTATCATCAACTTCCAAGCAAGTGTCAATGTAAGGGTCCAGTAGAATCATGTTTGGGTACGTTTTGTTTATCTTCCTCTCGCTGAGTATGTAAATCTGCCCGTTAACTGTGGCACAGCCTGTGAAGAATTTGCTGTCCAGACAGTCCTCTTGAAGAACGGTCCACTCGTCCGTGTCAATGTCGAAGCGCAGACCCTTTCCTCCCAGTAGATAGAGGGCACCATTGAGCTCAGTTGCAAGAAGATCGTAACTGGAAAAGAAGTACACATGTATCCAATAAGAATTCACTTTGGTTTACCAAAGTGTATAGAACTGATACAGAGCTATTTGTGGTGGCATCTTTGAAAAGTATTGCCTTAAAAAGGGTGGACAACATTGGCTCTTGAGTTTAGCTCCAACCCTAATCAATCACACCTGTGCAATTTTCAAATAATCCTGTTAGATGTTTTAGATGTGTTTGGGGTTGGAGGTAAAATCTGCAGGGCAGTTGACCTTGAGCACAAGACTTGCCAAAGCCTTGCTTAGAACAAGTTAGACAACAACTGTGTCTACTCACCGTGGGAATGGAGAATAGGACACCACATCCCATTGATCAACCTCTGGCCTGTACCTCTGAATCCCACTGTAAACATCCCCATTCTCATCTAGACCACAGGCCACGTAAATACTAGTCCCCAAAGTGACAATGGCTGCCCTTTCCACAGCCCGCACCATGGGGCTGACGGTGTCCCATTCCTCGGATCCCAAAACCAGCCTCTCGACATCGGCCACAGTCCCCTCATCCATGCTACCGCCAAACACAAACAGCTGGAACTCCAGAGCCGCTGAGCAGTGGCTGTGTCTGGACTTCTGCATTGCCGGGCCGTCCACCCATTGCTTGTTGCCATGCTCGTAAATGCTCACCCAGTCCACATTATACCATAACACATCCCGGAAGTAGCCTCCAGTCACTACTATGTTGTCCCCTTAGAGGAAGAAATAATATTTTAGAGGGTGTGGACAGTTAGACAACAAAGGCAAACTACCCAGCAGGGTCGTTCCTAGAGAACAAATTTCCCCCTCGGGCCATTTACCTGGTTGCATTCGCACTGGCAGCAGGAAGCGACCGACAGCAATGTCTTTATTCATGGCATTTACAAACATCAACAACTGGTGAATGTGATGTGACCGGATCGAATGTGAACATGATCGAAGCTGTTTTTGTTGTGTGTCATAGGTATCGTGATAATGGAGATTTAATATAAACGCACAATTTACGCGATAGAAAGATCATGAAAATCACACAAAATCTCCTATGACATCTTGCAGTGTTATCATTGAGGCTAAGAAGAGAACACAACATTGCAGACAACAGGTAAATGCCACTATCGCTGCTTTCCATGTTCATGGAGTAAATATTTTTACATGGCTTTAAAAAAAATGCCGGCTAGCTGGTGTTTCGCATGCGTTTGGCCAGTCAGCATAAACTTACATCACTGGTAGTTCCTATAGAACTGTTGTAGACCCTACTCTGAAGTAGGAACCAATTTAGTTCCCACAAACAGAGTTCCTAGAACAAATACGTTACTAGTTCCTGTGGTGCAAACATACCAAAAAGTTGGTACTTCTGCCAATAGTTATAGGAACTATAAAGAGGTTCCTCTGGTGCAAAAGCGCCTTATGCTAACATGTTGTGGAAGGTTAAAATGTATAGGATCAGATGAGGTTGTTACCTACTGCAGCCACGGAGTACTGTGTGAGACACTTCTTTTGTAGGGATGGATGGGATTGCCACCTTCCACTGTAGGGGTGAAACTGATACAGCAGCTGTGTTTCTTGCTCATGCGGTCCACCGAGAACAAACAGGGTTTCCCTGGAGCGAGTTCTGGGCATGGACCTGCCCATAGTCCAACTGCTGGGCAAGTTATCGTTCAATCTACAAATGAGCTTAGCACGTGGGTCTGAACTGTTTATCTTGGTCAGAAGATCAGTAATGTAGGGTAGACTTAAGCACTCTGGCCTAACCAGACCCACCAGTTCCATGAAGTCCTCTTCCCGACTTGGGTCAAATGTTGCCCAGCGAAGGGCCACATCAAGAGCCAAGTCTTCCTTGGGAATGCTTAAGTTGTCACTAGCAAGGAGATCAGCAATGCTTTCCTTCGGAAGGAACATAAAGCCCTGCTCGGAGGCTAAGGCAGGTAGGTGTGTCAAAACTACGTCCCTTGCTGCTGCGTAAAGGTCCAGACAACCGAGCTGCCAAGCATAGGCCATCATTCCCAAGCAGTTACTAAGATGCAATTGTCTTTCCAAGAACTTGCAGCAGAGTAACCGAGCTCTGTCAAACTGGAGGAAGTCAGCAGCCTCCAGAATGTCAAGGACATTCTCGCAATCTAGGTTAAGCTTCAAGTTCTTTGTAAACTCCAATAGCGTGTGGAACTGCTGCAGTCCAACTCCCTTAATCTCAATGTGCTTCCTGGTGCTCTCCCGACCACCGCCAAAAAACAAGGCTCGGAAGTAGGGACTCAGATGGGCCAGTTTCTCACGGTTCACAAAAAACAACTCCCCCTCCACTTGGAGCACTGTGTCAGGAGCAACATTGACGGCATCTTGATCTTCCTCAACTAAATCTTTCTCGGTTCCTAAGCTCTGGTCAAAAGTACCTATATCTTGCTTTGCACAAGCCATGACTGTGCACTCCCCCTCCCAACACTCACTTCTCTGCTGAAGTGTGTCATGTGACAATTATATCCTTGCTCTAGCCTGTCACTCACTCTCCTTAGGAATGGGGTCAGCAAGCAAATAAAAACAAGGGCTAAATATATCAGAGTTAAAGTGCTAAAGACCAAATTTCAAAAAGCACACAAAAAAGTTTTTGTGAATATTTAGGGCAGTAAATCTTTCAAGGATTGTTGAGTTATATATGGCTGGCATGAGTATAAACATCAGGGCTTATAATGTGTATGTATGCAAGTTTTGTCAAGTCAATACCACAACAAACCACCAGGGGTAGATATTGGACAACTAAACATCTTTAACCCATATAAAGATGGGGGGGGGGGGGGGTGTTGGGGGTACGTCTCAGAACTTCTATACATCCAGAGCATTGCAACCAAAAAATCTTGGCTGTTGTTTTGTGTTTGTGGACATACTTCCTTAATTCCTTAGGGATTCAGCTAGGCCAAATGCTCATGTTTCACAAACAACAACTCTCTCTCTACCTGGAGCACTATGTCAGGTGTGACGTTGACACCATCCTTATCTTTCTCAACAAAATCTTTCTCTGTGCCTAAGCTGAGGTCATACGTACCTACGTCTTGCTGACCAAAAATTATTTGTTGTCTCAAACCCATTAAAAATGAAATGGGTTTTCAAAAGCTTGCATTCCTCCCCGTCCCTACACCGTTTCCCATTCATTCTCAATAGTAGTGCTAAACCACTATGGATGCAATATTCTTTCGGCCGCCAGCGCTCTCGTGGCGCTCTTCCGGTTCCGGCACCAAGGTAAGATGCTTTATGCGACATCAGTTTATGTTTTGTTACCATTAATGCTGAAATCACGTTAAGGCTGGAATACACTACAAAACTTTTAAAATCTGAACAGATTTTTAAAACACTAGGCATCATACACTTACCGACTTTATAAATGGTGACAAAAGAAAACTGGGCATCATATACTACACGACTGAAGATCATACATTACCAGACTTTACAGTTGTTCCGATCACAACGAACTCATGCATAAACGTGCACCTTGTTGCTAGGAGATGCATGACAAATGAAAACATATGTGTTCTAAAATCGGCTGAACATATCAAACATGTTTAATATCCTCCGACTGGATAGAATCAAAGTCTGAAGATAAAAAATAGGAGTATGTGACTTTTAGTTCATCTTAATACAAATTATTGTCTGTGCCACAGTGATGGATGATGATGAAGAGTTGGAGAGGGCGATGTTGAGCATCTCACCGTCTAAGCTTCAAGAGCAGAGCTGTAAGTACACTGTTATTACACTAACCAAATATCAGAATTAATGATGGCCAATGGTCTATTTTCTAACCGCTGTCTCCTCATTTCTTTCTCTGTGTTCGTGTGTTACCAGTTGCTGTGCTAGCAGCATTAGCAGCAGCTGCCATACCCAAAGTGTCACCTGGAGCAAAGACAGAGGTTTCAGGACTGGAGTATGATGAATTGCCCTCCAAAACTGAACCTTGACTTATATTGTTTACACGTTCCAGTCATGTTCCTACAAAATCGGTGTAGGGGGAAATCAGGAATTGCAAAAATCGCATAGTGTATTCCAGGCTGTAGTAAAATTAGCTCTTTTCCAAACATTACTATATACATATCTGAATAATTTTTATAAATATCAAGTCAAATATGGCATACATGGGTTTGCATACATGACTCCAAAGAACACAGCGTACAGTGTGCTCATAAGGTTACTATTCCAGGGATAGGTTGAGAAGAACAATATGGCAATGCCAATAATTGCATTGTGATTGCAACTCTCTTGTGATAGTCTATATTATGTAATCACGTGACTGTGACATGACTAATTGATTGCAGTTGTTTTTGTTGTTCACACCCTGCTGAAGGCTCATTAGCCGCAACACGTGCGTGTGCGGTTGTTTGTTACTTGTCTTTAAATATCTAAGCCAATATTGAATAAAGGCTTTTTATATAATTTTTCATTAAATTCTCAAGTGCCTTTGGTTGATATGTTTTTTAAGAGTTGAATTATCCGACACCCAAAGAACACTAAGTTTCTTTTAAAAAACTAAAAAAAAACAACATTGTTCTACATCTTTGTGCCTTGCATTTAGGGATTGCTGTGTCATGTCCCAGACTGATCCCTTGAACATACACTGGGAGCTGGAAAATTATTGTTGCTGACCTCTGGACCGCTGGAGAACACCTGTGCCTCACGGTCATATTTCAACAACAACATCGTAGTGAAGCTGGACTTGTTCCACTGCCTGAGGTGTTTTTCACGGGAGTGCACCTCTGAGCATCCCCCTCTGTTTAGCACTTTCTGCCAGCTCCTCTCCGCAGCCTTCTCTGTGGTGGATCAGGAGGACCTAAGTAGGCTCCAGGATGCCTATCGGTTCTGTGGTATCCATCCAGCCAATCCCACCAAACAGCACATACGGGAGCACTGCAGAACTAAAATACCACAACCCACAGAGCTGCTGGACAGAGTGGAAAACGTCCTGAAGCATTTTCACCTGTCCATGGACCCCAACAATGTCCCACTCTTCAAGCCATCCATGCTGAAGAAGTGGCGCATACAGAGAGTGCACATTCTCCGCGGTTGCCTCAGTGACCCTGAACTCACAGAGGGCATAATGTACCGATATGGTGGAACTCTACAGCTCAATCATGTACCCGGTGAAAGCGCCAAAGTCCCCATCTGGATCCCTGTCAGAGGTACGTCACAGCAGGAGGGGTGCCACTTCCACCAGGCCCAGTGGATCACAGGGACTCATGTCTCCACTGAATTGTTCCAGGCCCAGGGCATGACAGGGGTGGCACGGTGGAACCACCAATGGCTGCTGGACCTTAAGCAGCCAGCTGTCATCCTCCCTACTGTGTTTGATCCAGTACACAGAGCCAGGCTGCTGTCCAGTCCATCTGGATTGGGACAAACACTGAACACAAAAGAGAGATGAACCAGCTGCTCTTGTGCCTCTGCCTCCTGTGCAGACACCCGCTTCTGCCCAAGCTCTACCTCCAGACACAGCACCTTTCTCCAGCCGGACACCGCTCTCCGGCACAGCATCCCCTGGATCAGCACCATCCATCGGTCATTCACTCTCTGCTTGTGCACTGCTAAAGCAGGAGATGCTGTCAGAAGACATCCAAGAACCTTCTGCAGCGATGGGTAAGTTAACATAATCTTTTTAGACATACATTTTAACGTAATAACATGATCAACTGAGGAACTATTATTGCTTTATTGTATTACAGAAATCTCACAGGCCAAGCCCCTCCCGCTGAGGTCCTCGCCGAGGAGCGCTCGTACAGGACCCATAAAGACGGGTGGACGGGTTTTTGTGTTGGACCACACATGCTGGACGCCACACATGAAAGAAGCTATCGACAGCTTGCTGCAGAAGTACCATGGGGAGAAGGACATCCTGAAGCTTGTGGATCAAGACAATGCAGACATGGTCCATCAGTCTGCCAAAGATCCCAATAGCTTGCTGCACCCCACAACCAAGCTGCACATATCCCGCTATGTAAAGCACCTGGCAAAACTTCTAAACACCAGTTCTTCTTTGAACACAAGCCAGGAAAAACTTCTGGAGACTCAGCAGCTGTGGCACTCTTTAACAGAGGGGAGTGAGATGGCTAATGTTCCTGTGGTCACCATTGAGCCAGCTATTGTGAACCCACCTGCCCCTGCCCTGTCCACACCTCTGACACAAGACTCCATCACAAAGATTGTGGAGAGCATGTTGGAGAGGCAGCAGCAACAGCAAGAGCAGAAGAAAAGGCAGACAAAGACATGTCTTGCTTGTGGGCAGCCCAATGCTCGATATGAGTCTGATGGATCCTCCATCCAATTTTTCCACCAGCAAGGGCCTGTGCGCTATTTCTATTGTTCCAAGAAGATGCATCAAAGTTATGCTGCTGAGGGACTCTCTAACCCCAAAATGCCTTTTGAAGAATTTGCAACGACAGGATTCTTCCATAGAGAAAAAAACGGGTGGAGGAGAAGATGCTGAAAAAGAGGAAAAGGCCAGACACCCAGCAAGCAGGCCGCTTGTGCAGATTCTGCCACATGGTCCTTAAACAGGGACCAAACAGCCCACACATCCATACGGGCTTCCCTGGAGTGGCAGGGAAATACATTTACTGCCCATCTAAAGTGTACTCTCTCTATCAAGACAAGGGCATGGCCAAGGAGATGAAGTGGAATGTGTTTCAGAAGTCTCCTTACTATCAGGCAGAGATGGGAGGAAGAAATGATTTACATATGTATATGCAAAAGGGTTCATTTTACTATTGTTCTGCATGTTTGTACATGGTGCTCTCTTGTTTACAGTCATATGTATTGTCATTCATGTGTATTTTAAGGCGGACCTTAAATGTTCCATATTTCTAAATCACTCTTTAATTATAGTTCTCATCATTACACTTCTGTAAATCCTGAGATATGTAAAAAGTATTCTAAATAAAATAGAACTGTAATTGAAATCTCATGCTTTCCCTTCTTTACACGTAAATACACCTTTCATGTAAATAAAAATTATATAGCAGATTATTTTATATTTGGTTAATTTGAGCAGTACATCATCGAGAATATTATGTCATCCTATAAACATTAAATAAACTACAAAACAAAAATACATTTCAAGTTGCAAATAATGTGCAAAACTCAATTATTTTCTAATCATTTATTTCACATTTCATAATGCCTCAGTCAGGATTTAAACTTTGTATTTTGCAAAATATTTAAAATAAAATGAAAATAAATAATTAAATAATCTTATAACCACAAAGCTGTGTGAAATAATGGTTTAGACCATTAATGGTAAATAAAAAATAAATGCATGAAAAAATCTGATTGGCTGTGACATCATTTCCGCTCTTTGGCCAGATGTTTAAATGCTTCGATCTGATTGGCCGTCACTGTATTACAACTATCCACGGCTGGCCCTGTGCTCGTAACCAGTAGATGTCCTCATAAACTTCTCACAACTGACTGGAATGACTTAACATTTTTTAAAATCTGGTTATCATGGTTTTTATAGCAATATAGAAGTCATTGAAGAACAATGTAAAAACTACAGTTTGTGTAAGGGAATCTCTTAATACCATAGTATTTTTTTAAAGTATACTTTTTGGGGATTTAGAAGCATATATGCATTCTGATTATGGATCCATTACTAATGAAACTATATCCATTTGGAGACTTCAATGAAGCTTTTTAAAAGCAATTTATTTCACACACCACTGAAACAATACATTCATAAATCACTCAAACACTTATGTGCTGTTGCATTTAAGACCAAACTCCTCCATGTTCACATTCTCCACACATCAAATCCCCCAAGACCAAAAAATAATATAAAATGCTGAAATGAAAAACCAAAACTGCATCACCTAGTGTAAACAGGACGCTTAGTCTTGCCTGTACCTGTCAGAACACCTATAGATTTTTTTACATACTCGATAAAAATACCCTTCCAGCATTTTTAACTCAAAACTAGGCTACAGGAGCAGGACACATAATTTATATAAAAAGTATATGCATTCTGCATCCACTTCAAACACTGAAGCTAGCTCTGTAATTTCATCCATTTCCAGTTTCTAATTATGTTTGGCACTGTCTTAAGTGTGCAACAGAGACCAAGACTACACTGTTTTTTACCTTCACTCGAATATGTACAAATATTCAAATTACAATGCATATATTTATGAGGTTTTTAAGACCCGCTGAGACACTCAACCACATTCAGTAGCTTCACCACATAAAATACCTACGATTGTTGCAGCATTTCGGGCTCCATTCAAAACCACTGCTCATTCAGTTTCTACTGCATACTGAACTGGTTCTAGTGGGAACTTTAGAGTTAATAAAGGGATAGTTCACCAAAAAATTAAAATAAGAATTAAATAAAAAAGAATGTTGGTAACAAAACAGTTGACGGTAGCCACTGACTTCCATAGTATTTTGTTTCATACTATGGAAGTCAATGGCTACCGTCAGCTGTTTGGTTACACTTGACATGATGGTAGCCATTGGTTTCCAAAGTATTTTTTTCCATACTATACTATTGAAACTATAATATACTACTGTCAACTGTTACCAAATATTTGACGGAAGCCATTGACTCACATAGTGTTTTTTATTTTTTTCATACCATGGAAGGCAATGGCTACCATTAACTGTTAGGTTACAGTTGAGGATAGCTATTGCCTTCTATAGTATGGAAAATAAAGCACTATGGAAGTCAATGGCTTCCGTCAACTAATTGGTTACAGTTGACGGTAGCCATTACCCTCCAAAGTATGGAAAAAACACTATGGAAGCCAATGGCTACCATCACATTTTTGGTTACAGTTGATGGTAGGCATTGCCTTCCATAGCATGGGGGAAAAAACACTATTGACGTCAATGGCTACCATCACCTGTTTGGTAACAGTTGACGGTAGCCATTGACTTGCATGGTAATTTATTTTTCTATACTATGGAAAGCAATGGTTACCAACATTCTTCAAATGTCTTGTTTTGTGTTCATCAGAAGAAAGAAATGAGTAAATGATAACAGAATTAAATTTTTTGTTAAACATGCCCTATCAAATAACAGAAATAAAATCTAGTTAATTAGCCAACTTGATTGTTACATATCAACTATCAATGCTGTTTTTTACCAAAAATTCATGTTTGTAGACGTCATCGACAGTTCTTATTTTAAACATGGGTTTAAAGATACTAACATACCCATGCAGTGCAGAAAATGTGGTTTATTTTTAACATTAATGGTTTAATGTAGGGGAACAGATGAGTTGAAAAGTAGTTTGGTGACGTCCACTGCATTAACACTGTTTTACACAGTAGAGGCTCATAAAGAAAGAAAAGTAAACACTAAAAATGACATAACATGCCACAAGTAGACACCATATTTAATTTGAAATATTTCCATGAAAAATGTTCCAGTGGAGAAAAGCAACAAAAATGGTACGTGTTGAAAAGACGTATGTCTATCCATCAAAGGCTTGTTTTCATTGGCGACAAATTGAATTTGGCTTCTACTTTGACTGAAACGTCTCATTATTAATACTGAAAAACACTTGCGAGAAATGAGCGATGACCTTGAGAGTTTTTTTGGCAGGGTTTTAACTTTGATAAATAAAACCTCACTCGATGCACACAGCAGAGACAGCAGCAGAAACCAGACGGACAACGGACACCTTGTCGTAAAGGATCGGCTATATCTTATCAAAAAAAACAATTAGCTGTGCTGATAATAACGTCACATCATGGCTTCAGTTTAAACTCCATGAAAATCATCATGGAAGACCAGTCGACATTCTATTGGCTTTAACGCACACATTCACACACACGCGTGCAACATGCGGCCTAGCGCTTGCATTCTCTCTGTTGCCGTCCTCCGAATGTCGTCGCGCCTAAATGTTAACGTTCACTCATCGTCAAAGTTCTGCTGCAGCAGGAAGTTCGCGGCAAGGTTTTCGTTCTTCTCGCAGGCGAAGTAGGCTTGGATGACGAGCCCCTCTGGAAACCCCAGAGCTTTTAACTAGAAAACATAACGCAATTTTATCAAATGTTAAATCATGTTGTGTGAAATGACTGTTCAATCATTTTTAAGTAATTAAGATTAAAATATGTTTTTTGTATTGTATTTTATGTTAGTTAAAGTTTATTTTATTTCAAGTACAAATTTTTGTTTACCCTGACATTTTGTATTAGATTGTGCATGTATAAATGTATATCAAGTTTATTTAATTCATTTTATTCATAAATGACTTAAAAAGCTGAGTAATTATAAATATAAACATTCAATTAAAATATCATAGTTATTTGAATTATAATAAATAAAAATACAAAATAATTAGTTAACATTATAATAAATTATTTTCAATTCACAAATTACTACATCACCATTAGAATGCAACAATAAAAACATGAATTATGGAGATTTTTGTTAAAAATTAATCATCAAATCATTTAATGTTTATTTAAATATATATATATATATTTATATATATAATTGATATATTATAACAGTTTGTTAATATATTGTTTATATAATTTTTTTTTATTTTTTACCTTGTAGTTTTTTTAAATGTTTTTTTTTTTTTTTTTTTACTTTAGGTAAACTTTTAGTAATTAAGCTTTTTTATACGTCTATATAGTTTTATTACATTTTATTTATTTGTTTTAATTTATTTATTTTTAATTACTTTGCCATTTTAACGTAAACTAAAAAAAAAAAAAATATATATATATATATATATATATATTGATATATATGTATTTGTTTTACTTTGAATTATGTCAAATAAAATGAATAGCAAATGCCGACTTTAAGTAAAAGTAGATAGGTTTATTAGTATTTTATTTTAATTTAAAACATATTTGCAGCTTTAAAAACTATATTAAAAATTCTAATTTTTGTTTAATTTCCATGACCAAATGGCTAGTAAAACTAAATGTCACATTGGTCTGTTCGTTGTCCCTAGCATCACAGAAATTATACTTCATCTTCAAGCCAAACGTTCGTAGCATTGTTAGCGTACCCTCTCGATGGCCTCCTTCTCCTGCGGCGTGACCTGGATGTAGTTGGTCTGTGGTGCGCTGGGAGCTTCAGCGGCTCCGGCCTCGCCTCCGCGCGGCTCGTTCAACATCTGCACGAATCGCTCCTGATGCTGCGTGATTTGCTGCACAGAAAAAGCAGCGCAGATTCAGCGTTGTGCGTCCAATCGCAGCGGCTCTGGGCTAAGCTCCACCCACCTGCAGGAGCTGCGGGTTGTCTCGACCGAGCTGCTGCAGGAGCGCCGGCAGCAGCGCCGGGTTCTGCTGGATGATCTGACGCATCTGCTGAAACTGTGGCTGGCTCCTCAGGAACTCCAGCGGGTTCGCCGAGGCCTGCACCGCTCCTGACTCCGCACCTGTTCACAGGACAGAAAGGGCTGTAGAGGAGTCTGGCCCGGGATGCCGGTGGACCACCATCGAGGAAAAGCGAAAAGAAAACCATTTGCTTTGTTTCCTTACTGCACTGTATTATTCAACACTGTGTCCTTTGCTGTGCCTCCAAATGAGAAAGTAAACATAAAGACAACGTTTTCTAAAGCCCTATTCGGACGGGAATAGTTTTACATGGAGAGGTGGGGTAAAGTAATTATTACCAGAGCTTCTCAGTTATTTTAGTCCCGTCCGAATGCGCCATCTCAGTAATCATTACAGACAATGTCAGTAAAGATTACGGCGATCTTCTGTAAAAAGGTCTGGAGAAATTACCTCAGGTAATACTAATCCCGTGCGAATAGACCAGCTGTAAATATGTAAGTAAATATTCCGTCATTTCCTGTAATTTTTAATTTAAGTCAGTGGCAAACCTCAATTCTTTTCGTCTTGTCTAAACCACCTCAAGCATTTTTACTGTTACAGAATGACGAAGAGCACTTACATTCAGGAAGTAACATAAAGCGCACGTGACGACAGCGGTGCGTAAATCGAGTTACCCCTCCCACTTCTGATAGTTTTACTGAGATTTCTAATCCCATGCGAATCGGCCATTAATATTACAGACGTCCTGTGGTAAAATTACATTACCCCATCTACCCCGGTAAAACTAATCCCGTCCGAATCGGCCATTAATATTATAGACATCCTGTGGTAAAATTACATTACCCCATCTACCCCGGTAAAACTAATCCCGTCCGAATCGGCCATTAATATTATAGACGTCCTGTGGTAAAATTACATTACCCCATCTACCCCGGTAAAACTAATCCCGTCCGAATCGGCCATTAATATTATAGACGTCCTGTGGTAAAATTACATTACCCCATCTACCTAATCCCGTCCGAATAGGGCTTTAGTGTTTACTTTGTATGTCGCATCTGTTGACCCTCACAAAATTAGCCAAAAATCAACATTATAAATATATTAATTATGCAAATAGTATTAGTGTAAATAATTACATATTTATTTTATTTATTTAATTGAATAAAATACTGTGTGTATGTATGTAATATATATATATATATATTAGGGATGCACGATATATCGGCCACCATATCGGTTATCGGCCCGATAAGAAAATTTGGCCGATATCTTTAAGCCGATAAATAATGCATTATTTCCTTCAGAGACTGTAGGTATTGTAATCAAATTATTTTTAAAATTTTGGTTAGTTTTTAACAATAACTTATTTGTTAGAATAAAATAAACAATAATAAAGTTATTTTATAATAACAGTACATTGAAGATTTGAAAATAACTATAAATAAACTATATATTAATCCTTGCATTTTTCCCCAGAAAGATTCAGTGGTAACCTTAACATTTTATTTTAAGTTTTAACATTTCTAAATGATCTAAAGCAAAAGAGTTGTAAAATTATGATTTTTTTTAGAGCTTATAATTTGTTTAATAATTATAACATATTACACATTAATGAATAAATCAGTACATATAAAATTATTTAATTTAAGTGTCATGTTTATTATTTTTTTTGTTGTCATGTAAGCTATAGCTTCTGACCTTTAAATCAAAATATACTCATGATTTTATGGCATCAATTACTGCTTTATTTAATCAGAAAGACAGTCTAAATATGATTTGTGTATTTTGCTTTCATCTTATTAGAAGCAGGCCAACAGCGCCCCCTACGGGATTAAGACTCCTTACTGAGTGGGCATTATAACCCAGGGGGGGCTGCCGCTGCACGTGCTATTACAGTATACTCTATCATACACCGAACGCGTCATTCTGTACGTGCATTCTCAGTTTAAATGCAGCGATTCAAAACAGTGAATCTAATCACCATTCAGGCAAAACTTAGCTTCAGGTATGAGCCACACTGCTGACATGATCTAATCGCAAGCACACCTTGAGCACACATGAGTTAATGTATTCCTCTTATCGGCAAGACATATCGGCATCATTTTTCATATCGGGCCGATGCCGATATTTACATTTAAAGTCATTATCGGCCGATACCGATAATGGTACGATAATATCCCTAGTTTTGGAAGTATTTATATTTACACATTATGCTGTTTATGGTTTCCATGAAATTCGCCAACTCAACACAACATAAAAAACAAAAGAGTCAGGTTAATTAAAACCATTTTATTTCTAATTTTCGTTCAGTTTAAGCTGAAGTACTGAAGTTAAACTGAACTCAAACTAAATAAACTAAAACTTGATAAAAAATCTTTATTAAGTAATTTTGATGTCTTTTTTTCATTTTAAAAGTAGAACTTTAAAATAAAATTGGAAAATATAAAGAAAAACCTAATTCAAAATATTAACAACAACTATAATAATATATTAATCATACAAAAACAACAACAAAAAAACACTAATTGTAGCTTGGCAGGGACCATTTTTTTAAATATATACTCAAAATTTGCAGCACAGACACAAAAAATTTCAGTTCATACATTTTTTAGATTTTAATCTTTTGACTAGTTCTATAATGTTGCAGGTACAACAAACTACGCATAATTATTACCTAGATTGTTTGTACTATAGTGTAAATTAGTGAAATACTATGACAGTTTTTATTACAATTTTGAATACATTTTTATATTTGTTTTCATTTAAATTTTAGTCAAAGTTTTAGTAATTTTGTTGTGTGTTTTTGTCATTTTTTTATTTGTCATTGTCATTTTTTAATGGTAAAATGGGTTTCTAACACTTCCTTTCTGTTTTAGTGCAGCAACCGACTAATAATTGCGATCCAAAAAACAAACACCCCAAAACATAATTTCACAGAACATTTGACTGAAACTCATAATGAAGAAAGTCTTCAATTTTGAGTAAACATTTTTCTGTACCTCTTATTATAGTCTTTGACAAGCTACAACAAAGGGTTTCTGTTTTTTTTCTTCCCTCTGACTTGTTTTTTTTTGGCAAAGTGCATGGAAACCAATGAGGGTCAATTTGACCCCAACACCACCACAATTTGTACAGCCTTTCCAAAACACATCTATGTGTTGAAACTTTGCACACACATTCATGACCCAAAATGAGAAAAAGCCGCCAAATTCCAACAAGTAAAACAGTTAATGGATGTTTCAAACTGTTTAGAAATCAAATGTGGGTCAAATTGACCCTCAACACATTAAGAAAGCTACAATAAAAAAAACAGTAAAATTTACGCACATCACCTTTAAGTCCAAAGTTCACATTCACAACTCATTACTGCTAATTTGGGGGCAGATTTTGAGATATTGACCTTTATGCTTCCTTTTTTGTCTAATGAACAGAACGTCAGCGATGCCCATGAGCGTAAATAAAGACTCCGCCATCAGCTGTGCTACCAAAATAACGGTTCAGCAAATTAGCAAGAAGGCGGCAGCTGCAGGGCAAATGGGCGTCTATTTCCACACGTCGTGAACAAATGGCCACTCACCGGCTGCAGCGGGCGGCGGCTGAGGTCGCTGTGGTGCTGGAGGGGTGGGGTTGGACACCGGCGTGGGCCGCACTACTTCCTGCGGTGGCTGTTCGGATTCTGTGGGAATACCCTGAGGAACAGACATTAACAGCTCGTTCATTTGTGGATTTGTGCGGTTTAAACAAGGCACTATTCCAAGTCAACATGAAAGCAAGTTTGACCACATTGTCTTTATTAATATTTATTAATTATGTGCACAATTCATTGGTGATATTCTAACTAAAAAGAGAAATTAAATTAAATTAAAGAATTAAAATAAACTTGACTTAGTGTTGTTTTTCATTATTAATTAAAATGTGTAATTAATCATAAATTATAATACAATTAATAAACATGTTTATATTATTATTATTTTTTTAATTATTTTGTACATGATCATTAAACAGCATCAATTAAAAAATAAATAAGTGTATTACAGCATTAATATTATTAACTTGATATGAATTTAAAATAATTTATCAATGATTAAAATTGATTTTAGTATAAATTTTATCATAATTATTGATATTGTTATTCATACAATTTTATATATATTTTGTTTATATATTTATGCAACTTTGTTTGGTGATCACAATGGATTTCAATATTTGATTATCTTTTCATGTGTTAATATTAATAATTTAAAATGTATTTAAATAATTTATATAAATAATGTATTTATTTATTATTGATAACTGATATAAAATAATTCAATTTTTGCAATATGTATTAATATTAATAATTTAATATGTATTTAAATAATTGTGCGTCATTTAAATACCTTTTAATATTTAACATTAAAATACATGTTAGTATTAGTGTTCATTATGTATATACTTGGACAAAGTTGGTTTGATGATCTAAATGGTTGCAGTCGTTTTGTTTTTGTTTTTTCTTAGGATATGTCTTAAGATTTAAAAAGCGATTTTAAAAGTTGAAACTATCCAAACAATATATTAAGTAAGATTACTTTACCAAGCAAATGGACAATATTAAAGAGTTACAAAGAGCAAAAATCAATAAAAGTCCCTGTTTCACTCAGAAATTTGTCACATTATAAAGTAAAATAGGTTGCAAATGTAATTTCATGTTGACATTGAACAACACTAGCTCTATTAGCATTTTAATCTCTTTTTTTTGGGGGGGGGGATAAAACATCTGCAGCTTTACTATAGTAAGTACATTAGTAACTCTCACCATAAGCAGATACTCCACGGCTCTGTCCGGATTGTTAAAACTTGCTCGTAAGGCGGAAATCACCTGTTCTCTCTCATAACCCATTGACATGATTTCTGTCACCAAATTCTCATACGCTTGACCTGTAACTAAAGAAACGAAAGGCGACAGATGTTAAAGTCAATTTATTTTCTCTTTACCTGGTTTATAACAAAACCGAAAACCCAAACATACCTAGTATGGACGCAGCTGCTTCTAAAAGACCCAATTCATCTGTAATGCTGAACAAAACAGATAACAAATTGAGGAATTTTCATTCTTTTTAGCAATAAAAAGTGTTTTTTTTTTTGTGGGTGTGGCCGTACCTGGCCTCTGATTGGGCAATGGCCTGCTCCTCTTGGGCTTCCTGGTTCTCCTGTTCTGAGATCGGAGCGGGAGTCGCGCTAACAGGCTCAGGCTTTTCCGCAGCAGCCTCCGAGGCAGCAGGGGGCGCTGTGATGGGCGGTGCGGGTGGCTCCGCTGATGTCGCTGGTTCTATGGGAGCGGGAGTGGGGGTCGATACAGGCACTGTGGAGACAGCAGGAGGCGCAGCAGGAGTTGAAGGCGGATGTGCAGGGGTTTCGTCGACAGTTGCGCTAACGGTCGCGGCAGCTGCCGGCACGGGAGCAGGAGCTTGTGGAGGTGCTGCGGGTTTGGCCTGTAGAAAAAGAAACACAACTGCACAGAGAACTATAGAAACCTGCTAATTAACTTTAACACTGTTTCTATCCAAAGTTGAGAATAACTTGAAATTAAATTTCACATAAAACATATGCGGATAAAGAAACGTGCTCAACAAGAGAACGAAAACATCACTTCCTGGGAAACTGGCAAGTTGCTGCAAACAGTGAAAGCAATTAAGAGCTTTTTCCTACAAAATAAACTTGTGTTTATATATGTCTGATATTTGTGAATGCACTCTTGTGGCAATGTTCTGGGAATTTATTCAGTAAGGGTACGATTACACAAAAACGTTTGTACTATAAACTGAGAAGTTTTTAATTGCATTTTCATTGCGACGGCAACGTTGTTAAAATGACCCTCGTTAACACGGATCCACAAAAATGACTTAATACATAGTATTATGCATACCAGGCCATAAATTCGTAGTAATTTGTACGAAGGACCGCCCCTAAACCTACCCATCACAGAAATCGCACCTTTTCCCAAATTTGCATTTTCATAGTTTACCAACCCAATCTCACGGCAATTCCTACGTATTTTACGAGGTGACAAATTCGTACGAAGAACCACCCTTAACCCCGCCACTAAACCTACCTGTCACAGAAATCGTACGAATTAGCCACCTCATAAAATACGCACGAATTGTCAGTGAGATACCGTTGAGTTTACACAGAAATTATAATGTTATCATTTTCAAAAACTTGCACTTTGAAACCTGTTTTCAAAATTTTTAATATTCAGGCCCCCAAAAGGCCGTTATCAAGTTAATGAATGGCCAAAAAGCATAAAAAGTTTTCAGTTTTCATTTGTAGTTGAAAACTGTGCTGTGAATTCACCCCCTAAATGTGATTCCAACATATTTTATGGAAATATTTTTTTATCAGATAAAAGTGTTTTTAATTGTTTTATGGGCATCAGTTAATTTACGTGCATTTTAAGATTTTATACACATCTTGGCATTTCAATTCAGCGCTTTTTTATGCAACATCCCAAAATTTGAAAGAACGCGTGGAAGGAAAATAATTTTTTAAAGGCTATAATGGGATTGAAACTTGCATATATAAATGTAAAAAATGCAATGAGCTTATGAAGAAGGTAATGAGAGAATTGTGAGAGATAAAACAGCTTTACCTTTGTAACCATCACCACGACAAAGTTCTTCTCATCTATCTTATATTCTTTTAGAGGTATATCATCATTCAAAATTTTGCCTGCATTTTATGGAGAAAAACACAAATGCAATTTCATAAATCTAAGAGTGTCTAAACAGAGGGAGGATATCACAAAAAGTACAATTTTTCAGTAATTATAATACATAAGCTTTGTTATGGCAGAAATAACAAATGTCCAAAGAAACAGACCTGCATAGATTAGTTTTTGACCGACAGCTGGAAAAGCATCTTGCCCCTTTTCTTCCTCTATCTTCTCTTTGAGAGCCTTTACCTGTATTTAGAAGGTATTTAAAAGGACAGATTTGTATTAGATATATCTTCACAATTCAAGATTGTGCTTTCATTCATTCATTCATTCATATGCTGAATTATGAAGTCATTTCAGCTCGTTGCTTTGCTCAAACACAGTCAGAATGATACTGCATTATCTGGACACATAAACAAACTTAATTTTCATCCTAAATGAATTCAAATACTCATTACAAAAAAGAACACATTTAGAAAAATGTGCCATTTAAATGACCAAGACACATTCATCTGACAGCATAAAAATAAGCTTTAAACAATAACAGATCATAACATAAATACAATCCATATCAGTAATGCATTGTCATTCTAGGAAAATAAGAAGCATGGCAAGCTGTTTTAATATTCATTCATAAAAACAAACTAGAATTCACAATATGAATTCCAGTTATTAGTAGCATTTTTAACCGTTCTAGTAAGATTTATCGAACTATAAAGTACTCATTCATTACTTATAACAAAATGGCCTATGAGGAAATAAATTCAACTAGTCACAGTTGGCATACATAGGAATATTTTATTTATAAATACTAGTATTGAGTACAGATTAGTAAAGCTGGAATACATACTAGTAACTACTGGTATAAATAAAAGTAAATACACATTTGGCTCTAATAAATAGTAAAACGAGAAGAGGTACAAGCAATAACTAGTAGGTAGTGTATAGTTAACAAACCCCAAAGAGTTTAGTGGTAACATAAAAAATTAGTAATTTTTAACTAGTAACAATGCAATAGTTAGTAGAATAGTGACAAGTCCTAGTGTCTAACTACTGGGATAACTAGCGTTCTAGAATGAATAGTTATTAGTGAAACAGGCAGAATGTAATTATCACTATTGGTATACTAGCTGGCAATTAAGGTAAGTAATAAGTAACATTCACAAGACTAGTTGGTTTAATCGAATAGGTGTTAAAAGGGCTTGCCACAAGACGAGAGTGTAAACAGACCGTTAAAGTGAACAACGCGACCGTTATTTTCAAATTAACAGCCGTTAGAATGTGCGGCTCTGTGACGTCACCTGTTATAATGTAATATTGTACAATGACAGCGACTGTTTCACGCGCACCAGCCACCGAGAGGCCGCGGCGTTTCCCAGCGCGGCATGCCCGCTCGCTGGCATGTTTACACGGGTACAGACGCGCACACTCACCGTCAGCTCCTCGTCTATCTGCACGTTGAACGTCTGCTGCTGGAGGGTCTTCAGAGTGATCGTCAGCATTGTGTTTGAGCGCGAGACCCCGCGAAATACTGCCTCGGAAGTGTCTTCAATGAACGCGCGTGGAGATGTGACTCAGCTATCTTCAGGGGGGATGAGGCGCCTGTGTTATGGGAAGACGCCATCTACTTGCTGAATTGGACAAGACACATGGACGTACCGTGACCCCTTTAGAGTCTTATGAATGTCTGACTGCATTATTTCAGATAAAATACCAAAGCAACACATGTTTTTGCTTTCCTCAGAACTAGCTTCACTGGGTCCGTCAGTGACAAACAAGCATGTCGGAGACCACAAAAAAACTAATCTATTTTAAAACACTCGTTCTTAGGTCATAGAAATATAACTTATATTTACACGTTGGTTTTGAAAAGCATTTATCAGCATTTTCAACAAAAGTCTTGATTTAATTGACTCAAGTAGTGAGGACACAGTTTATTGTAAATCAAGGTAGAATGTGTTTTTGAACATAAATCATTAGTTTTCTTGATGTTTTACCATTTAATACCTTCAAATAACCTTGTCTCGTCATAAAAAGTAAATTTTCTGATATTGTTAAGAAACTTACTCATTTTCAGTCTACAAGGGTCCCGTTTATGGTTTTCTTGTGACGGGTTAAAGGGATACTCCACCCCAAAATTAAAATGTTGTCATTAATCACTTTACCCGCATGTCGTTCCAAACCCGTAAAAGCTTTGTTCGTCTTCGGAACACAATTTAAGATATTTTGGATGAAAACCGGGAGGCTTGTGACTGTCCCATTGACTTTGAGTAAATTGCACTGTCAAGGCCCAGAATGAAAAGCATCGTCAGGATAATCATCTGCCATCAGTGGTTCAATCTGAATTTAATGAAGCGACGAGAACACCTTTTCTGCGCAAAGAAAACAAAACAACGACTTTAGCGTTGAAGAGCGTACGCTGCTTGCGTCCAGCAGATATTCTCCAAAATGGCGCTACGCTGAATCAGAGGAGATGAATTGTTAAATAAAGTCGTTGTTTTGTTTTCTTTGCGCAGAAAAATGTATCTCGTCGCTTCATTAAATTCAGATTGAACCACTGATTGCAGATGGAGTATTCTGACGATGCTTTTCATACTTTTCTGTGCCTTGACAATGCAATTTACTATGCAGTCAATGGGACAGTCACAAGCCTCCCGGTTTTCATCCAAAATATCTTAAATTGTGTTCCGAAGATGAACGAAGCTTTTACAGGTTTGGAACGACATGAGGGTTAAAGTGATTAATGACAATTTTCATTTTTGGGTGGGGTATCCCTTTAACTACTTTATTTTAAAGAGGTTACAAATGTTTTTAACCATTTAATGGAACTTTGACATTATGATATCAAAAAAATATATATATAAAGTTATTATAGTTAACTAAAACCATAAACACATTTTTGTTAACTGAAATAAAACAAATTAAAATTCTTATTTAAACTAATTTCTAATTTCCGTGTACTTTATCTTAATGTAATTAAAATAACTAAAACCAAAATAAAAAAAACTATATAGACATATGTATAACAACAGAAACTATTCAAATAGACAAAAACACAAAATTACTAAAACTGTAACTAAAATTAAATTGAAACCAGAAAATAGTGATAAATTTAACAAAACAAATTTTGAATTGGGGGGGTGGGGGGGGGGTAATATTCGATTATTTCAAGTACTTACATTTAATAAGTAAACATTAACTTTTAACCAACAATTAGGACAATTTAACATCTACAAAATATGAGTCAGACAAGCATTTAAAAATAAATCATTTATTTTAAAAAAGTGCAAATCCAACAAATGATACATTAGAATTTTCCCCTTGCGCGACTCGAGACAGAACAGAAACCCAAACATTAATTAATCTAAAGTTTATCAGGTCGTACTATAAATGTTTTGGGGGGCTTCTAGCAGCAAAACCAAAAGAAATCCGAGTTACGGGATGCAACATGTTTCTAGAAAGGGGCGGGGCCAAAGATTCACACCACATATAAAGAAAAAGACATCAGATCTGCTCATTCAGAAGGAAACTCCTCTTCACAACTCGTCTTTAGGGAGCGTATCATCCTCATCCTCCTCTTCCTCCTCAGGAGATTCTTCTGTGTGCTCTTCCTCCTCTGGCTCATCCTCTTCGTCCTCATCTTCCTCATTATCATCATCCTTCTTACTCTTTTCCTCCTCTTCATGCTTCTTTCCTTCTTCCTCTTCCAGCTGGTCCTTCATTTTCTTTTCTGGTCCCTGATTCGTAAAAATAACATCATGTCATCAGTATTTATGGTTAATTAACAATGTTGCGTAAACAAATGTAAGAACTGATCAGATCACTGAAATCAAATAACTTTATAACTCAAATAACTTAATTTTAGTTATTAATTCTAATATGTTGTCAACTGACATAATTACCTTTGTTGCGCCCCACGTTTCTGTACCAAATTTTTCGGCCTCCTCAACATCATCAGTGATCAGGAAGTTATCAAAGATCGTTCCAGTTTTCACCTGTAAGAAAGGTCAAAAGATCACTAAACAATGGATAATCAACAATTTTTTAATCCTGCATAAATTGCCATTTAACAACAAAATGATTGCAAAAAAATACAAAACCTGCAGTACTACATAAAGTTATTGATACGTTGGTGTGACAATGCATGAATGAGAGAGAAAAAAATCAATGCTGTACCTGTGTCCTCCATTACAATTTCCTTTTATCTTATTTTTTATACCAAAAATAAAATAACAAAATAACTATGTTGTGTGTCAGAATTCTGTAAAACAAAAATAAACATGCTCTCTACCTTTTTTTCTGCTGCAATGTACAACTATTGTACATCTAATGTAATATCACACCTAAAATTGTAAATATGGTATTCCACGAAATTCTGGAATTGTTTTTAAACCCTGGTGGACTGGTTAATGTCACCAGAGATAACCAAACCAAATTTGTTTAAAACCTACAAATGAACTTTAATTACGAAGTTGGTTTAACGGTTCGGCAATCTAAACCATACCTGCCAAATATCCAGTCCCAGAATGCCAATGTTGTCAAATTTGTAAATGGAGTCGTCTTCAGTGTATTCAGGGTTGTCAATTTCGGGGTGAATCCAGGTGCCTTTGTAGTTGGGGTTGTCGATCTGTTTTGGTTTCCACTCGCCCTACATAAACACAGCTTCGTTAGCCGGTTGGTAAAACTGTTTCCTGCACAATGAACAATCACTCTGATTGAAAAGATCATTTTGAAAATACAGTAGAAATGGTCCATGTGAAACAACATTGGGTATTAATTTATCAAAAACTCCTAAAACATCCAAACCTATTTGGGACTGAACCCAATCTAAAGTGGTTTTAGCTGGTCTCCCAAGGTCTAAATCTAGACCAATCCGACCAGTTTGAAGCACTGTATGGCTTGTTTGGTAGATCTTAAAATATTAGGATCTTCTACATGAGGACATCTAATAATGACATAACAAGTCCAAACCAACTTGGACTATAAACCACCTTCTGACAGCCTACCCTGCAGAAAAATCACTCTAAAGTGGTTTTAGATGGTTTCCCAAGTGCCCAAAGCTGGTCTACAACAATCAACTAGACCAATCACACCACTTTGAAGCACTTTGTGGCTTTATGTTTGGTAGATCTTAAAATATTTGGATCTTCTTTGCAAGGATATCTCTGATAACAAGACGCTAACAGTAATCACTCTCAAAAACTCCTGGAAAGTCTAGTGCCCAGTTGCATGAAAGCCCTTAAGCTAAGAAATCCCTTAGTTATAAGGTTAAGGGAACCCTTAGTGAAACTTGGGTTGCAAGAAAAATCCTAAGGGTCAACTTAAGGCTGTGTTCCCTTAAGTGTTGCTACAAAGTCCTTAGTAACTATTTCACCTTGATAAATTTAAGGGACCAAAACAGCTCCCTTAAGTCAACTTTAACTCAGTAATTTTAAGATTTTTAAGCTCAAATGTAAGACTTAAGATATTTTTTAAGACCTGCACAAATAAAATATTATGAGCATAGTAGGGCAATGACTATGGTAACATATTAAACTGTAAAATGAATGACTTACAGGTTCACAAAACAACGTTTTATATAATTTAAGAAAATGGATGAGTTGTATCAATTATGATATTAATTTAAACAATTATTATTAATCAATTAAATAACAATATAAATGTAATGTATGTCTTAATTGTTTAGATTTGTATATGCCATTATCTTCTTGTCGATCCACCTGTTCACATTTACAACTCTTATGTGTTTGCAGTGTCAAAACATGGGTTAATTTTCAGTCATTGGTCAGCAGGAGGCGCTTTCAGTGCAGAAAGAGTGTTTCCTCGGCAACGACTGTACACAAAGCAGCGCAGAAACGGGCAGCGCTCGTTTATTTGTTCGTGTTTAAGTCGGTTAGATTTGTATTTCGTTATGTTCTGTTTATTGTCATAAATATGTTTATTGTGAGATGTAGTAACTATAGCAAGTCCATTACCGTATGTTGCCAGAAACTACCGTGAAACACTTAGTATAAACACTTAGGTAAGGGTGACAATTAAGACGTTTGTTGCAACGCTCTTAAAGAAATCCCGTACCTCAGGGAATTTTTTCCCTCAGGGATACCCCCAAGTCAAATTACTTAAGGACTTTCATGCAACCGGGCCCAGGCCTACTTTGTACTAAACCCTAAACCTTTTTCTGGCAGCTTACCGTGCAGAAAAGACCAGTCTAAAGTGGATTTAAATGGTCTCCCAAGTGCCCAAAACGGACATGATACCTCCAAACTAGACCAATCCAACCAATTGGATGCACTTTACGACTTTATGTTTGGTAGATCTTAAAATGTTAGGATCTTCTATGTGAAAACATCTCTAATAATGAGATGATAACAGTAATCGCTCTCAAAAACTCCTAGAAAGTCTACTTGGTTTTAAACCTGAAACCCTCTTCTGGCAGCTTAACCTGCAGAATTCATTAATTTATTCACTTTTTAACGCCATGCCAGCATCAAGGCTATTTTCATGGCGATCTCTGAACAAATTCTTAACCTGTAGAAAAGACTACAGTGGTCTAACATCCAAAACCGTCAAACTAGACCAATCTGACCACTTTGAAGCACTTTATGGCTTTATGTTTGGTAGATCTTACAATATCGGGATATTCTACATAAGAATCATCTCTGACAGTAAGATGATAACATTAATCACTCTCAAAAACTCCAGGAAAGTCCAAACCTACTTGGTATTGAACCCAAAACCCTCTGGAAGCCTTCCCTGCAGAAAAGACTACTCTAAAGTGGTATAAAGACTAAAACTATCAAACTAGACCAATCCGATCACCTCACAGCACCTTAGCGCTTCATGTTTGGTAGATCTTGAAATATCAGGATCTTCTATGTTAGGACTGTCGTTTTGTACCTTGTACTCTGGGTTGGGGATCATGGCAGGTTCCCATTCTCCATCCATGTCTTCATCCCAATCGTCTGGTTTCTTGGCATCAGGGTCGGGAATGTTCTCAGGTTTGTCCCAATCCTAAATATAAAGTTAAAGCACCATTGGATTCAAGTCTAAGAACAACTTTTTTGTAAATATTGCAAAGATTTCTGCACACTACAGCTTAGTCAATTGAAAACGCACCTCAGTTTTGGTGTCTTCAGGATCGTCGATTTTCGCCCGGTCGTCCCAATCCTCTGGCTTCTTGGCCTCGGGATCCTTGATCTTTTTTGAAGGAAGGAAATCCCAATCTTCCTCAAGAGAACCCGATTCTACTTTCTCGTTGTCGATTTTGACTTCGTATGTCTGGTCTGGCCGCAGGATCAGCGTATACAGATGCGTGAGTTCATCATCCTAACGGGTGCAAGCGGAAGAACTAAATTACAACAACTGTGATTAAATCTCGAGATATTTTAAATTACATTAATAAAACATACTTTGCATTTGATGTCCTTCTTGATTAGGCGGTTCTGCCCTTTGTAGTTGAAAATGACGTGAACTTTCTTGGTGCCGTAGCCACAGATGTCGGGTCCTACGAGGAAGATCAAAGTGAAAATGACACAAAAGTAGTGAAAGTGAAAGTAAATGCCATCAGTCTGGATTTCACATTCGTCAATGTTGTTGACGTTTTGCTAGTTTTCTTTGGATTTTAAGCCATCAATCATGACTTACCGAACATGATGTAGTACTGCGATTCACCGTGCATACCGGTCTGGTCCAGGTCAGCGGGGAAGATTTTCACGTACCCGCCACCACAGTCGATCTTCTGCTCATGTTTCACAGTGAACTGGATGACAAGTGGTTTACCCTCATTACTAAATGAGTCAAAGCGACTGGATAGAGCGTAAAACCGAGCGTCTTGACTTGTTTGCAAACCTTGAAGGGGAAAAAAAAAACATTGCATTATTTTAAGCCATCTCACAACGACTTGTACTTATTTGCATTTTCTTTTCAGATGAAGACATTTGCATAAGCAATCAAGTGCCGGTGAAAGAAGGCGTGACCTCTGACCTTTATCAAGCTCGGCATCGCCATAGAATTTCCCTGAGGTCAGTTTCCACTGGCCGTAGTCGGATTTGTGTTTGGATTCCACCCATCGGCTTTTCCAACCATCTGGAGAGACAAAGCAACAATATAAGAACGCTCAACATATGGGTTATCAATATTACAATTTTCATATATCAATTGATATTGAATTTACTTTGTGCAGCTTATTTCTGACTGTATCTAAACGATTTTGTTGCTGTCATCCAGCAATAATTGTTACAGTAACGAGAGCACTATTTTTTGAGATGTCTCTACCTCTGTAGACTTTTTCACTCATTTGTATCTATAGCAAGTCACAAAATGAAGTTGTTAATATTTCATATGGTACATTTTTTTTATTTGACACTAACGATTTTAGTTTTTTTAATATAATAGTATAATACACACACACACACACACACACACACACACACACACACACACACACACACACAAAGACACACACACCAACACACACACACACACACACACACACACACACACACACACACACACACACACACACACAGGCCTACATGCATGTGTGTATATAACAACGTCAAATATAACGTCAATTATAAAATAATTTAAATTATGCAAATAATTGTAAGTTAAAAACAACAGATACAAGTTTTATACGACAAGTTTAATAGTCTAAAAAGTGAACTGAAACCAAAACCTAACACTTTGATTCATAAAATATATTTCTCGGTTGAGTAACTTACGCATTTAGACAAAAATCGTTATCATTTTCACAAATCATGGATTGTTAGCATGATTTGTAAGTTGTATAACACAGCTTAGTATGCAAATACAGTAAATGAAAGTGACGCTGACGAAAAGATAAACAGGCTTTGATCGCAGAAATGCATGAAAGTAAACTTGTTCAATACATCACAAAAAGACATTAAAGACACATTATTATGGCATTTCAAGAAACACTTTCATCTCAATGAAAAAGTGACAATGTATCTGATGTCATACACGATCAAAGAAGTGAAATTTACCTCCGTCCAGAAATTGCTCTGTAAAATACACCTCTGCATATGCAGCAAATGCCAGTGCAGAAATAAAGCACACTGCAGCAGCGATCCGCATCTCTGCACTGTAGAAGGATCTGTATTAGATGAAGATCCCGATATAATAATGAATGGCGCTCGGGCTGATGGTCTGTGAAATATGGCTCGGTTGTGTTCCTGCACAGATGGCTGAGAACCATTGGTCGGACCCGCAGCCAATCAGAAGAGACCACGAGTGAGGAGTCAGCGCCGTGGATGTATGGGATCAGATTTCCGCCTAAAGTATTGCAGTCACAGATACAAAAACAAGCGTGAATAAAAAAAAAACGCAAGTAAAAATATATTGCACGAGATTTACAAATGAAAGCAACATTTTCACAATAGCAAACATTGGTCACGGATAGAAAAATAATAAGCGTAAATAAAAAAAATAATAACGCATTTTTTTTATAATAAGCATGAATCAAAACGCTAAAAACATTTAAAATCAATTGCACAAATTTGAAATATTAATGCAAAATTATCTGACTTGCGTACAAAATAAAATTGTCCTTGTTTATATTTCTGTTTTTTTTCTGCTCTCAGACATTTCTACTCATATTAAAAAAAATGTATGCTTATGCTCTTTTTCCCTTCGCTCTTGTTTCCACGTTCTGAGCTTGCGTTCCTAAATGTTGCAGTTTGAGTTTCATGTAAATCAGGGCAGGTTTAAGCGTCATCATTGGTCCACTAGTTCTTGATTGACAGCTCCTCAGCCAATCAGTTGAAGAGGGGCGTTGACGTCACTCCTGTACGCCTCATTGCTGCCGATGCTCAGACTCGTAACTTACAGGTGAAAATGGATAGCCTAATAGCATAAAACTGTTAGCTGGGAAACATCTTTCCACACAGGACACCGTTTTTTATTTATTTATTTTTTATTGCTGAAATCAAGAACATACAAAACAGTACAAAATACAGAATATCCACATAACATTTGAACAGACAACAACAAAATAAAACAGTCAAAAAACACCTAAAAAATTAAGAAAGGGAAAATAATTATTTAAAATCAATAAATAATATTAATCATAATAACAAATGCAATAAAGGGCCATTGTTTCACATAGATCTCCCTACACGAACACTTTAAATGCAGTGCAAATTCTAACAGTCTTCATAGCTTTCTTATTATTAGATATTGAAATCAGATTAATATAATTCTCCATGTCTCTTAAAAAGACCATAAAGACAGGTTTACAATGTGAGAATTTGCATTTATGGATATAACATTTGCTTAAAAAGAAGATTACATTTATAATAAAACAAATATTTTCTTTTGTGGGGTCTGAGTCAAAATACCCAAATATAATATTTCTCATTTGTATAGAAAAGTCTGGCAAAAGCTTCAACTTAACAAAAGCATCAACATCATACGAAAATCCCTGAGTGTATTGACATGACCAAAATAAGTGTTCCACGGTTTCATCAGTATTCAGACAAAAAGAGCATGATAGCTATACATCAACTCTAAACTTTTGTATACAATTCTTGACATGACAAAATCTGTGGATCAATTTAAAAGACACTTATTTCACCTTAATTTTTGAGATAGATTTTTTGCTTGTAGTGACCATACTTTTTCCAGTTGAGATTATCAAATAAATTATAAAAAAAATTACATGTGGAGCAGAAATTAAGTTCTCAAAAATAACGATCTTATTTTATAGTTCTTGTTTCTTGATTCAGAAAAGCTAATTTGACCAACATGAGTGTCACAGGGTTTAGGAAATGATGCAGTAACTGTTGAAGAATACCTACAGTTTTTAAGTAGCATACACAAACCAGAAGGAATCGCTCCCATAACTACAGCCAATTATTTGGGAGTTACGTGTATTTGGTACGTTATTTCCAAAGAAATTCTGAGTACCTGAGCAAAAGACCTTGATTGTTAAACAACTGCTGCACCAAAACCAAGCCATTACTGAACCAGTGATCATAATTAGAGGTCGACCGATAGTGGATTTTACCGATACCGATAGCTAGGTTGGACCACACTGGCCGATACCGATTAATCAACCGATAGTTTTTAAATGGATGCTAAAATAAAACTAGAGCTTTGCTATTTAAAAAATATAAGCAGTAACAGTACTGAACCATACTTTGCAAATTAATAAAAAATATTAATATCATTTATTTTATTGATCATTAAAGTTATTTCATTAGTTTGCTATTTTAAAAGAAAAAACTTTAAAATTTAAAAAATGTAGCCTGCTAATAGCGAATGTTGAAATGAACACTCTAACAAGAAACAATACTTCTACAGTTTTCATTAATGCTACGAATGGACTCTTATTTTTTAGTTTTACCATTTAATTTCAAAAGTCATGCTTAAGATGGCAATCTTTAAATATCTACACACGGCCATACATTAAAATTAACATACATTTGGATATTGTTGGTGTGTACTCACACACTTTATTTGCTTCTATTTTAACACTTGATAATTATCTAATAATTAAGAAAAAGTTAGTCACACAAAAGCAAAAATTAGGGAAGAAAAAGTAGTAGCACTGTGTCTAGGAGAACTCAGAGGTATCTCCTCTCCTCTATAATTTATTTAATAGAAAACTATGTGAATGGCGCTCTGTTCCACCGCAGGATTTTTCTGTCGGCTGTATTTAAATGGAATTTGAAGTTTCCCGCTCAGTTTGCAGTGTCACATGTCAAAATAAACAACACGTGCTGTCAGTGATTTCCCTCTAGAGGCGGCTCTGTATTGTATAATGCCAGCGGACCCTTCTCAGCCACTCCAGCAACGGACGCAAAACAGAAAACTATCGGCATGGATTTTTACCGATAACCGATAGTTGTGGCAATCAACTATCGGTGCCGATAATCGGAAACGCAAAACCGATTAATCGGTCTATCACTAACAGAGATTTGTTCTTAAACAAAATGTTCCTATTGTTCCAAATAAAACACCTTTGTGGCGAAAAGTTATGTGTTTATACATTAAAGCCATGCTAAAAGAGCTTGTCGATGAAAGTTGGAAAGTTTGATTGGGAGTTTCGATATATCATAATTACACATTAAAAGAAAAGGAAGACCACCAAACCGTGAAAAAATTAGTTGAGGAAAAGCATTCCAAATAGAGGTTGGCTTAGATAAGTATTGCTTCAGCCAATTCATTTA